>CAVLJG010000006.1:60713626-61047554 GCA_963669975.1 Acanthoscelides obtectus | reverse complement strand
GGGACTTCTTATGGAATGCTTTCGTCAAAAGCACCAGTCTTTCAGAAGGTGTTATTTTCCTTTCAGGTCTGGGATGCTCAAAAGATACAGAAATTCTCAAGAGGTAGGTCTGTCTTCATTCACAGAGGAACATCTTGGAAACACTACACAATATTTGGAAGAAGATATAACTTTATAAAAATGTTAGGATTGCTATTAGAGTTTTTCAAATGATCATTTTTTTCAGGTATTTGCTAAAGACGGTCACTGATTCCGAGATCAGGCGACAAGACAGACAAACAGTATTTGTATCCGTAGTGAACGGGAATCCAAGTAATTTTGACACAGCGCTGGACTTTTTGATTGAACACCAAAAGGAAATTGACGCCCAGTAAGTAATTTCACTTCTCTCTAGTTTCTATCTATGGATAATTAATGATAATGATAGGCCAATCTTGAATAATAATACAAATAGTCTATTATAGGCGGATGACCATCTTAAAAGAAACACTTTTTTTAATCAAAAAAGCGGCAGAAATAACATATTAAGCTTAAAATGTGTTTTTTTTAACATGTGTTACATAAATAAAGATCCATACAAAAAAGTTATACGTAACTTTGAAATTTGCATTTTGTCAGAATCTAATACACATATTACAGGCATACGTACTATGTAGGTATGTGTAAAAAAATTATTTGGTAAAACCTAATAATTTTCATTTGAAGAGATTGTTTTTTTGTATACTAAGTGACATATAAATCCGAACACCCAGTTTAAATGGGTTTATTTTAATAAAATTTTGTATAAGTACTTAATGAAGCATAATAAGTAAATGATAAAAATTTCAAAATGATTGCACTGTTTTTAAAGCCCTTTGACCTTTAATAATGTGTGGATGCACCCTATGTGCTACGCATTCTCCAACGCGCCTAGGCATGCTTCTGATCAGGTGGTCAATGTCCTCCTGTGGTATCTCATTCCAGCCAACCACCAACTCCTCTCGAAGTGCTTCTAGAGTCTGAGGAGGACGTTGCAAATTGAGCAATCTCCTACCCATCATATCCCACACGTGCTCAATTGGGGATAAGTCGGGAGATCTTGGTGGCCATGATAACAATGTGACATCATTATGTTGAAAGAAGTCTATTGTGACTCTTGCAACATGTGGTCGGGCATTATCTTGTTGGAAAGTTGGATCTACCAGGGTGTCAAGATAGGGTAAAAGATGGGGTTCTAGAACTTCGTGGATATAACGCTGCGCGTTCATGTTACCTCTGATGAAGATTAAAGGTGACCTGGAACCATAAGCTATAGCACCCCAAACCATAACTCCAACAGTGTGATGAACATGTCTTTCAACAAAAAACTGTGGATTCCTCCTTTCACCACGTCGCCTTCTAACCCTGGCACGACCATCGTGCATGCCCTAAACAAAATCGAGACTCGTCACTAAAGACAATACTGTTCCATTCCTGATCCAGAGTGACCGTTGTCTGCACCACTCAAGGCGATTACGTCGGTGTTCTCGAGTTAAAGGGAGGACCAGTGTGGCTCGGTTTGAAAACAAGCCAAAACTTCTCTTCGTCGGTAAACACTTCGCATGCCAATAGGTCTTCCGTGTTCTGCAAACCATTCACTTGCAATGGACCTGGTAGTGGAGAACGGTCCCTTAAGGCCAATAATCTTAGGCGGGCGATCTTCACGGTCTGTTGTTCTACGGCGGCGTCCAGTGCCCCTTGCTCTTTGCGTACGGCCTTCTCGAAGCCATGCCTGATAACACCTAACCACACTTCTTGCACTCTAACTGCAATTGCCCGAAAAGAAAGTCCAGCTTCCGAAGTCCCACTATACGGCCCTATCAAACTCACTAAGTTGACGAAATCGTACAGGTCTCCGTACTCTAGGCATCGTAACCGATCGTAAAGGATGTCAGAACCAAATCCGCCAACGTTGATTCTTTACTGCGGCTGAAATATCATTTTTAGAGCGTTAGTGAATTAAAAAAAAATCAGTATAAAAACCGGAATGTCCAACTGATAAGGCTGAAAATTTTTTCACTCGTTATTTACAGTAAGATAAATACATTCACCAACTTTTATTAAAATAAAACCATTTAAACTGGGTGTTCGGATTTATATGTCACTTAGTATATCTGCTCACTTCTAGAGTGTAAGCAGTTATCGGTAGGAAATGTAAGAGATTACAGTTCGCGTTCACAGTGAACGTAGATGCTGACGATTCTGGCGATATAGCAGTTATAGTCTACTTGCCATGACAAACTAAACATGCTTCTTTCGTCCCAGCCTGGGCCATGCTGATGAGTTACCAAAAAGTACGAAACAGCTTACCATGGTTGGCTGTCGGTGGTCGGACGGGCGAAAGCAGCATCTTGGTGATTGGGCTACCAAACGCGAACTGAGATCTTTATAGTATTCTCACAGTGGTCGAATCTCGTAATAGATGCGTTATCTCATTTCTACAGATCTCTTGTCTTCGATAGAAGATAATGATAATTGCTACGAATTCGTTCGTTGTCCCAGAGACCAAGCCTAGACAATGCTGATGAGTTGCCAAAAAGGACGAAACAGGCTATCTGCAGTCGGTCTCAACGAAAGCAGCATGTTTAGTTTAAGTCGTAGGGTCTTAACAGCTAATTAGCTAAGGGACAACTTACAGTTTTACAAATAGCTCGTGTTTTCATGAAGTTAAAAATCACCGGCGAAATGTGGCATAACTCTTTGAATACAGAAGTTAAACCTATAACCTTTCCTAATGCTCATTAGCTTCTATAGGGCCCTTCGCCGGAGATGCCACGGTTTAGATTAGTAGCAAAAGCGAAAGGTCTGCTTAAAATTCAATTTTTTTAACTTCAATACCCTGCGTCTTGGATAATATTTTTAATTTAA
Organism: Acanthoscelides obtectus; assembly: GCA_963669975.1. NCBI lineage: Eukaryota > Metazoa > Arthropoda > Insecta > Coleoptera > Chrysomelidae > Acanthoscelides > Acanthoscelides obtectus. Next base: position 61,044,668 of record CAVLJG010000006.1, on the reverse strand, counting down.
ACAATGATGACAATGTATACGATAGCCATAAGTGTGGTTAGGTTTACTCGCAAACGTCAAAACATCAGTAAGCCGGCAATTATTAAAACGGTGTGATTGAGCGCGCTAAAATTAAGGAAATTCATGAGCTATGGTTCGTGTCGTTCAAAGAAGGAAGAAAATATACCATCGAGTGCTGTATCTAAAAAAAGTTGCTTAATTCATCTAAGTCGCACTGGTATATTAACGCGATTTTATAAATTTCTACTTGCCTAATATACGCACAAATCAAATCAAAGGTATAGTAATTAGTAGCAAGATAGCATATGTAACTCCTTACTGTTGACTGACAACGGTCTTACCAATCTAGATATTGACAACACGATGCTGACGTCGCTGAATGAAATCGGTCAAATGGATGGACTTTCGTTTCCTGAATGTATTTATTTTAGAAAGGTCCTTTGTATTTATAAATAATAGATATCTATATTTGTGCCTTTTCTAATTATACTGAAATCACTTCTACATGCGTTGCATACGAGTATATACAGAGACCTTACCCGACTATTATTTACTATTTTATCCATTTTCTACATTGATATCAAGATGTATACAATTACAACTACTGTTTGCAGTGTATACAATCGTGACATATACAATACGCCCATCGCTGCTTACAAACACAAACTATGTTCATAACCAAAAGTTTTCATGGAGATAGTTATAGGAAATCGCATATCAATCGAAAAATTGTGGTTATCAAAACTGGAAAATGAGTTTCTCCGTATTTTAGCGATTAAAAGTCCTGCGGGCACCAAATGACTAGTCAGACAATACTTTAACCCATTTTTATTTCTATTCAGGTGTCCTGTTCAGTTAATTTTTTACTGACGTAAATAACGTAACGACATTTGTTGTCACGGTGTGACGTGTTGAAGTATCGTAGTAAATATTGTCTATGTTTACATAAAATTTGTAGAATTGCTTAAAAATACAAAGAATATTTCGCGATTTAACCTTGATCAGTGCTAAGAAAATCAAGAAATGATAGTTTGAAACTAGCACGATTTAAATACTCCTTCCCACCCCCCTGTAATGGTCAACATCCGATTTTAACTGCTGCAAATTTTTTTTTAAATTATCAGTTTGCTGTGAAACGTCAAAAATTAAGTTGATACGATTTTAATTTTGTCGTTTTTGACCTCTTTCTCCGCCGCTACTGAACCAATTGTAAAAACTATAAAGCCTTTTCGTCCTTGACACAGTAGTAAGCTTGCGTGAAATTTGCATCAAAATCCGAGCAGTACTTCCCAAGTTATAAACCGGCGGGACTGAGCTACATGGTTTTTCGTAGTGTAGAGGTCATATAACATCCAAAAAATATGATTATTTATTTAAGATAACCGTATACGACGTCTAACGCTTATTGAAAGTTGTGGTATTGAGAAAATGTGAATAGGCAGTGGACATAGATAACTCTTTTTACTTACCTGATTGAGCGGGTGGTCACTATTTAATTTTCTAGGTTAGTAACAATGTCTACTTAAGCAACATTATGAGCCACCAAAGCTGCTTGGCCTATGTGCAGAGAATTTCGAATGAAGCAGTAAAACCATACACTTCTACATAATACAGTCTAGTCCACCAGTTCATCAGACAATGATTGAAAATAGCATATCAATCGAAGCGGTGGCTTCTATTAGATTGTAATTCCTAGTGGAAGTATACTATCAGTACCTTGCACTAGCTGCGGGGTTGTCTACTTTAAGGTCTGCGACGTCAGTGCCATTTATTTGTCTTGTATCAAGTTGATAAAGCCTGATAAAATACGACACCGCTCGTTCATTGAGACGTACGAACCATACAGTAATAATGCTCATTTATCGGAATCACTGCTAAAATATTGTTGAATCTTCGCACGTACCCGTTCTATCACATCCTTCTATAAAGTCCCAAAAACCATGCTAGTGAAGTGCAGGTTGCAGTGATTTAGGCAAATTACAGAAAAACTGCTATTGCCCCATTCCCCCATACCTGGCACTCGCGACGTATGTGCTAGTGAGGGGGTGTAAATAGTATAGATAACTATGTACCCTACTTTGAGCGCCTTCTCCAGAATGCGCCCAAAGTAGGAGACATTAAATGTAGGGATTACTAGTTGTATTAAAAATGTACAGTGTTATCAGTGTTTGAAATGTCGAAAGCATTATTGTTACTTGTAAATAGAAGTGTCAAAAATGCCAACTATTGTTTTTAAAAACAGGAATGTCATGATTTTGTAGCTGCTTAAGTGGTGAAACAGTATCAGGTGAGACTTTTGTACGAAATAAAGAGGATATCGTGTTTTTTGGTTGACCAGAGTTCAAATAGCAATGGAAATGAAAATCCATGACGTTACTCAATCTTTTACGTACATGACGTTAGAATGGGACTGGTGAGCCGCGGCAAACGGAGTTGACTCGTAAGTTATCGGATTATCGCCGGTAAGCAGTAGTTTTATCGGAAGGTGACCTTAGAAAATGCGGCATTGGCCGGCGGGAAGGCTGTCAGCCACTTGGATATTTTTTGCATTACAAACGTAAGCCGTTCTAGCAAAGTTGTGTTATCACGACATGCCGTATAGACGAGTAAAGACAACAGCGGGCAAGCGTTTGATTAAATGATAAATATGGTCATTGTGCTGCTATCTTGCGGATATAGCTTTTCAAGGAACGGGGATGATCGCCGTAAGTGATGCTGAAGTGTTATAAATGCAACCACATGTAACATGAAATCGATTGCAAATGTATATAAAATAGAACCTTTTATATATTACCCAGTTATAATATCTTTTTGAATTTTGAACACATTCTCAAAATAAAGGATTGATGATACATTTTTCCTATTTTAGAGATTTCAGAAAAACGGCAAAAACTCCAGTTCAAAATCCAGAAGTAATCGGTATTTCACTGATAATGGTATCGTTTCCTATAAAGAAATGATTGCTTATGGTGGCTTAGTTGGAAGCACTTTCTTCAGTTGGGGTTGCCACCGGTGGTACTAGAAATCAGTTAAGAGAGTATCGTTTGTAGTCCACCTACTACAAGTTTAGCGTTTGATAATGATGCGGAAATATAGTAAAGTATTCTATATAGTTTCTAATAATGAACACATCCTTACTTCCCACGTTCATAAAACTGATGCTGCCCATTCTCTTCATCATCCAACATAAGATAACCACTCTCCTGCGGATACACCTTGGTCATATTCAGTAGCAACATCATCAATTGACCTTTGCATTGAGGTATTCCGTAGGTCAGGAAAAAATGTTCATTCTGAGTGTCATTCATCATTCGTTGCAAAGTTGGTTGGAAGGTGGAGATGTTTGGGTTCGAAGGCACACATTGCTCAATGATCGTGTCAAAGTGCATGGTTTCTGGACAGCATTTTTGGATGCAGGTGGAGACTGTGCAGGGACACATCATCAAAGCATATGATCTGGAGAAAATAATAGTAATAATAAATCTTTATTTCAAAATAACAGTGCATGAATACAATTACACACTGATAGGTGAAATATACGTCACAGTGTCATCAAGACAGAAAAAACAAAGAGGCAAAACATATAGCATAATAGAGATATTACATTTCAAAATATTCTTGAAGGTCATATGGTTCTAAGTGCATTAACAATTGATAAATACTCTTTTTATATTCTTTTATATCTGCCAACCTTTTAATTTCTTGTTTTAACTTATATATTTTAGTGCAGCTGTAATGGACATTTTTTTCGGTAACCGTGAGATGATGGACTGGATACAGAAGATTTATATTTCTATTTCTTGTGTGATAGTCACTTCGTGGGTTTCCGATAAAATTGTCAATATTTTTAATTGCAAAAATTAGAATCTCTTGAATATGTATTGCGGCTACAGTCAAAATTTTATTACTCTTAAATTTTCCTCTGCAAGTCTCTCTCGAGGAAATTTTTAGGATGCAGCTCAGCACTCGCTTTTGCACTAGTAAGATCCTATTGGTATGGCTACTGTGTCCTTAAAAAATTATTCCAAAACGTACAATGGACTCAAAATTCGCGTAATATACCATTTTTAGAGTCTTGAGGTCTAGGTACTTGCTTAGTACTCTAATACTATAACATGCATTGCTTAACCTTTCTCCTAGATGTTCTATATGTTTAGCCAAGGAAAGTGCTTGGTCAATATGAACTCCACAGAATTTTCCACAGTCTGTCAGAGGGACTTCTATTCTTTTTGCTAAAGTGTTGTTTGTAGCTTCGATTTTTTTTCTTAACTTAAAAACAATCGCATTTGTTTTTGAGGTATTCAGAGATAATCTATTACGAGCAAACCACAAAAACGCTTTTTCGCAGAGGCTCAAAGTACTATCAGCTAAATGGTCGAAATCTTGGCCAGATACTAGTACACTAGTGTCATCAGCGTATTGGATCGTGCATACATTATTTGGGCTTGTAATACTAGCACACAGATCGTTCACAAAAATTAAAAAGAGGAAAGGTCCTAAGACGCTACCTTGTGGAATATATCTTTCTACCGTTAACTGTGATGAAACAGCTGATATTTCATTCTTTGTAATGAAAACACTTTGCTTCTGTCAGATAAGACTTAATCCAGTTCCAAGCACTTCCCCTTGTCCCGTATGCCTCGAAAATGAATACATATACGACTTATTTCAAATTCCAGAAACTGTTCGTCGAAGTGTTTGGTATAAACGAAAACATTGTGTGTTGTAAGAAGTCGCGAATTTACCAGAAGCGAAGTGCATAGTGAAGGGACTAAATCCATAGCCGCGCAAGCGCAATGGTGCCGTCATTTGTGAGACAGATATACAGGGTGACTTCGAAGTTGAGTCATTTATTTTAACAGTGAGTAGATCTGATCAAAAGAAATGTTTTTTTCTTTTACCATTTTTCTGGTAAAATTAAAGGAACAAAGTTATAGCCCTTTGGAAGTTTGAGTACCGCCCTGTCTCAATAATAATATTATGTGTTTGACAACAACGGATATCGGTTCATCGCATCGGAAACAAAAAAGCGAAAGAATTTGAAACGTTTATCACGTTGTTTTTCGTCAGTCGGTAACGCGTGGGTGAATAGTGATGTTTGTTGCGTGACTCAAACGAAATGAAAAATGGCACATGTTTACGAAAATGCTGAACTTGTGGACATGATTCTTATTTACGGGGGGGCAGTCTTTACAAAATGCTGCCGGATGCATCACGGATTTATGCGAATCGGTTTCCCAATCGAGTGCAACCAACCCCTCGTGCCTTTGTTAATGTAGTACAAAAGGCTCGTGAATCAGGTGACTTAAGACCTCACAGGTGAGAGCATGCCGGTGCTCCAAGACCGCACGATCAAATACAGGTCCGCACTGAAATACTTGTCGGGAGAATACTTTATTAAACAAGGTAACATTTTTTTTTTATTTTTACACACATATTTTGGTTTATCTTCCTTCTACAATCATTATCTGAAAATTAATGACTCAACTTCAAAGTCACCCTGTATATATATATGACAACATAATAGGAAATAAAAAAACTTGTTTAGATCTTGCAACTGATAAAAAAGTGATTTGCTCGACAACAAATACACCCTGGTATAGCAAGAATATCAAGGCAGCTCAAAATTTGAGAGACAAACAATACAAAAAATGTATATTCACACAATCAAATGATGATTGGGAGGTATATAAAACTCTTAGGAATAAATGTGTATATGTAATTAGAGAAGAAAAAAGTTAATTCTACGATAAACAAATCGATAATAACAAGTGCGACAGTGTAAAGATGTGGAAGACTTTAAAAAGACTGATCAATTCGAAGCCGCTTGATTGTGTAAATCAAGTTCAATTCGAAAACGGTACCAAAACAAATTCTTTGGTGATTGCAAACAAACTAAATGAATATTTTGTGGAAGGTATTGTTGATATTGTGGGTACTGCCAATGCTGCACCTGACTATATGAAAATCAGTTTCCAGGGGGAAATGTTGCATACACTTTCAAAATTTCACAGCGTATCATTGAATTATCTAAGAAAAAATCAAATAACAACTGTGCCGAAATCACTACTAAAAACGTGCTGAAAAACTGTTTCGAAATTTTGGGTTATCCTGTGTTAAATTGGATCAATTGTTCACTGAGAAGCAGTTCTTTTCCTGAAAATTTGAAATGCTCTACAATAACACCAGTTCTCAAAATAAAAAATTCTAAAAGATGCAGCGATATGAGACCAGTAAATGTGTTACCAGACATTGAAAAATTATTAGAGTCCATAGTGCATGACCAATTAATGCAGTTTATAGAAGAAAACAAAATTTTAGTGGAGGCGCAAGCAGGCTTTCGAAAAAAATATTCCACAGAAACGGCATTTGAAACGATTGATAGAGATATTTTGTTAGGTAAATTGAAGGCATATGGTATAACAGGAAGTGTTTTAGATTGGGTTAGAAATTATTTGTCTAAAAGGATGCAAGTTACAAAAGTTAATGACACTATTTCATCAAAAATTGAAAATACGTTGGGTGTTCCACAGGGCAGTATCCTGGGACCACTTCTTTTTATTTTATACATAAATGATTTACCTGCCATAGTCAAAAAATGCAAAATTCAGATTTTCGCCGATGACACTATGATTTATATAAGTACTAAAAATATTCAGTCTGGTATCTCTTATATAAATGAAGACTTGAAGCTTGTCTCAAAATGGTTATCATCTAACAGACTAAAATTAAATGCAAGTAAAACGAAAGCCTTGTTAACCGGAAAAAAACAATGTACAAATGTTCAACTGAATATTGATGGTGAAGATATTGAATTCGTAGAAAATTTTAAATACCTGGGGGTTTTTGTTGACTCTCGATTAATTTTTGATATTCATTATGACAAAGTTATAAATAAGATTAGTAGTAAAGTGGGATATTTATCGAGAGTTTCTGGATGTCTGAGTTCATATAGCAGAAAAATTATCTATAATACCATCATTCTTCCAAATTTCTTGTACTGTTCGACTATTCTATATTTAGCAAATAATTCCATTTTTGAAAGGCTGCAAATTTTACAAAATAAGTTCATGAGAATAATACTAAATAAAGATAAATATACTCCAATTAGGCAAATGATTAGTAAATCAAAATGGCTCAATGTAAAAAAATTTATCAAATATCTTGTAATGATATTCATTTATAAAGTAAAAAATAATATATTTCCATCAAGTCTTACTAATTTAACATCATCAAATGTCGACCATCATTTACATAATACCAGAAATAAGGATGACTTCCATTTAATGACCAAAAAGTATATCATATGCTACAAATCTGTATTCCATCAAGGGTTGATTGAATATAATAAATTATACTCGGAGATAAAAGACCAGAAAACTTTGACAAAATTTAAAGTAAAATTGAGAAATCACTTGTTAAATCTACAATTATAGGTTGCCCAGCATTTACATCATACACCATATGGCTTGAATTTACTAGTTCTAAGTTGTTTACAATTATTCTGTTTATGTAGCCAAATGTGCTAAATAAATCTTTCTACTACTACTAGACAATTGTCAGTTTGAGATTCAAATTTTTTCTAACCTCAAATCAACTAAATGTCTGTTATTTTATGGGTATCTGTTTATTTTTATGCTGTAGAGCACAAATATTTCTGTTCTACATCCGCTAGGTAGTGCTGCCATGGCGCACCCAGCGAATACATAACATACTAGGAGCTTTTAGCAAAAATAATGAATTATTGAGCCTTCCGTTACGTTACTTATGAGAGCGACAGCGAATAAAGATGGTTAAAAAAATCTGTGTCCTTGTGACCACTACAGTGAACCGTAGTAATTTCAAAGTACCGAGTCCTGGCAGTCATGGCAGGCGGCTTATTTCTTTCGATTTTGACGTGAAGCTAACCCCTCAATTTCAAAACGTTAAATTATTTTAATCAAATATTTCGCTAATACTCCAAGGGCAAGAAAGAAATAGGCTTAGAATCATAGAACCACAGAACGACAAGTGACCACAAAACTAACAGAACTACAATAAAAAGACATTCAATCAATTTAAATACTGTCTACTGCTTATAACGGGTGATTTTTTAAGAGGTATAGGATTTGATTTAAAAAAAACACAAAAAATTTGAAAAAACGATTAAATCTTTATTTGAGTCGATAGAACGGTCGATATAATTTAATGTTTAAAGATTATTTCATGTAAATGTTGGCCGCGGCTCCGCTTTAGATGGTCCATGCGCAAGGTCCAATTTTGGCACACTCTCTCCAACATATCGGCCGGTATCTCACGAATAAATGCTTCAATATTGGCTTCCAGTGCGTCAATCGTTGCTGGTTTATCCCTGTAGACATTAGCCTTAACATGGTCCCACAAGAAATAGTCCAACGGCGTTAAATCACACGATCTAGGCGGCCAAATGACGGGCCCCAAACGTGAGATAAACTGTTCACCGAACTCGCCTATCAATAGGGCCATTGTTTCGTGTGCGGTGTGGCATGTGGCACCGTCTTGTTGAAACCACATGTCAGCCAAGTCCAGCTCTTCCATTTTGGGCAAAAAAAAGTTTGTTATCATCGCACGGTAGCACTCGCCATTCACAGTTACGTTCCGGCCATTGTCGTCTTTGAAGAAGTACGACCCGATGTTGCCACCGGCCCATAATCCACACCAAACAGTGATTTTTTCGAGATGCATTGGTAGCTCTTGCAATGCTTCTGGCTGGTCTTCACTCCAGATGCGGCAATTTTGCTTGTTAACGTACCCATTCAACCAGAAATGAGCTTCGTCGCTGAACTTTTTTTCGATAAAAATGTGGATCTTCCTCCAACTTTGCCAGCGCCCATTCACCAAATTGGAAACGTTGTGGGAGGTCGTGTGGCTTCAATTCTCGCACCAGCTGTAACTTATAAGGTTTTACACCCAAATCCTGTCGCAAAATTTTCCACGTAGTGGAGTAACAGAGGCCCAATTGCTGCGAACGGCGGCGAAACGACATTTCACGTTTATCACTAACACTGGCGGATACAGCCGCAATATTTTCTTCAGTCCTCACTCTACGTCTTCGTGTTGGTGGTTTAATGTCCAATAATGTAAACTGGGTTCGAAATTTAGTCACAAGCTTCCGAATAGCTCCCTCAGTAGGCCGACCAGATTGCCCATAAATTGGAAGCAGTGCTCGATGCACTCTCTTAACCGAGCATGAATTTTGATAGTAAAATTCAATAATTTGCAAGCGTTGTTCGTTCGTAAGTCGATTCATGGTTAAATTATAGACCAAACTGAACAAGTTCGACAATGACACAAGACACGATTCACGCGTCATCTGTCAAAAACAGTGTTGCCAAAAAGATACTAGCAAAAAAATCACCCATTATTTATTTTTATGTGATTTGAAACTCATATTTCTGTTATATTATAACAACATCGCCGCATAAGGAAATATAAGCTTACGAAATAAGCCCTCCACTCCGTAGCTAACGGAGCTTTCTCATTTTGATAACGGATAACAAAGGATAATCTTGCTACTGCCCAAAATCGGAATAACGAAGCAGCAAAATAAGAACACTAAACTATTTCTATTACGGAAGTGGGATTCTGTTCACATCACTTGCTTAAAACTTATAGGTTACCCAATTGTTGGCTTGTACACGGTCGAAACTGAACATGGCATAAAAGTTCAAGGGGTGCTTTGTTAGACTATTTTGCTCTTTGACAATTTACGGAGAACAAAGTTTTCGAAAATATTATTTTTATTAGCAAAAACATAATGTTCAAAGTCTAAATCTACAGAAGCTGCAAGACTCTTGTGCCCTATTTAAAAAGTTGCAATTTTAAAAAGGTTACAGCTCCTTGAATAGAATCACGTCTACTTTCTAGTAGTTATTCTATTCCTTCGTTTTGAAGAATGGATATCATTACACAATATTTGTAGATTGTATAATATATTTGAAACATTTAATGTATAACTTACAGCTCTCCTTCATGTTTCGCTTCATCCACACAATATGTAGTCGATGGAAACTTCTTCATAGTATTGTTAACTACCAAAAGCTCCCCATTCTTGTGATTGATGTAATGGGTTTTGAGCTGTCCACCCTTAGGCCAGTACACCACTATCAAAAAAACGTAGTATCAAGATTTTAATAACATACACAGTAGAAACAAATAAAAAACTAATCCCCTTTGTAAATATAGCGTCGCTGTTTATTGAATCAAAACTGTTGCATATAAGAAAAATACTTCTCACGCCTTCGAAACAACTTCTAGTGCAATTTCCATGTCGCGCAATGACATCAAAACAGTAGGTTTTGCTAGAAACAATAATGCACCGTTTGAGCTTTACATGAACAAAAAGATTCCTCAGATGGCAACAATATTACGCCCACATGATCTAGAGCGGCGTTCCTCTTATAAGTCACTTAGATTGAGTTTCAAAGATGCAGTATTTATAAATAACCATGTGGCGCACATCGTATGCGACCGATAGGCTGCTTAAAATATTGTTGTTTGTAAATGTACGGGCAAATCTGTGAGATGTGAAACATATCTAATAGGTGCGCAGAATTGCTGAGGATGGAGGTGTATTAATATATCAACATAAATAAACTGAGATCCTCCACCGACAGACTAACAGACAGACTGACAGACAGATCGACAGTCAGACTGGCAGGCATGTCGACAGACAGACAGACCGGCTGACAGACAAACCGACTGACAGACAGACCGACAGACAGTCAGACAAAGCGGCAGACAGACCGACCTACACACAGACCGAGAGACAATATCACGTTTTCGAAAATTTTCGCGATTTCAGTACTTCCTAGAGCAGTAGACGTGGAAAGTAAAAATTAATTTGGTATAACATTACATTAGAATTTAATAGAAACAAGCATTCAACCATTTATAAGAATTACGAATGTGACAGTAGTAATGAAAAGAACAAAATTATTGCATCATAAAAGAAAATAATGCTGAAATCATTTATATACTTAGATCCAAAATTATACCATAACATTCTAACACAATTAAAAAGAACAGAATACCATTATTAGAATAAGGTCTGCATGAGTAACTATAGGATACAGACACAAACATTATGCAATTTATAAAAATTCTAACATATAAATATCTATCTTTTCCGCATTACTGATCTACAATACTAAATTACTGTATTATATTCATATTGTATAGAGTTTTTCTAGTCCCTGTCAATCCCGTAAACCATTTATGGTTACTACTGTATTATGTGTTGTAGTGAGACCCACGCAGAAGGATATTATCCTTTTGTGGTATACCGATTTATTCGCAGTTTATAATTAGTGTAAATAAATATTATTACTATTATTAACAATGTATCTCAAACAATTCCGCTTATCCGCCCCTGACATGCACAATCATAATTTATTGGTAGCAATTTATTGAGTCTACGTACCTTCGGATTTGTCTCCTGAACAAATATGTGCAAAATATTCACTTAGGACCATTTGATCTGAATTCAGTTTGGCAGGTTTCATAGACGCATCGACTGCAATGCTGTTAGCAATGGCAACAATCTCATCTTTCTTCTCAACTGTTTCGCATTCCAGTGTATCATTAAGTATCTGAAAGATAGAAATTCGAATCTAAACCGCTAAAATTTATTTAAAAAAAATCTAGGAATCTCGTATGCATGCAAATACTTTTCAAAAACTTCACACGTTTTATAAGACGAAAGATATCCTGAATAGGTACATCGAGATTTTGTTTTTGAATCAAACCAATGATTTTTTAAATATATCATGCTCGTTTATAACTTTGGAATATAGAAGTTTCAGAACTTACAAATATTTTGAAAAATGTTTTTCTTTAGGTCATTAATCGTCTATGGATTGTTTGATTAGATTTTATCATTGAGGAACCTCCTCAAAAAATTTCAAGCGGGGTTAGATGGTATGATCTCGCAAGAACCTACTTCAGTATTGCGAAAAATCATGTGGGCATCAGATAAACATATTTTTGAAAATTCCAAAGTGTCCCGCAGTATGATACGCGATTTGGGCTACGAAAAGTCCATATCTGTGGTAATGCACGTATCCACGCGCGACTGTTGGAGATAGTTCTGAGTTTTAAGAGTAAATGCACGGAGACATCTATGAAGCGTGAAATATGTCTAATAGGTGCAAAAAACACACTGGAGCTGGAGGCGTATAATTATACCATCAGAAGAAAAACTGAGATATACCCTCCACCACCCTCCTCAAACCGTCAAAAAAAAGAAGTTCGAACGATTTTTATCCTACCGATAGACTGAGAGATCGATAGACATGCAGACCGACGGAAATAAGAGACATGGGTTTTTGTCATATACATGTCATATAACATCCAAAAGCCATAATATCTCAATTTCGAAATTTTGCGCAATTACAATACTGCCTCAAAAGTAGGCGCCGGAAATAAAAATGAGAGTGGAATCTCTTCGTACATTTGTACAATTATGATGCGTTCGTACGCCATAAAATAATCCTTAATGAAATCCCTAGGACTAAAAAGAAACAAGCATATTTTAAAATTTATAGGTCGTTGAAAAATGGAACCTTGAAATACCAAAGTATCTATTAAAACCAAGGAACTCGAATAGATTAGGCGGAGCTAAGCCTATAGTCTACATTGCATTGTTTGTCGCAAGTGCATACTTTTGACTCATTTAATTACCATCGCCTGCAAAGTGACTTTGTATCAACATAATAGTAATAATACCGCCGGAAATATCTACCTTCATTGGACTTGTGCCGCTCTTTGCAAATTATGCAAGAAGTATTATGTCCTGAAATTGTTTAACACCACAATTATCTGTAAACGCTCACATTTTCAAAAAATAACACTATAAATTCGAATTTAATGACAGAACTGTCAAAAAACGAACTCATGTCAAGTTCACTTGTAGTATGCACTTTCATCCTGACTACAGATTGAAATTTTGGAGACAAACAAGTCGTAGGTTTGATCCTCCTAACTAGTCTAAATTCGTTGATTAAACACTTTTGAGGCACTATTCTTACCATCCCTCTGGAGCAACATTCGTTGATAAGCAGCTCTTCCGCATTCTCAACCACTCTCTCCGTTCTTTCTTCCCAAGGCTTCAAATACTCAGGATTTTCAGGAGGTCCAGAAAGTAGGCCCGAAGGTCCAGAGACCAGAGGTGGAGGTCCAGAAGTCACATCCTGAGACCCGTTGAGAGGTCGTACGACCTTTGCTTCTACAGATCGAGCCAGGATCATTGCAGTCACTGCCAATACCGTGGCAGTACTGGAAGTGAGTAACATTATGCTCATATTCCGAACTGGTGACATCTCGGAACGAATTTTCGATTAATTCTTCATGAACTGTCATAGATGATACGTTGACATCCAGCCTTTACAGAGTGCTCAGAAAATAAATAGATTCGGCTAGACATGTTTTCTGGGGATCCGCAAGAATAAAGTCTATTCAAGTAATCCACATACAAAAGGTCATTGAAAATTTTAGTCAAAACATGATCATCTGTAGGAACCAAAGAATCCCAAAAGATTAGACGGAGCCAAACCTATATGTTAGCATTGTAATGTTTTTCGCCAAAAGTGTGTATACTTTTGGATAATTTGCCCACTATTGCCTGCCAAAGTGACATCGGAGTACATTTTTTGCAGTGTTGCGATGTGAATCGCTCATTTATTCTTAGCAAATAGGGATAAATCAAACAAGGCAAAGAAACGAAAATCAATATTTAGTATACATCAGAGGTCGCCAACCCGTCGATCGCGAGCTACCGGTAGCTCGCAAAGGCAATTGTGGTGGCTCACAGGATATTTTTAAACGGTGTAAAAATCATAGAAGCTTCCGAAAATTTTGTAAATTCTCATAATAAACACAAGCAGCGGCAACACCGCGGTGAGCGATCTGTTCGTGAACGATCTCGATTAATTTGAACAGAATAAATACGCCAGGCGCGGCGACAGTGCGCTCAGCTTAAAACTGAACGGTACAACGTCCAGAGGTTGGGCTAGAATTGGCCTGCAACTAAAAACATTATGAGCAGTAGTAAAAAGATGAAGATATACCATTTCCATTCGGAATGGGAAGAACAATATTGCTTTACAGAAGTTAAAGTTAAAAATGTATGCTTGTAATGTAATACATCTGTTTCCGCTGCTAAAAAAGAGAATATCAAGAGGCACTGTAAAACTGTACATTCGAATTTTGAAAAATCATTCCCATTACGTTCTGCAACCAGAACGGAAAAACTGAGACAATAGAAAAGTTCATTTAATTGGACAACAGGCAATGTTCTTAAAAACAATCGACAAAAGTAAGGTTGCAACTGAAGCATCATACCGGGTGTCCCAGATAATTACACAAAAGAAGAAACCTTATGAAGACAGGGAAATGATAAAACAGGCGTTTGTAGAAGCTGCAGATTTTTTATTTGCCAACTTTAGAGATAAAGTCAAGATAGAGTCTGCTATAAAATCTATGCAGTAGAAGTAATGTGCAATGATATAGTTTTACAGTTGAGAAAAGACTTCGATAACTGTGCTTATTTTTCACTGCAGCTGTATGAGTCCAGAGATGTGGTTGACACCTCTCAGATGGCTGTGTTCTTCAGGATGGTTTTTAGTGATTTTACGATTAAAGAAGCTCTTTTGAAGTTTATTCTACTAAAAGGACAGGATACTGGGTAGGGCTTGTTTTCTTCTTTTAAAAATATTATTCCTTCTGAGGAAATTCCATTATCGAAAATAGTAGGCTTGACAACCGATTGCGCTCCAGCTATGCTTACGACTAGGTAGCTTACCGTTTATTCCAAAATGATGATGATGATGAAGTAGCTCAACACACTGAAAAGGTCGGCGGCCACTGGTATAGATATATAATAGTTGAGCATAGTATGGAAATTCCTATTATATCATTGTCACTAGATTTGGAAGTATTTTAATGAATTTGATATGCATAGCTTTTTTGATCGTACTAAGCTCCCACCATAGAATCTTGTCGCACTGAAAAGAGCTCTTCCTTTTCAGTAAAGATTGTATAACAAATAAACGAATAACTATTCGTCCACAATGTTATACTTGAAATAAAACAAAACACCAAACAAATCTAAATCAAGACGATCGCGCTAAAAAAATGAATGTCGAAATGCAGGAAATACACGATGCAAATGCCCTATTTATATACCTTTACTCATTTTGGTCGGACCAGCGACTGAGCGCTTCCGCATCAGACACCTCATGCGAATTTGTATTGAGTTAGCTATGTGCTATTGCAGACTATGATATTGATATAAATCTCATCTAGGTCGATTCAGCCATTTTCCCGTGATTGAGTAGCAAACCTCCACACTTTCTAATTCATAATATTGAGTAAGGAAGTATATATAACATCATACTACATACTGACCATATAAATAAGCACAACATTTTTATGTACAGAATTTTTTTTTATTTTGAACTGTACCACCGTTCAATCATGTATTTCATGTATTCATTTGTCTCTTCCCACAATAGCCCTGACTGGGGTAACTTCGTGACTTGAAGCCCATGTAAACAAGGCGTCTTCATGCAGCGATTTTGTTCGTCGACGCCTCGATTGTTCTTTTCATTGGTCGGTAATTTATCGTTATCTGTCAATTTTCAGCATTCATTTGTCAGAGCAAGGGTGCTGAAATGACAGCTTGCGTGTTACTTTGCGTGTACACAGTCAAGAAAGGAGAAACAATATTGGACAGTCATCACTTCTTAATATTTTGAAGATGATTTATTGGTCTTGTATCCGATGGTATTGTTTTGATTCATAATACTACAGTTAGCCCAGGAAGTATATTCGCAACCGCTTGGAAAAATATTCTGATTCGATTTTTCCGAACAATCTTACTCAAAAAGGATATCTTTCAACGAGTCTGTAAGTTGGCAGGCCCAAAGTTGCATCAAACGCTGTTTAAACAATTTTTAAACAAATTCCAAAAATTGGCTTTTTCGATCCGAGCAAAGTTTTCTAGTAAACTACTGATATAGCTCTCGCCCATCTGCTCACAGACCAGAAACCATGGACAGTGGTTTCGTGCTTCATCGGCAACTTGTCAGCATGTCCTAGGCTTGGTCTCGGATAGGACAACGATCGAAAGCTGAGCAACTCTCATCTGTCCAAGGATATCCTTTTTTCCAAATAAGACCACAAAGTGCCATCTATCACCAGAAGGGACCACTGCGAGAGTGTATATATCCCAGTTCGTATTGTTGTTTCCTGAGACAAAGCTAATGAGTTGCCAAAAAGCACCAAACAGCTGTAAATTATTGGCCTTTTGTGGTCGGACGGAAGAAAGCTATAGTAGCTTCTTTTTTTCTTGCAAGTGAGTGAAGTGATTCTTCCCAGAGATCAAAAGGAACGGTCAAATGAGATATCCATCTCACAAGCACGGAACATGTACTTAGAGCGTCAGATTACAGTGTTCTATACATTTTTTGCATAATATTAGTGCACTTTTAAAATTTTGCAACTAAAGGCTTGTAAAATATTTAATCAAAAGTCGTCAATCCCCAGAAAATATTTATATAAACATAACCAACAAATAATTGCATAGAATCATCCAATCAAGTGAGCCGAAACTCTCGTTAAAGCGTGTACCGAGAAGCACTTGGTTCAGGGGCCAGTCTAGAAGTGAGGAATCACATCTCACTTTGACAAATGAAACGCATTGACATGTGGAGCAATTTGAAGCCAGGTAAGATTATCTGAGAAAATGGCGAAAAATAAAGGGACTTTATTACTAGTTTGTTCAATGGCGGAGAGATGGTATCTACTATAGGACCAGAATCGGCGACATTTAGCGGCCACGCTAGGGACACGGCTAACAATTCGAACTGGAATACAGTTCCAGCAGACAACTTGCTGTTTCTCTCTCTCACAGTTGTCGATTCTGGTAACAGATGGCACTTTGTGTTGTCATATTTCGAAAATATTTGAGGTTTTTTAAATCATTCTAAACAATTTCTTATGAAATTTACTCTGATCATTGTTTTCAAGATGTAAGCGATCTAATATTTGTAAAAGCTCGAGATAGGCCATTTTAGACCACGCAACATAATAAGAAAAAAAGGTTTCAATGTTGCGAAACTTATTTACTACTCTCCGAAACTTTAAAGTTAGTCAAACGCTGGAAAGATGCAGCAATCCTCGGCAGAGATCTCTTTATTCTCTTTTTCATATGGATGAAGTTAGGCATTACACGAATAAATAATATTGCATGCGAAATAGCACGGAACTCATAAAGAGCCTTTTTGAATTTCGTAATCGAGATATTTCATTCGTCAAAATTCCGCGAATCTGACCAGGTTTTATTGGCCATCTGTTTTGATCTCTCGCCTTAACATCAAATAACAAAAATTAACAGCACAGTGACAGTGTATGACATGCAAGAACCCCCTCGATGCCCCTCCACACACCGTTTGCGAAGAGCCATCCCTCGGTTAAAAACCCCTCCAAAAAAACTCTTAACCCGTTGTGGATGATTAGTGCATGAAAAAAATATGAAAGAGAGTTTGAATCATATCAAATTCGTTTTTGTCTGGAAACTTGAAAATTTTGGGAGTTTGCTTGAAACGACAAATGTTTGGTAACGGTATGTACCTAAACGTGACCGAAGCGATTGAAGGTTATTTCACACGTTACCGAGTGATTTCGATCATATTTTGAGTAGTTAAAAAATCCAAAATTCACGGTGGGAATGTTAAATGTTATTACTGTATTGGCTTTCGCCTAATTATGCGTCTCTGAAATGCTGAACAGACGTGGCGGTACCAGAGCTGGGTACCACAAGTGGTGCCGGAGGTCGACCCAGATTTCACGTGTCCGTCATGTCGCATCATGACAAGAACACGAAGGAATTAATTTCTGCTTCGTCGTACGACTCGAGTCTCCAGCAGGGCACTATATTAAGTACCACCTAATGTTCCAGTTCATTGTATTGTAATTGTCTGGATTTGAGTTTTACGAGTGATTTTTTTTATAATATTCAATTATAGTTTCCAAATCACCAATCGGGCAGTCTCTACACCAACGGATCTATACCGATAGAAATTGTGTATCGAATTTAATATTTTTTGGGGCATTATATGTTTCATAACAAAAACCATTGACAACGTTTCTACATATTAATAATACTAACGTGTAAATACCTATATTAATGAAAATTTATCGAAAATTAAAAAAAAATTGCATCGGCCGGGAATCGAACCCGGGCCGCCCGCGTGGCAGGCGAGCATTCTACCACTGAACCACCGATGCCTTTGATTTTTCTTTGCTAAAAATAAGCTGCTATATGCATAAATTCATTTTCAACATGTAATAATAGTTCCCTGTTTGTGGTGGGTCAGTGTCAATGTTGCCGAACCGAAAAGAAGCAAATCGGTAGATAGTGTCGTTGAAATTCGGTGAGCTTAAGGACAAAATCGGTGGAAAGAAAAAAGCAGATTCGACTCTCGTCGCAAGATAATACGTATAGACGTCTATATTAACAGAATTACAAAATTATAGGGGACTTATTGGCGAATCAAGGGCTTTTGACACAGATTATACAGATGCGACACCTGCTGTCGGTCCCTTTGATCTTTGTGTCCTCATATGCTTACCACATTCCCCGCTTATGTTCATTAGCGTCCGGAGGATTTTTTCCTATGAGTTGTTACGCGTTATTAGCACAGAATTAGCTACAGAATGAAGAAATTTGTGTTTATTATTTCCCCAAATGCAGTTAGGCCAGATAAATTGCTAAAACTGTTTTGTGATCACGTGTCAGAACATTCCATGGATATCCCCTAAATGACACAGCAACAGGAATCCCACCAAACGCATAGAACTCAAGTTGGAGTTGATAGAACCTAATTTTTGACAGAGTGTCGCCCCTGGTAGTACTCTGAGCTTTTGCCTCAAGGCGCGCCATCTGAGAAAAAAGTATATTTTTGTATTGCGCGCGCACCCTCAACATAGGTTTTTTCCTGAAAAAAAAAGTATCATCTCTATTACAACTTGTACAATAGCCTACTGGACGCCTTTTAAACTTTTTTATGACCATCCCGGAAACTGTTCAAATTTTTTAATAATTCTGAACAAAAATGTGCTCAGTCACTTTTTCATAAATTTGACGGTTTTCGAGTTAACAGTGATTTAAATTCGAAAAACCTTACAAATAACCATCTTAGAATACTTGTTTAATCCACTTGGTGTGCCAAAAGTATCCCGAAAGTATTTTCAAAGAACGCCAAATATACTGGCGACTATAGTAAGAATAGATACGAAGGCGTCAAGATTGTTTGGTCTCCGAATTATTTATTACCAGTTTTTTGAGCTACTTCTCTCTTCCTGAACTAACAAAGAATTAACCAAGAAGCAATGTGATCAGAGCCTCGTAAGCGATACTCCAGCATTTTTTATCTTTTCCAACCGACGCCCTAATTCCATTATAAGTACAATACGTATATAGCTATAAAATTCTTTCCACGAAGTTCCATTTTTTGATAGTATTAGTAATAGTTTCAATTTGATAAAAAACCCTTTTTATCTTTTATAAATGACCATTTTATTTGTTTTGTTTCAGACCAGCGACCTGGACACGTTCCTGTGCAAGCAGGAGTGGGAGCGTCGGCTGGAGGAGGAGCTGGAGAAGCCGCCGCCCGCTGTAGGAGTGGCCACAACCGGCACCATATCAGTAGGCGTGGCCTCAGCAGGTACCGCCCGTCGCTGCGACAGCCCCGCTTCTCAACCCCCCCACCTAGACGACTTCTTCGATGCGGCAGCGGCAGCGGCGGCCGCCGCTGTGGGCGGAAGACATCACGCCACCACAGGGATGTCTTACGTTAGCATGCGATCGTTGGGCGGGAGTGACGATGACGTTTTCCTTAGGTAAGAATGGAGAAAATGTATAGTCAAAGCTGGAGAGATGATTTTTCCATGGATCTTCGAACTAGTAAAAGCAAAAACTCCTCCATTTTGCTTGCTTGAACACAGGCTTATCCTTTACTAATACAAAAACATAACTACAATCGCTCTTTTGACTCACATGTTGCTCCTGCATCAAATTAGCTGTACCTGAATCTGTCATCTGCTGTAAAAAAGCGAAACCCCTAAAATGTCCCTGGGCATTATGTAGGATTTTTAAGAAATGTGACCCCTCGAAGTACCTGTCATTCACTTCATGTTCACTTGTAGTAGCTCTGCGTGTTGACTATGGCTTATGCTGTGAATTCAATACTATAGGTCGCTGTTGAGCATTTTTTCAGACATTTCACTAAATATCTAGACATTTGACAATCGAAACCATATGTTGTATGATATCAAACTTCTTGTTTTAAGGATCTCTAACCGAATATGTAATAAAATAGAGGGTGCCTCGTTCAAAAAAATACATGTTTGCTATGGCACAAAGTTATGAAACAACCTGTATATATTAAAATAATTTTAAAATATGCACTAGCACCATATCAAGGTTACGACAGAAACCGATTTTTGATATCTTCTCCAGTTTCCTCATAAAACTACTTTCCATTTTTGTTCAGTCACCCTGTATAGAAACATATTGTTAGCAAAACAGAGTGGATGAAATTTCTGATGAGGTTTATGAGTGGTTTTTCAATTACCTAAATGGTAGGACACAAAGGGTGAGAATTGGTCCTAATATGACTTGTATAATTGAAAATAAAATCGCAACACCACAGGGCAGTGAGCTGGGTCCGCTTCTTTTCATTTCCTACCTTAATGATATGCACCTCTCTGTTGAATGTGAATTTAATCTTTTTACTGATGATACGGTACTAGCATGACCGGACAGCATCTGGATACAGCTATTAACAAGATGATGATCGTCTTGGATGAGGTCGATAACTATATGAAACACAATACACTCAAGCTAAAACAAACGCAACAATCACAGCAACTAAATGTTAATCTAGTCTTTTTAACATATCTGATGCTAATATTCACATTAACAATGAAGAAGTTGAAATTCAATTATAAGCAGCTCCCTTTCACTTCAAACATAGCTAACAACCTACTTAACCATCATTCAGCCACATTTTGACTACTGTCCAGCACTCAATTACCTATTTGATATAACACAATAAGCTAGCTGCAAAAACTACAAAATCGTGCAGTGTGAATTATATATTGACGTGGAATGACCTACTTAAATTTATTAATACTTGACTTTGGTTTTTAAAGTGGGCTTTTTGCTGATAGATGCTCTTTTCTTTTAAAATGTACTAATCCAGCTATCTAATGTTCTTACTACATATTTACTATTTTAATGTTGAGCATTTTTATAGATTCTGTATATTGGGGTTATAATATTATTATATAAAACGCAGGCATTTGGTACATTTATTTAGGTACTCCAATTCAAAAGAACCTTCAAGCAGTAGCAAGCGTGTATTCACTTTCTTATTCCATAGTAATTTTTTAATCTTAAATACTATCTATTTCCAGGCCACCTTTATGGGAGGACATCGCCAGCAGCATCCAGAACATTGATCCCGAGAACGCAAACATGCTGGGCGTGACGACGGGCGGCTCCCAACCGCCCCCTGGTGGCGGGCAGGTCAAACTAGAAGTAGTTGACGATCTTGCCGTTAGTTGCGCGCAAGTCGCTGTAGGGCAACAGGCACCACAACCTTTACTCTCCCCTCTTGAGATCAAGACCGAAAAGGTAAGAAAGCTGTTTTGTGCAATAAGAGCGCAAAGCTTTTTATCGCTCAAGAAGCCAGATTGAAAAATTTCTTCACGGGCGATAAGTATGAACGAGAAACTTCTTTGCGCTCCTGTGAAAAAAATTCTGCTATTGCTATATTTATTATTCTGTTTTTGTTTTCAGGTCATTCAGCCAGCTCAGTCCGGTCCAACGTTGCACCTCCTTGGTACTCCGACGAGTACACCGTATAGTCAACCTCCCTATCATCAACCTGGTCATCCGCACAACAACAACACCGCCCAGTACAAATATGGAGGAGGAGGAGGCATGTATCCGCCTTCGATACAACCCCAAATGGTAAGAAAGAAGAAAACCGAAATGTGTATTTTAATTTAGAACATAAAAAATCTATAAAAGTTTTGTTATCAAAAAGCTAAAAAAGTTTCAAATTTCTCACTAAAAACAATCATTTACTAATAAAACAAACATCAAATTAATTCGGCATTCTTTCTAGATGGGCACTGCCTCGCAACAACAACAGCATGCCCAACAGCGGTTGTTATACGCTCCCTGTCCTCTAACTCCACCCAGTTCTGAGCCAGGCAGCCCTGGAGGGGCGTTACCACGAAGGACTCCGCCCCCTCCCTACCCTGCGCCAGGGTGTCCGCCCCACACGCAACAGACGACTGTACGAACGCCTGGCGTAAGGTACAATAGGCGGAATAACCCTGAGCTGGAAAAGCGGCGGATACACCATTGTGATTTTATAGGTAAGGATGAGATCTTTGGATTATGGATCGAGTCATCAAGTATTAGTACTTGAAGTTGTGGTAGATCCAGAATAAAATTAGACTTTACGACACAAGAATTTGAGAAGCGACGCCATTGGCTTTATAGTTTGAAAATATGTCAGGTGCGTTTTTTTGACACAAACGCTCAGAACAGGGTAATAACGTTTTTACTATGACAATTCAAGAGACAGCTAGATAATGGTCGCTTCCGGTACTATAGGTATATCAAGCTCAATTGCACAGTAAAAGAACCATACAAAATCTGCAGAAAATTCGGTGAACCTTTTGGATATCTAGAAACTGCAGTTCACACGTAGAACATTCTGTATTTTATCAAAGGTCGATGTGATGACCTTGTAGTATATTATATAATCTTAATTGCAACTAGTTAATTTGTTGACAACTTGTCTTTGTTAAAAAGCCCCTGAAGACGGTCAATATTTAGTTATCATTAGGTGAGCAACAAAAGCTACATTAGTCTATGAACATATATAGAGTAGAAGGGAGGTATTTTTACTGCTTAAGATTGGTTAAAATTTTTGAGATTGATTCGTGCAATAGTTTTCGCAAATTTGCATCTGTTCGTTCTATAAATCTATGTTTGCTACACCGTCGCTCTGTCTGACAATGAATCGGCAGCGTTTCTTGTACACTGTAAGAAAAAGAGTTGCTATCGTACCTAAAGTGCATTTCATTTTTTCCTAGAAATAGTATTATTCTGTTGCACGTCGTCGCCTGAATGCAGAACTATTGTATGTCCAAATTCTACATTTTTGAGATTATAACATGACATTGTAGGTCATAATTACCTAATGCAGAGGTATTGTAAGTCCCTGCGCTACCGTTCCCCCACCACTGGTCTTGAACGATATTTTGGCGTAATAGCTTGAGGCGCGTCATTTCGCTGCAGATCTATGATAAGAGCAGATGATCACTTACAGCGACTGTAAGTCCAATGAGAGCAACAAATATAAGTCTACTTTCACGGACGTGTCATACTTTTTTTCCGGTAAAGCATTCTATATCCAAAATTCCTCAGAAGGACAAATACGAAAAATAGCTCTCCTGTAAAATTTGCATTTTGTGACTTAGAATACTTCTGCATTCAAGCGACGACGTGGTTTATGGCAAATTTCAAAACTATGTTCTAACTCAAGCCTGGGCAGCACGTTGTGTTAAATAAATAAAGCCCAAAGTTATTAGTATTAAGGAACAGAATTAAGGGCATTATATTGAAAGAAAGTTAGGTTAGGAAATGGCGGCGAAAAGCTTGACATGCCCTTCCCACGCAACGCTGTCATCAGCTCATAAAGGGTTATATGTGACACAAATTAACTACAAACATGTACATATAACAGAAAAACTAATTAGATCAGGTCTGCCAAACAGGCCCATATAAGTGGTCTCTATTCTCCACACGTTCGATAACGCTAGAAATTTTTCTCTGTCCTACCGAAAGTATCAGCGATCTGGCAACATTGCTGAACCGTAGCAATCCGTCATACCAGCAGTGCTCGTTGAGTGGTCAGCCATAGACAGGGTATGGTGTACGTGCATATAGGCTCGAAGGGATCCCGTGCGACCGCGACCCATACGTAACGCGTCTGAGGACAAATATATGGTGAAATCTGTGATGTGTGGAATATGTACTAATATAGGTGCATTAAATTACCTGGAATGGAGCCATATAATTAAGCCCATCCCTAAAAGGTCAAAAAAGTTTGAGCGATTTTTATTTTCTATGTCTTTACTCCTAGCTCCGCGCCTCCACAGGACCGACATTCATAAACTAAAATGCTTTTCCGTCCTTAGCATTGTAGTAATCTTGTTTGAAAATTTCGTCCAAGTCCAAGTAGTACTTTCCAAAATATTGATGGGCCAAAAATTAATGGAGAGACCGACACACTGGTAGTTAAACAGACAGACCGACGAAAGTGAGTGAAATAGTTTTTTCTAATGTAGGCACATTATGCAAAATCTAAAAAGCATATTATCCTATTTTCAAAATTTTTCGCTGTTGAAATACTTCCTCGACAGTGGCGGTGTAAACTCAGATAGCAATGTTATTTGAATTAAATAAAATACTAACGCACCGCTACTGCTAGATTTTATCATCGATGTTATTCCCTCGAATCCAGCCTACACCCGAAAATTCCAAGAGTAGAGAGAGCTTACCTTCGGAATTTCTAGCACTTACCGGAAGAATCCATCATTTTTAGTTGAGAGGGGGAAGGAAAAAAGAAATACCGAAGGCATCGCTTAAATATTGAAACAGGCGGACATTTTGAAGACATCCTGGATAAAGCTACCGAGTACCGCCTCGGTAGACTGGTCCCTGTCCACCACCTTCCTTTTGTTTTTAAAGATGTTACGCAAATCTAAAGAGGCTCGTTGGCGGACTTATTCCACCATCCGGCAACTCGTGTGCATTCAGTTGAACGGGAAGAAGTTCTATACTAAGTACAGTGAATAGAAATGAATAAATTGTGGCAGATTCACAATATAGTATATGCTGGGGCTGGAAACTAGCTCATAACTGTAGATACCATAAAAGCTATCAGTATCTGTCGAGTGTTTCTGATTATCCGTAAAAATGGTTCGATACGCAACATTACATCCATATTTATACGCGTGGTCCATATTTGGCATCGCCTCATTTTTCTCGTTTTTCCTGGTAGGTATAATCATCGGTTCTAACCGGAAAGATGTTCCCAAAAACGAAAATCGAAAACGTTCACGAACATTCCACTCACCATAATTAACACAAAATAAATTATTTACAAAATAACAACCGGTAATTCTTTATGTAAAACTGAGCGTAACCTTTTCGAGACCAAGCTCCGTAAATTGCGGCATAAACAGTTACTCAATGTTTTATCGAAATTCATCTTTATATTTCACTCTCTTTATGCCGTATTTGGTATGTAGAAGTTGTTCCCGATAATTTTTTTTCGGTACCGGTACTGGGTATTCGAGACGAGTGTCGCAAGAACCAACTTGATGCTTCATTTACAATTATTAACGATTTTTTGAAGCTGTGCAGCGGCTTGCGTTACATTGATGGAGATGTTTATCTCTTACGGTAAATTATTTATAAATATGCCTTAGTTTTGTTTCCGAAGTTTGAAAATGTGGTATCATAAAGGGTGTCACTAATAGGCACTTTTGGATTTTGCTTTGAACACGTACCATCACGGGTCAAATGACTGGTTATGAACTTTTGCACGAAAAATAAGCATATCATTTTATCGCTTTTGCAACATCCTTTCCAAGAATTATATCAAGTTAACATTCTATTCTGTGAATTCTGTTTATTTCGAGTAAAACTTGTTTTAAGGCAAAATGTAAGGGGAAATCTATTATGTATATATGTATGATAAGGGTACTACTAGGTACGTAGAATTAGCATTGTTGGATGTGTATGAATATACTTCCGTGAAAAAATTGATATATACTCTCACCTACCCCCTAGAACTCACAATCCTCAATTTTTTGTTCCTAGTTTTTCCGAACATGTTCAGGTACCTCTTAAGCTCAGAAAAACGAAGTTTGAGTGAATTTTATTTTTTTTTTGTTTTCGCCCCCTCTCCGCCACCACTGCACCGATTTTCAAAAACTACAAAGCTTTTTGGTCCTTGGCATAGTAATCGCGATGTAACATCCAAAAAACAATATTTCAATTTATCCTGATTACATTCTTCTTTGGCATGGTAAAAAGTTAGCTGCCAACACGTATAAAAAAAATTAAATACATCAAGTCAGTCAAACATGCCCATAGAACTAGTACCATAGCCCCCATCCACTTGGCAACGTTGCGGTCTAGAGAAATCAATAAAAAAGAAATTCCAGAAAAATTTGTTTGAAAAATAAAAATTTAAGGGATTTCCGTATAAATTTGCTTTGGCCCTAATTTTAGGTTAGGAACAAGATATCGAGATGTTTTGTTAGGTTAATGTAGCGGAAATCACAGAAACATCACATTTTTTAGATTCACGATTGCAGTTACGCCTCCTGGCGGAGATTTCAGAAACTTGAAAATATTTTCCAGGTTTTTCTCTTAGACGTTTTAGTAATAACTGTTCTTGCCGCAAGCCTCTACGATGGATAGATTCTCAGATACAGTACCTCGCATTGTTAGTTGACCACCCTGTACACATACGAGTTGGGCGCGATGTTATCTGTATACAGGGTGTCATGTTTGTAGTGAATCAACGGAAGTCACGTGATAGAGGGCTTCAAAACATATCGAATAAACCCCTCTATATGTGTGGTCAGAAATTTTATAGTTCAGGAGATATTTGCAATTTTGTGAAATTTGGAAAAAAACGGTATAATAAACTTTCAGTCGCAATTACAACTAAACCATTAAGCTTTTTAGCAGAGCTTATTGTAAATCAACGCAAAAAATCTGAAATTCATTTTTTATTGAAAAATCTCTTCCATCCCTCAACTTTGGAGGGCGGTATAAAAATTAAGGTCGTAGTTTATTATTCATTTTATTGAAAAACTATTTCAATCCATGTAGAATAAACCCTGTAAATTTCAGCTTGCTACGGTAAGTGCCTCACCTTAAAAAATCTTTTTGTTTGACGCAGGTGGGTATACATGTAAACAAGAAATTCTATTTTACGAGCTACAGTCCAAATGACTTGCAAGATTTTGACATATGAGGCACTGTTAGATTCGACCTAGCAGTGCGAGTGATACTGTGTGTATTAACATTTTGTAAAATGAAAATGGCGTATTTTTACGCAAATATTCACATCAGCTTAATGAGCTTAGGTATTCAACTATGCATTCCAGGTGCGGCAGCGTTCAATCTTCGGTCCGACCGAAATTACTAAGTCAGGCAATGGTCCAGCGCGGAATTTGTACCTAACGTTTGGCATCTGAGTATAATCACGCCATATTCTCCGCAAGATTATTCAGAAATGCATTACTATTATGGTGCTGTCCTAGGAAATGCTCGAGCATCTGCTCGCATGTATCGGGAGTATGTCTTTAGAAGAGGTGGACCACAACCGGCGGTATATCCCGACTACCACGTTTTTCTACGCGTCCATAATGCGTATATGGAAGGCCCAATACCAGGCACTCATCGTCAGATAGGTGCGCCGAGGATACGCCCAGAAGAATTAGAACATA
This sequence comes from Acanthoscelides obtectus, assembly GCA_963669975.1. Classification (NCBI taxonomy): domain Eukaryota; kingdom Metazoa; phylum Arthropoda; class Insecta; order Coleoptera; family Chrysomelidae; genus Acanthoscelides; species Acanthoscelides obtectus. Next base: position 61,017,032 of record CAVLJG010000006.1, on the reverse strand, counting down.
TAATAGAAGCAGCCGAGAGAGATACCTATATAATCACCAGAGCCATTGCCCGAAGCAGAAACATATCCCATACTTCGGTGCACACAATACTACGCTCGGAGAACATGCATCCATACCATGAACTAAAAGTACAAGAATTGCTTCCAAGCGACTACGCACAACGGTTTGAATTTTGTGAGAACATGGTGAGCAGGTGCGGAGAGTCTGAAACTTTTTTCGACAGCATCTTATGGACAGATTAATCCAACTTTAACCGAAATGGAATACGGGGGCCACGCTAAATATTTTGAGATGCATGAAAACTAAAAACTATTTTCCGAAAACTGTCTTATTTACGTTCAAAGTTTTCTCCTCCAGCATCAATGAACTTCTGTAGCCTGATCTTCCACAAATGAAATTCTTCTGGCCAGTCAGTTTTTGGAAAGCCTTCAACAAACTGAATAATTGCTTGATCGATTTCCTCTTCGGACAAAAATGTTCGACCACGCAGTTTTTTTTTCAAATTATTGAAGAGCCAGTCACACATTTTCTAATCTGGCGAATAAGGCGGATGTTCTAGAATTTTGATGTGGCGCTGGGGTAAAAAGACTACAGTTAGTTGGGCAGTGTGGCTAGAGGCATTGTCGTGATGCAGGATAGCACATTTGCAACAACTTTTTTTGAATGAAGATGGTCATGCAAAATGGTGTGCACTGTTGCGGATCCTACCCTAAGAGTTGCCTCTATAGTCGCAAATGTGCAGTGAGAATGTTCTTCAATTAGCCGCTGAACTTAAGTAATGTTTTCTGAAGTCGCATTAGAACATAGCCTACCATTACGTTCTTCATCGGCTAATGAAACACGCTCTCTTTTAAGTTCGGTATACCAGCGAAACACACTTTTCCGGATCGGAGCCTCTTATAACCGTTCGATTCATTGATGTTCAGTTAAACCGACTTTAAAGTCATAATAAATCATAGCGCGATAACTCTCTCGAGACAACTCCATGTTTCGCCTTAAATTTGTTTACATGGAGCGTGGAAAATCCATATGCTATTCGCCGACACTGCTTTCAACGTCAGTTCGGCGTTAATTTATGGACTGGAGTACTCAACTAAAAATTAAATGGACCATATGAATTGCCCGCCAGGTTGAATGGTCAGTCATATCTTGCTTTTCTACAAAGCAGTTTGCATGAGCTGCTAGAAGATGTACCTTTGGACGTTCGAAGCCGCATGTATTTTCAATGCGATGGTGCACCATGCCACTTTGCACGGAATGGGATATAATGGCCTCCAAGGTCACCCGATTTAAATCCTTTTTAACAAAAATAAAAATTATGGTAAACGCAAATTCATTTCAAAGACTAGAGGACAATTTCTAGTAAGCTCTGTTTAAAAGTGACATGACCGTTGCTAAAACTAACCATTTAGCTCATCTCAGAAAAAAAACACAGCCCTAAACCTAATGGTTTAGTTGTAATTGCGATTGAAACTTCATTATCCCGTTTTATTTTTTCGAAATTTCATAAATTGCAAATACCTCCAGAACTATGAAGCTTCGGACCGCACACATATAGGGATTCATTCGAGAGGTATTGCGGCGTTCTATTACCTGACTTCTGTTGGTCAACTACTAACTTTACACCCTGTATATACGGGCATTATGCTTAGTGCGTATTTTTGAGAGATTGCTTGATTTCGTGAGGTAATATTATGTAGTTTAATATATATAGTATATAAGTACGTATCAAGAGCTATTATAATGAGGTATCAAACTTTGTTGACAAACAGTTTTATACCCTAGCTCCAAAGAAATGACGCTACAGTATACGGACATGCTCATTCCTGCAATCGATCGATTTTCAAAAACAATTACAATTACTGACGAGTTCCCAGTTCTTGAGAAGCGGACTTATTATAACTGGTAGCGTTAACTTTAAAGTTATACTTACTAAGCTTGAGACTTGACATGCGATTGAAAAAGCGAGGTTAGACGGCAATTTTGTCATGAGATCCATCCGTCATATGCAAAACAAAATGCGATCATCATACAGCAAGCCATGGGTTTCTACCTACAATACTGCACGAAACAATCAAACGTATAATTTGATGCAAGTACAAATGAATGCAAATATGTTATTTGTATGCAACCATATTCAAAATGCAGCTAGCTATTCTACTCTCAAGTGAGCCCATATTTCACGTGATGACTATGTCGAGTTCAGCATATTTAGGTGATTATTGATGCTAATTTTGATATTAGAAAGAGGACGCACTGCATAGAGAAGTAGGCATTTTGGCACTCATTGATAATTCTAATATTAATTGAAACAGAATACCAAGACCCGCAAGAAATTAGGGAACCCTACATAAAAAGTTGGTACGACAGAGCATAAAAACGTCTAAATCGTACAATATAGGTTTTGTAAAAAGAACTACAGTGGACCAACTGTATCGCGACCACGACTGCAGTAAACATGTGAAACGACGAAAACCATTTTTATCGCTACTAGGTATTCTCAATGCTACCACCAAAAGGGTGCTATGCAAAATTGCATAATAGCCACAGGCTGCTTGCTTTCTATCTCTGTAACCATTATCAACCGTAAAAAATGTTTTTTTTATACCGAAGTAGCCGCGCAGGTAGAACCCTAAATGCCGGGACACCTCGGCTGCTATGATGATCCCAAAGAAATTTTGTTAATCCGATTTTTGAACTGCCTAAGGTAAGTGGTACTGGGAAAAGCTTCCTTTCGTAGATTGTTCCACAATCTCGACATCCTCGGGACAAAGGAGCGGTCGTATCGGCCAGTTCTGGACATACGAAGTTCGCCACTCTTAGGATGGGAGGCCACAGTCGGGCGGCTCTGTCTGGCAGGCACATCGCGGGGCGGCATCATGGAAGAGAGCTCTGAGGAGCAAAGCCCGTTGGTGTAGCGGTAGAAGACAGCTAGATCGACGACGGCCCGCCGGTGCGAAAGGATCCCTAGACTGTTTGTTAGAGAAAAGTCGTCGACCAGTCGGACAGCCCTCCTCTGGGCAGCATCGAACATAAATAATGTAGTCGGGGCGGCAGCACCCCAAACGTGTGAGCAATACTCGAGGCTAAGCCTTGTCTGAGCCTTGTATAGGGTGAGAAGGTCATGCGGAGAAAAGTACTTCTTAGCCCTAAACAAATATCCTAGCTTTTTCCCAGCAGCTGCCGCTATTGACGAAATCTGTTCGTGCCAGAGATCAGGTCCTCGGTAATCTTTACTCCGACCAACCGAAATTAATGGCTCTTTGGCAGAAGTCGGCCATCCATCGAAACCGGATGAACGCTAGGAATCCTTTTATTCATCAAGGTACAGTACTGTGTTCTGGAAGCATTAAACTGTACAAGATTCATGCTTCCCCAAGCAGTGATGACCTCCAGGCCTCTCGTCAGAGAGAAAGTCGTGGCTAGTCTTCTTTTTGCCAGGTCAGCGTGAGAAATCGGCTTGTCACTCAGAATTCCTGCATGTAGAGTGCTGTCATCAGCGAAGCTGTGGATTGGGTTGGTCGTGCAGGAAAGGAGGTCGTTGATACGTAAGAGGAACAGTGTCGGAGCCAAGACCGAACCTGGGGAACACCCGCGTTGACGTTGTGGGATGAAGAGAAGAACCCGTCAATTACGACGGATATCTTGCGACCAGAGATAAAGTCAGCCACCCATCTGCGAAGCTTTTCTGGAAGGCCATAGAATGGAGGTTTGCGCTTGTCGCTAATCAAGCTGTGGCGTTCGAGGTAGTCCAGATGCTCGCGATTTATGCACCCCTCCATTACTTATAACAGAAAGGGGTTTTGTAAGAAGGTTATGTGTGCCTTGATCTTTTGCTGGCGAGCAGTGTCACAAGATCTGTTAAACCAGCCGTTGGAGCCTGGTCTAGGCACTTTCACTGTATGAGGGATCTATACCTCCATCCCGACGTGGATAATTTCGGTTATCAAAGAAAAGACAGCCGCCGCATCCGTGTTAGTGAAACAGACATCTCTCCAAGGAAAGGTTGAGAAGAAGTATCTGAGCCCCTCCTAGACGGCATGTCCGTAATGCCAAATTTTGCGTCCTGGGCGCAGTGCTGAAAGGGACATGATGTGTGGTCAGAAAGAGATCCAGCAGGCTACTCTATGTTACGAGACCCAGGGGAAGAAAGTAGGGCTCATTACCAGCTGGGTCAGCCCTTGAGTAAGAGCGAACGCTTCAACTGCACGACCTGCTGCAATGGTCTTAATTGAACCCAAAAAAGCTCATTATGTTCATTGAAATCACCGAGGAGAAGTACCTCTGAAGCGGGGTGATTGATGTTCAGGAAGTCGATCTTGACGGCGAAGTATTCAAGTAGCTCAGCCGAGAGAGAGCGATAATGGCAGCAAATGAATTTTAGGGATGTTTTGGAGGTGAGGCGAAGCCACAGAATGTCCTTCCGGTCTGATTCCAAAGAAACATCTCTGGAGCAGGGAAGAAGTTGTATACTGGATACAACTTCCGGAACAGGCATTTTCCACGGCCCCGCTCAGTAGGGGTTTCATGCTTATTAGCAATAATCCGTACGGACTAGGTCTAGTCGAGACAGACAAACGGAAAGCAAACAAGTGGGTATGGTCTAATGAAAAACTTAGTATATTTTGCGCAAGAGGTGACAACAGGTACAAACTCCATCTACAATTTCACAATTTACATGGCTTACTACATTTAGACGCTCCATGTGCCAGCCGTCGCCGTTGGTGCCCTTGGTGTCAGTAGAGTACTATTGAAAATGTCAACGTGAGGTCTGTTATCAAAAGTCCTGCGTGAAAAATGGTATTTTGGACACTAATTGAATCAAATGAAATTGGAGAAGCACTTCCTTAGAAATCTAAACTAAAGAAATACTGGAATATTAAATCTTATCGGTATCGATGATGGCACATGTGGCGGAGTTTTGTTCCGTATTTAGGTGTATAAGCCAGTTTTTTGCTGGTTCGGTGATTGTCAATAATTCTAAACTAAGTTGGATGACAACCTAGCTAAACGGACGCTTATAGATCGGCAGCAAAAATCGGATGTACGTAGAAAAAAGAACCAGGGTCTATAAGCGGGATTTTATGAGAAGTTTGCATTAAAATATTTTAAAACATATATATTTTGAACATTCATCAACATTTTTATTTTACTACTTTAATCGCTTCGCAATTTTGGTACTTTGATCCAAAATAAACCCAATCATATTATATTTACATAACTATTTTTATATGATAAAACACACTGAGACACACTACATACGAGTATATAAAAATAACAGTGTTGCTCCACTGCGCTGACGTTAAAAACAAATGTCGAAGTATTATAAATGTGTATTGGTTTGTTTTTCATTTTTATATGTACGTATATATGTTTTGTCTTTTGTTGGATTTTATTATAGATTTGAAGGAGAAAGCGTTGCTCCTAAGCGCTCATATCAAAATAAAAGAAGTTAAATATTTGATGAATTTTGGACTAAAATTACGAAATTGTGGATTAAAATTACGAAGTTGTAAACCTAGGGCTTTTAAAGGTCAATCAAGCACTAAATAAAAAGGAAAATATTGCTGTAGGTTTAAAATACATATGTTCTAAAATATTTAACTGTAAAAATTTCATCAATGAGATTAGCTTTTCAAGGCCGAAAACCTCGCTTATAAACCCTGATTTTTTAAAAGCAGTCTTTTGGATCAAGTTACTGATCTAAAGAATCTCTTATAATCATTCAAACTTTCAGTTATTGCTGTGGAATTAAATTTTGAGAATCCCATTTTTCAAGTAACTCTTTTATCTTAGTGAGTCTACCGAATATTCCATGTCTTAAATACATAAAAATATATCTATTCAAAGTTTTATATAGACTTCAGAATATTTCAAAGTCCCACATTTTTTGACAATGGTCAAGACCGCAGACCGATTTAAAATTGTTTCTACCACTCACAGCTGGACCAGCATCACCAATATTCCAAGCCGATGAAATTCAGATGGTATCTGATAAAGAGGTTAATTCCTAATTGATTCAGAGGTAATTTCCTAACCACCTAACGGCACTACAATATTTCAGCCTTAGCGTCTTGCCATCCAAAATAAATTCTCAGACGACGCGATATCTTCAAAATTAAATTAGAAAATTAATTATGTTCGATTTCATCATAGTGTCGTAAACAAACATATTTTCAAAGCACTCTTGGATAATCATGAAGACTATTATAGGCAGTGTCGTAGCCTTAGAAGTATCCTGATATTTTTTTAAATCATTTATTAAATTATTCCATTATACTAAATTCATTTTCGACCTGCAGTGTCAACACAGACTTCAGCAGGTCAGTGCGTAGAAGCAGCGCGCTGATTGGCAAATTGGCTAGGACGGACGTAATAGCTCGTCACGAAATCAAGTAACCTAATTAAATTACAATCCAAGCATAATACTGGTATACATAGATAATATCGCACCCACCCTGAATGTGCATACCGCGTAACCGCGTCCGCTACCTGCTTTTATGTCTCTGGGATACACTACCAAAGATGCAACATTTAGAATTCCTCGAGTGCCGCAGAAGCGACTGTTAGGTACATAATCCGTATGCTGAAAGTATGCTTCTAAGTTTGAAATTCAAGTGTGCGGCCAAATCTATGATGTGTGAAATAAGTCTCATCATCAAAAAATTAGATCTGGACTTGAAGCCTCAACACCTGACATTTTAATTTGATATTCAATTAAATACAGGCGAGATTTGGTTTCGTTATTGATTGTCTACTATACTACAACTATTTAAAACTGTAATGACTCATACACGTGATCAACACGTGATCAGAGCTCGATCCAGGCTTCCTTCCAGTACAGCCGTATAGCGTACGACATATGTCGTTTCTGTGGCTTTGCGGTGGTCAACAGCACATACAGAGATGGAAATAATGGCTGGTTGTTACCAACCCTCAAGGCTGTACATGCAGCGATCAAGGAAAATGAAGTTATACCCCAAATGAGCGTCGAGGTAATGAGGAAATCCCTGCACGAAATTAATTTTCGTTACGAAACGCGTAATCGGAAGTCAGTATTGATAGAGAGACCTGAAATAGTCGCCTGGCGTCGAAAATACCTACGCGAAATGATTGAATATAGGCGACAAAGCAGAAAAATCTATTATTTGGACGAGACATGGGTAAATGCAGGTCACACTGTTAAAAAGACCTGGATAGACAAAAACGTAGTGAGTAACCGACAAGCAAGCATTGAAGATTTGTCAACAGGTCTTCGTGGACCGTCAGGGAAATGTCAAAGATTGATCGTAACTCATATTGGTAACGATAGTGGCTTTTTAGAAGAGTGTGACTTGATTTTCGTCTCTAAGAAAGGAGGTGATTACCATGACGAAATGAATGCCAGCTGCTTCGAGAGTTGGTTTCAAGGGGTGCTTCAGCGAGTTGAGCCCAACTCTGTGATCGTCATGGATAATGCTTCCTACCATAGTCGTCGAGCCGAACGTGTACCGACTATGGGATCTCGAAAAAGTGACATGCAGCAATGGTTGCGCGAAAAAGGAATCGCGTTTGACGATTCATGTGTGAAAGCGGAATTGTATGAAAAAATTAAATAGCACAAACCTGCGAACATTAGTTACGTGACTGATGAGATGGCCCGTCAATGTGGTGTCACTGTGCTGCGGTTACCGCCCTACCACTGTGAACTGAACCCAATAGAGCTCATCTGGGCTCAAGTGAAGGGTTATATTGCGCGCCATAACACAACCTTCAAATTACCAGACGTTAAGGTTTTACTTGAGACTTCCATACAGCTAGTAACGCCCGAAGCTTGGCAGAATGCTATCCGTCATGTTGTGAAGGAAGAAACAAAAATGTGGCAGCTTGACCACCACATCGACACCATCATAGAGCCAGTTATAGTCAATTTCAACGAGGAAAGCGATAGCGACAGTTTATTACTGTCAGATGTAAGTGGAAGCGACGATGAATAAAGGTAATTCCCAAATGTTTGACTTACAATATGTTTCAAACCACTCTTTATTAAGCATGTGACAAATCTAGTTCACCCATGTTAAACATTCATACCCCGCCTATGAACAGCCGACTACTGGTAGTTAAGTGATGTTCACGTGAACATCGATGAGTCATTACAGTTTTAGATAGTTATAGTATAGTCTGTACATGTTGTACGCATAAAAACCAATCTGGGGAAAGCGGAATAAGGGATGTGCGTACATAATTGTAGGCAACCCAAATACACGTCCCTCGTGTGCCCAACTGCCTAAGTGTACGCCTAGCTATGACTGGTATGGAGCATAAAACTGCATAGGCTACATACAATTCATTTTTTAGCTTTATCTTTAGTTCCGCCTACTTGAAATGTTGAATGTCTCGAAAGCACTGTCATACTCATGTGAGAACAGTCAGAGGTAAACGGTACCTAAATGGTTAATGTTGATCGAAGAGCTGTCAAATACCTCACAAGGTCTTCACCGTTTCGTTCTTGCCTTCTTTCGCTGAGCAGGCAATAGGCGGGACTACGCCACTGTCTAGCACGCAACAACTAAACCCAGTCGCACAAATACTTCAAAATGCATTAGACCATTGTGCGCTCAGGAATGCCATTCGATTCCATGCAGCATAGTGAACGGTCATAATAATTCATACCTTCATTAGATTTTGCATTATTTATCGGTTGTTTATTCAGAAATATCTGTTACATTCAATGTATAAGGTAATTATTGTGGCTTCGAAAGAATTTTAACTTAAAGGTAGGAATAGCCGCCTTGCCTACCAAATTTTGAATCATAACATTTGAAAATTTGCGACTTTTTTTGTCATGGTACAATGAGTTCTAGAAAGTTATGTCGCTTCAAGTAAAGCATACACTCACAAGTTTAGCAGTGATAAACGAGTAGTCTCCTTGGCCTGGAGCGACCGCGTTGCCTAGAATGTTCTTAGACGAAATTTTGGCAAAAGCTGGCGTGTGATTTGGCAAGTTTATCCGCAAGTTCTGCTAATAATTTTATAGGGTCCGACCAAAGATTATTTTTTAGGCGAAATATGACAGCCCTAAGTGCAATCTACTCGTATTATCAGACTCGACCTCTGCGGAAGTAAAAACAGTAAGCTGCCTGTTGGAACTGTATACCAGTTCGCACTTCTCAGCCTCAAACTAGTAATATAGTTTTTGTTCTTCCGACCACAGACGACAAACCACGAATAGCTGTTTCGTGCTATTTGGAAACCCATCAGCATAGTCTAGACTTGGTTTCAGGTAGGACAATGAACGAAATCTAAGCAACTATAATATACAGTGCTTTTCTTTAATGCCCCCCCTTCCCTTTGATTTTTTGAACGGATCAATTCAGAAAATTAAAACTTGAGGTAATGAAATTGATGCGAGGATACCATATTTTAGAGCAAAATTGACAGATGAAAATGTCAAGATGGCTGCTGGGCGCGGTCTTAGACAAAAATTATATGAAAACGGGCGTATTGTGGCACATAGTTTTGAAGCTCCTGACGAGTACTTTAGCAGCATATCCAAATACAGTCCCCGGTTAGAGGAAATAGAGGAATAGAGGCCCCACAATATGATTTCCCAATATCCCAGCCCAAACGTTAATTTTTTGTGGATATTGAGTATGAGTTTCCCGGAAGACGTGAGGATTGGTGTCACTCCAATAACGACAATTTTGTCTATACACATTACCGTTGAGAAAAAATGTAATTACATGCATCACTAAAACAAATATTTTGGATATAGGTAGGATGCCGTGCAATGGTTTTCCGTCATAGTCTCGCTGAATTCTGATCTTCGATCAGGGTCATCTTCATTTAGCTGATGTACCATTTGAATTTTGTATGGGTGATACTTATTCTTTTTCAAAAGTCTCCATACAGTAGAAGGACAAACCTCACATACATTCGATATGGAGGAAGTAGAGTGTTGGGGATTTACTATGATCTCACCAATTATTTGAACTTGGTTTTCTTCCGGGATGGAAGGATGACCTGGGGGCTTTTTGTTGTTCACACTACCAGTAGCTGTAAATTTAGATACAAGTTCGCTTAAATATTTTCTACAGATAGGACGATTCGGGAAAATAAAAATCAGTTCGATCTTTTCTTCCAATGGATGAGAATTGACCATTTTAAAAATAGTTCAAACAGTATCTAGCACTAAAACCGAAATCTAAATAAGAATATTTTAACTGTACAATGATGTTTGTTTTCGTACTGATATTCTTGTCACTGTTAACAAAAACTAACAGAACAAGTTTTTATCGCTGTTGATGTGGATACGGCAGGGAATTACAGTTATTTGTAGAGATATGCATGTTAGTGGGTTTGTGTTCAAGTAATTATTAAATGTACCACCATTTTGTAGTAGATAAAGGAATTGACTTTATATTCTAGGGTTATAAAGTACTCGTTAGGTGTTGTAAAATGATGTGCCACAAGGCTCCCGTTTTCATATAATTATTTTTTCCAAGATGGCGCCCAGCGGCCATCTTGACATTTTCATCTGTCAATTTTACTCTAAAATATGGTATCCACGCATCAATTTCATTACCTTAAGTTTTAATTTTTTGAATTGATCCGTTCAAAAAATCAAAGGAGAGGGGGACATTAAAGAAAAGCACTGTATATCTAGGATATAAGTACTATCGAAATAAGATAGAGGGTAGTTTCTCAGCATTCGCCTGAGACCGCAACCTAGACCATACTGATGAGTTACCAACTAGAATGAAACAGCTGTCCATGGTTAGCCGTCTGTAGTTGGACAAACGAATGCTATATTACTAGTTCAATGTGGGTTGTGCTATTAAAATCAAGTGATACGTTTGTGACCTTGTCTCTGTTTCTTATAAATTGCGGCCTCCGCTCTAATGCAATATTGCATCGAAACTTACCAAGATTAGATAGACCTAACTTCAATAAACGTGTTAGACTTGAATTAAAGTGAAGTGAAAAAGACATATAATGTTAGTCGAATCGGAGGAACGATTTTATTGAGCTATACGATTATGTTAGAAAGCGGAACCTAGAAAATTTTAGTATCAAAGCCAAAATTTCCTGAAATCATCATCTTTTCGGACGTTCGTCTGATTCTGGCAATACAAAAGTGAAATCCTCTTCGACTCTGTTGAAGGAGATATTTACAATAAAAGAAAACTTCATTTCAAATTGAAATTTAAGAACAGCTACATGTTCAAGGAGCTACTTATGAAACACCCAATTCAATAAAACTTAATAAAAATTATACTGTGCAATAAATGTAATTTTTTAAATAATGTGATCATTTGGCACAAATTTTATCATGGAGTAAGTTAAATAGATGAAGGCGATTTTAACTATAATTATGGATTTTTGACAGAAACTAGTGTACATAAATTTCAAAGCCAACAAACAGTAACATACCAAGACCACATAGTAGATAAAAAATATTTCATTTAAATTCCGTGCATTTTTTCCATTGGTACACGATATTCTCGCAAAAGTACGAGCCCCTTCCCACTTCAGTTGGCCCAACTATTGAAATCTTAGTTTTTTCTTATCAAACACAAATAATAAAAATGTAGCAGGGCGTTATAGGTTTAAAATATTAACAATGAATATTTTGATAATACATAGTAGAAAACACCAACTTTATCACTCCCTAATCAAATTTGCAGCGTAAAAATAACACATGTTGCAATTACAGCATATCAACCTATTTTCATTTCAATGCAAAATAAGTCGATAACGCATAGGTGGCTGTGAAAAATGAAAGCCATGACAGTTGTTTTTATTAATCACAGCTGTCAGAATACGTTTAAAATAGTTTTGGGTAGTTAAGGTTTTCAAAATGGGTAGAGGAAAGGTTATTAGCTCAGACTAAAAATATAAATAGACTTACCATTCTTACGGCACTGTAATGCATGAAGACAAACAAACCCAATTCAAAACAAATACAAACAATAAGCTGTGTATGTGCAGACCACAGCTGATTCCACCAGTGGCGTAGGTGCTTTTTTTGTAATGGTGTTCTGGTTGATACACCCAGTATCACCTTCCATGGCAGTGAAAAGAATAAACACAGAGAAGTAAACAAGGTTTTATTATTGGAACTTAATTATCAGGTTTATTGTTTCATAATACCTAGTACAAAGGTATATAAACAAGAGAGAGAGTATTATGTAAATAATAAGAATTGAGTAGAAACTTTCCTGTCCAGAGTATGAATACAAAAAGAAACAGTAAGAAAATGATAGTAACCATGATCAAAAGTTGTATATAAAAAAATATATAAACAAACAGAAAAAGAATAAATAATTGACGCATCAATTTAAATATTCTGTCTTGATATTGAAGGCACAAAAAAACTATTCATTCCGTAAGAAAGATCTTAGCTTAAATAATTCCCCAAAGTATTTAAAAAGTTTGTATCATAAATTCAACTCATTCGTTTTATTTAGGCAAGCAAAGACACAGATTTGGTTCAAACGATCTGACAGAATATGCTCTCTCAATGGATTGTATAATGGACATTCCAGGATTAGATGTCCTAAAGATTCGGTCTTTCGAGTATTACGTATTGTACAATAGTCTGTTTGGTCAACCCTGTATGAAATATTGTTTAGGAAGATTTTGAGACTACATTTATTGTGGAGCTTAAGTTGGATTATAAATCGTTTTATACATAACGGTATACTTGGGGATTTAGTGTACTCTGTAGACTCTGATAGCCATTTAGCGCGTCAAAAAGTTCTTGTATTGGTATATGCTGATCCAGATATGGATGTAAAACATCTCAAAAGCTAAAGTCAACATTGGGGGTAGGTTTATACATTATTTTATATTAGTCAATCCATGTTTGGAGATTAAGTGCATATTTCAGTAAAACAATTCCTTTGGACTTGTTACTCTCCCTAAGTCATTATTTATAATTCATTTTATAATTTTGCTTTTTATTTTTTTGTAATTATCAGGTTTTATTGATTTTGAAATAATAATCTTTTTGTGAGTAATGATCGTACACGTTTTGAAGGGGCATTCAAGTTAGAGGTATAATGGTACAACTTAATGGTAAAATATTGTTCTAAAACTTGTTTACAGAGCAATGGAAAATGATTACTTAAAGGTTCATCTTCGAATACATGGTCCTTAAACACATTTCCGAATCCAAGAGGTAAATTTTGCAATGTATAATTTGTTAATATTTGTGAAGCACTTGTCATATTTTTTTTGCCAACTTCTAACCTTTCCTTATATAACCTAAAGCAATGTTCTTCATATTTACACACATTTATTACAAAAGCGGAGGCTTTAACTAATTTTCCATATGTTTTTCTTATTTGTAATTTCGATATAGAATCTCCTGAAGTTTCTAACAAATCTAAACAACTCTGGCATTTTATAGACTTTTTTAGCCTCTTGACAACAAAACCTGCAACATATGCAACAACATCTTCCAAATACAGTTTAAGCTACCAAGGACTTATTCGAAGAAAGTTTTTAAATTGTATAAAATCTTCATTTTCCTCTATACTGTTTGATGATGAGGTCATATCCTCACTAATTTTGATCTCTAAAGATGATGATGAACAGTGCAAAATGGATGTGCTATCTAATGCCACGACATTGGATGCTTCATTGCCACTTATTTCAGTATGAAGTAATAATTTTTTTAAAATATTCTGAAACTGTTTCGAGGTAGGATTATTGCTGTATCCTCCTTTGCTTCTTATACAACTGAAGAAAATGATCTTGAGATAACTTATATGTGAGAAGGTACTTCAGCTCTTTGGTTTCTTTGACTCTATATCCATACAGGCTGTTTATTGAAATTTTGAATCCCAAAAATCCTAATTAAGGTATAAGTATAACTCTAGTGTCTCCTAATTTTAACGATTTCAAATAATCCTTCGCTTCTTCTAAGAAATTGAAATATTGTTCAGTAGCAGCTGACAACGGTTTCTCATAAGGTTTTTTTGACATCCTATTCCTTGAATTAAACATCAAATAAATTGTTTACTGTTCTACAAAAATATGCTATAGCTTCTGAATCCTTGAAGTCAGCCATAGCCAGATCTTTGTTCAAAAAGTCCAATGCTTCTGCAACACTCTTGCTCAAAGTCTGGACGGCAAGTTTAACTTTCATCTTTTCATTCACCCATTGGAGATTCTTCTTGTTTTTTCTTATCACTAGGAAACCTGAAAGATCAAAAATGTGTCTAACAGAAGAGTATTTTTTGAAAATCATCACACATACAGTGTAAAAACAACCAATAACTATAAAATGTCTATTTCTTAATACTAAAAATCACAACGCATCCCCATGCGCTACGCCCTTGTCCACCTCTAACCTCTAACTCACCTGTGGAAGGTTGGCTCAGTTTTTTCACTGCTAACTCCACTAAGAATGCACTTCCGACGTCCCATTGTCTTTGAAAATTGTCTATCAATGATAACAATGCTATAATTGCCGCTAAAACAACCTGAAAACATTTTTGAATACTCGCAACAAATTCACTGTGCACAACAACAAACACCAGATGTTTGTAAATTCTGTGTACGCATCCACCACTTGCCGTTGAACACCGTTGCCACGTTCGGCAAAAAGTCGGTATAAATGTGCTACTTTCGAATGAGAGCAAGTTTCGTCCAAGGTGGAACAAATCCAGTCAAACAACTGACTGGGCAAAATATTATACGTAATGTTCGCTATGAATTACCCAACATGAACCTGCATGCAATTGAATTTACGGCGTGTCGGCCACCTCTGTGACCGTTTTTGCGAGTGTAAACAAATATGAAAAGAAAAAATAAATTTTTAAAATTTAAAATGACGTTGACAACTGCCTAGGAGCAGTTGTTTGATCGACCCACGATCGACCGGAGCGTCCACACTTTATTTAAGTCCACCTTCATTTCGGGTGGAGTGCACACCAATATCTCATTCCATTTTCAATAGATTTTTCAGTATGGAGAAGTGGCAGCGTCGCATATATTTGTTTACCGTAAATACAGTTATGTTGACGACGATATTTTGTAGGGAATTATTTGTCTATTTATATTTTTAGTCTGAGGTTATTAGTGAGAAAAAAAAGTGAAGTAAAAACCCTAAAGTTGCACAACTTGTTTATGGGCCAAAGAAAAGTCACTATAAACTCCACTGCAAAAGAAAAATCGGCTTAGATGGGCTAAAGAACATAGACAATGGACACCTCAACAATGGTGTGCAATACAATGAAGTGATGAAGCCCGATTCGAAGTTTGTGTTGGTCACAGTCGCAGTAGAGTTATTCGCAAAAAAAATGAAGCATTCCATGTTGACTGTCTGAAGAGAAAAGTGAAATTTCCAGCATCCATTATGGTCTGGGGCAGTATGTCATCAAAAGGAGTAGGAAAACTTCATTTTATTGATGAACATGTGGATACAAACACATATTTGGCAATTTTAGAAGAATCGCTTTTACCAGTGATGTAAGAATGTTTGACATCCGGCCAAGATTTTGTGTGTCAGCAAGATGATGCAGCGTGCTCTACCTCAAAAAAGGCTATAAAATGAATGGAAGAAAACTTTTGAAATGGGTTTCTAGCAGTCCAGATCTGTCACCTATTAAAACTTTGTGGCACGAGATGAAAAGGGTTCTACGACAACATCCTGCTCGTACAATCACCGAACTGAGACAAAAGCTTCAAGAAATATGGGATTGCTTTACACCAAATGTTTGCCAAAACTTGGTTAACACTATGGCCGTAATAAAAAATAAAGGTGATGTTACCCAATGGTAATCTTTCAATTGTTGCTTTGTTAACTTCGCGCATTTATTCGCACATTGTTTATTTGTTCAGATGTTCTATTAGTTATAGGTCTAAGTGATTTCAAATATGTATTTTTTACGACTAGAGTGTACCTATCTAAAATGTTTTTGAGAAAATAAATTGTTTTAGAAGTAAATAGTTTCGTCCTGTTTAGTTTATAAAGGCATATTTTGGTACAAATTTTGAAATGGGCCAATTGAAGTGGGAAGGGGCTCGTAGTGTATAGATTTTTCCGAACAATCGGCCATAAAGAACACTTTTGCCGGGAGTCTATTTCTTGGCCGAAGCGGATGCCGAAGCATTGTTCGGACCCCTATACTTTTGTCGGGGTTCCCATTTCAGGATTTTTAAAATATCTGATACCATTCAAAACGTTGCTCCCTATGAAGTAAATAATTGTTAATATAATGGTTTTTTAACAATCTTCATTTATTTGTTTCAGGTTGTACGAAAGTATATACGAAAAGCTCACATCTCAAAGCACACCAACGAATTCATACAGGTAAGGGTCAGTATTACTTGTTTGAGATAATTTACTGGTGTGACTGATACTAATAACATTTTGGTATGACTGTTCCGGCTTGATGTTACAAAACAGTGAAATAGATATCACTAATAGCATCATGGGAAGTGTAATTCGTAGCTAATTGCAACGCTGGCGTGATGCTGCCCATCTAGCACTACGTCATTTGGCAAAGCGGAGGACGTCGCACGTCAAATTTCGCCAACAGATATGCAGTTGCCTTTTACACTACCTGTGATACTCGAGCTGCGTAACATCAATGGAAGTATACTCTATTGTTGTTTTTTTTTGCAGGCGAAAAACCCTATCAATGCCAATGGCCAGAATGTGAATGGCGCTTCGCCAGATCGGACGAGTTGACCCGCCATTACCGAAAACACACCGGCGCCAAACCGTTCAAATGCGGAGTATGCGAGAGATCCTTCGCGAGATCTGACCATTTGGCCTTGCACATGAAACGTCATCTGCCTAAAGCTGCCAAATGAGCGCCAAGAGACATCTGGTGGCCTCCTCGCACACACGTTGCTTTAATTGTTGGATCCGAGAGTTCAGTTGCTGTTCCGAACATATCGGCGGCACAGCGTTCAGTTGTTGGTCCGTTTTTCTCAGAGACGCAGTACTAGCATTCATTTGTTGGTCCGACCTTCTCCATTCCACACCGTTCAGTTGCAAGTCCGTCCTCGTAAGCACATCTTCATCTGGTGTCGCGAAGTTGAAGAAGCCTGAGGATGTTTGTGCTTTAAGTCTTTTCAGCGCAGACTGTATTTGCTGTTGATGATTTTATTCTTGTTGTTTACAAACTAAATGGGTTGTCAAAAAAATTTGAAGCTATGCACTTTTAATCTTTATTTCAGAATAGCAATCAATTTTGATTCATGTCTTTCCTTTAGCTTTATTCATGTAGAGATTCTTTATACAAAGCATATTTATTGTTATGTTTCAAGGGCGGGATTAGAGAAGGACGCGCGCTACCCCTAGACGCCCAAGTCTGCCAGTTTCTCCAAGAAAATTGTATCCATTGCTGTACCTTAGTGTAAAATTACTTTGCTAGACTTGAATTGATCTTCAGTTTCGTTACAAAAGCATTTGCTCTCAGAAGCGCTGCTTAAGTACTAAGCATGCAGCGCCACCCCCCGCTTTTCAAATTTTTAACATTTAATCGCCGCTGTCCCTCTCATGAGACGAACTTCTTCCTGAAGATGCTGCGACCGTCACACTGCTCCTTGTTAAGTATATATGTTTTCATTCAGAGGCCTTGAAAAAATCAATTGAAATCTTGCAAGCCATTTCAAAAGTGTCATAATGTCCACGAATCATACCTTTTGAACAACCCGTTCTAGTTTGAGAGAACTATATTCTATAACGTTATGTTAGAAAGCGATCTCAGCATTTTTAAATCATTACATGCTCTAGAGAAAAAGTCAAAACGTGATGAAAATACAATATTATACAGGTACCTCATAAAATCTTTATACAATTTGATACGAAGTGTGTTCTGTGTAGTCCTCGAAAGACTGAAAATTTATAGTTTGCACTTTTATTCTTGCATATAGGTAAGCGGAAAATATTGATCATACTGAAGGATAATAAAATGTTTTCAGATTTTGCTACTTATATTAGCTTATTACAATTATGATATTTTTTTAAGTAGATAGAGCATCGTGAACTACTAAACACGTCTTATGGAGGGCTACAAAGTACAGACTCGTCTGAAAATCATACAATTGTTGCCTTCTATATGAACAGAGGCCTTCTTTCCGTGTACTTATATTTACAATTAAATTGTATTTTCTGCACAAAATTTGTTTATTTGGTAGAATTTGAAAGTAAGACATATCTATATGTCTTACTACAATATGTATATGTCATTGTCACTATTTATATCAGAAGTAATACTTGGTACACAATTCTGCCTTATAAACGATTTTGTGTCAGCCTTTGTGATTCGTCGCTGAAATTTTTCAAATATATCTCGAATGCTTAGCCTTAATAAGCTTTAAATAAATATAAATTTATCATCTCTAGCATAAGAGCAAGTGTCCATAAAAACATTTATGCCTCTCAAAATTGGAGTTATTCTAAAAAATTTAGCTAGAATTTAGAACGTTTCCACTATCTTTGTGAAATCTTGATTTAATTCTGGTTGTGAAATGTTTTTTTATTTATAAGTTTAGTAAAAATTGTTTTCACATAATAATTTTTGTACAGAGTACCCGCAGTGTATTTATTCATTTCTATTTGTAATTATTTGCCATCGTATTTTTACCTAGACATGTGATTTTTAGAGTGTATGTTATTAAAGAATATGTATATTTATGAGAAATATATGTGGCATTTTGCACGTTTTTAACTTATTTACAGGGTACTTATTTTTTATACTTTACTGACTTACGTTCTTAAAGCCCTGGATTGTTTTTATTGTCAAACATTCCAATGTATAAGCAACTGCCTCTTCGTACTCATGAAACAGACATTCCTTAGTTAAAATTATTTATTATTGCTTGAGTTACTGCAAGTAATGTAAAGCAGAAAAATTTGAACTGTTGCTTTTAAGTTGGGTAGACTTTGCCGTACTTATCTTTTTTTATTTGAAAATTTGATTTTCAAAAAACGAATGCTTGATATCAGAACATTTTATATTTGACAGGGTGTTCCTTAAAAATCTGTGGATTACAGACATCTAGTTAGTGAAGAGCAATGTCGTTGGATCACGCATGATGTGAAATACCATTAGGTACAGGTTTTATTATAGAGCTGAGGTTTCAGAAATTTATTTATATGCTAGCTTCAGCGTGGAACTTTTTTGTTTTTTTTTAATTTGACTATTTTAGAGATATAAGTGTTTTTGTTCTTCATGTTTTCGGTTTTCAAGGGACACCATAAAATTTTATGATTGTGATTGTATGTATTAGGTATATTTCCAAGTGAGATTTTTTAGCACATTTATATGCTTATAGCAAAAAATATCGTCAACATAATCATTGTAAAGCTCAACTAAACTAAGTTGTAATATTTGACGTTTATGTAATTCAATAAAAAAATTATACGAAATTTACATTATTCAATTCAAATTCACTATTTAATCCAAGGTACTATTTTTTTCTACCCAGCATCATATACAGTGGTATATGAAAGTTACCAAATAATGTACACTGAATTTTGTTGTATATAAGGAAAACTGACTAGACCCTAGTCAATTATAACTTCATTGCATGTAATATTTGCCTAAGTATGAAATTTTGTGGCATATTTTTGTAATTTAGCAGCATAGCGTACGTCCCTTTTTGTCCGTCCAAAGTGTATGATAAGAAATGCAAGGTACTTTAAGATATTTATAAGAACACTTTTAACAATATTTAGATAGCAACTAATAAAGTATATTAAACTTAAGGGTTCATTTATGCACGCAATTTTTGTCGCACAACACTGTCAAGTCATAGCATATCATGCGACAAAAACCGCCTACATGAAATGGATCGTGAGCTAGATAAAACTTGAGCCATAGGTGTATCTCAACCTTGTTTTGAGTTTTTCGCACAACATCTGTTTTTTCTAAAGTACTACTGTGTCATTCTCCTTTCAATTTTTGACCTGATTTTCGAAAATTCTTAGCTATGAGTTCATCTGTTGAATTATAGATATTTGCCACTCCCTGCATTTCTAGTGTATTTATATCTTCTTACTATAAGTATTATAGAGAGTGGACACGAATTCTATTAACTTTAATTTGTACTTTGAATACATTTTTTTATTTATATAGAGCAAACTAGAGTACACATATTTGTAGCTAGGACATTGTTTTTTAATTTTGTATGATTTTACTTCTAAATACAGTTTTATTTTTACCAAGTCTGTATTTCAATTACTCACCTAAAATTTGAGAATGGGGGTAATCTGCCCAGCTAGAAGTAGAAGGATTTAGATAAGGTGTTGGTCATATGATATATACATATCTAATTCCGCGTCCACACGCTTGGCACTTGCCGCAAACTCCAAACCTCTACAACCCTTTTTTTTTGAGGACGCCACGTTGCGGGTGGGTCTGTGAGTTCTGAAGTGGCAAGCAAAAAATATATCAAACAAAACGAAAAGTGCCGCAAAGAAGATGGTGGATGTAACAGATTCATAAAATCCGGATCGTATGGAAAGACTAATTGTCTATTCTTGACAGGAATGGAAACTATTGACTAAGACTTGAATTAACTTATTTCCTACTGAATCGTTAATCTTTTATACAGGGTGACTTCGAAGTTGAGTCATTTATTTTAACAGTGAGTAGATCTGATCAAAAGAAATGTTTTTCCTATAACATTTTTCTGGTAAAATTAAAGTAACAAAGTTATAGCCCTTTAGAAGTTTGAGTACCGCCCTGTCTCAATAATAATATTATTATGTGCTCGTGTTTGGCAACAACGGATATAATCCGCCTTATCGGTTCATCGCATCGGAAACAAAAAAGCGAAAGAATTTGAAACGCTTATCACGATGTTTTTACTACAATTTTATTCAGTCAATGTGTCAGTCGGTAACGCGTGAGTGAATAGTGGTGTTTGTTGCGTGGCTCAAACGAAATAAAAAATTGCACATGTTTACGAAAATGCTGAACTTGTGGACATGATTCTTATTCTTTACAAAATGCTGCCGCGGCATCACGGGTTTATGCGGATCGGTTTCCCTATCGAGTGCAACCAACCCCTCGTGCCTTTGTTAATGTAGTACTAAGGGCTCGTGAATCAGGTGACTTAAGACCTCACAGGGGAGAGCATGCCGGTGCTCCAAGACCGCACGATCAAATGGAACTAGAAGAACAAATTTTAGAATTAGTAAATGATGATCCAACAGTAAGCACCCGACAAATTTCAACTCAATTGGCGATTAGTCAATATAAAACTTGGAAAACTCTACGTGAAAATCAGTTCTATCCGTTTCACATACAAAAAGTGCAGGCCTTACAGCCGGAAGATCATGAACAAAGGGTTGACTTTTGCAACTGGCTTTTAAATAACCATCAAAATGATGACAATGTTTTAAATCAAATTTTAGTAAGTGATGAAGCCCTCTTTACTAGAAACGGAATTAATAATTCACGTAATTCTCACGTTTGGGCTATTGAAAATCCCCATGAAATAAGGGAAACCAATTTTCAACAGCGATTTGAACCAATCAACCTGTGGGCTGGAATTGTTAATGGAATTTTAGTGGGGCCTTTTGAATTACCAAATCGCTTAACTGGTGAAAATTATCTTGATTTCTTGCAACACAATTTGATTTACTGGAAGATGTGCCTTTAAATATTAGACAAAACATGTGGTTTTTACAAGATGGGGAACCCCCCCATTATGCAAGAAATGTGCGTGAATTTTTAAATAGACAATTTAATAATCGTTGGATCCGCCGTGGCGGTTTTGTACCTTGGCCGTCAAGGTCTCCGGACTAAAATCGTTTAGACTTTTGTTTGTGGGGTTGGCTAAAATCTCTAGTGTATAAAACACCGGTTAGTACACGCGAAGAATTACGTGCTCGAATTGAGGAAATGAGTACAGTGATCAGAAATCAACCAGTGATTTTATTGCGTGCTTGTAAAGAGTCATGGCTAAGACGCGCCCAGCTCTGCGTCATTTTGAACAGTTTTTGTGACATGATTTTGGGCGCACAGGTCCGCACTGAAATACTTGTCGGGAGGATACTTTATTTATTTATTTTATTTTATTTATTTATTTATACTCTACAAAGCCAGTTACAGAGTAGGATAAAGTCCAAATATCAAAAATACACAATATCTTACATATTACACACAAATGTAGGAAGTTCAATCACAAGGATACTATATACAAATATTTACAAAAATGGCAGTGTAGATAAAAAATTAAATAGCAAATAGCAGACAAGACATCATAAGGAACCACGCAGCAGATAGGACATCAGAGAAATATATCTAATTGATCCGCAATGTCATTAGCTTTACCACATGAGCTATAGAATGGAGAAAACTTTAAAATATTTGTTCTAGGGGTAGGCAAATAGAAGGTATATTGTCTAGCATTCAAACGCGGGACAAGGAAATTAAAATCATGCAATATATTGCAACAATCAATACGATTGTGCAATATATCAGTCACGAACTTAACACTGCACTTATCACGCCTCTCCC
Organism: Acanthoscelides obtectus; assembly: GCA_963669975.1. Classification (NCBI taxonomy): domain Eukaryota; kingdom Metazoa; phylum Arthropoda; class Insecta; order Coleoptera; family Chrysomelidae; genus Acanthoscelides; species Acanthoscelides obtectus. Next base: position 60,994,557 of record CAVLJG010000006.1, on the reverse strand, counting down.
TAAGACTTTGGAAATCGAAAGCTTCTTCCAAAGACTCTTGTGGATAGCCAATCGGTGGGTAGATGCCATTTTCCTTAAAGTAAAGGTACTTCAAAAAACGCCGTTGGATATTTTCGAGTTTGTCTATCCAGAAGCAGTAGGAGGGCTGCCAAATAATTGCCGCATATCCAAGCTTCGATCTTACAAGTGAGTTATATAGAAGCTTAATTGTTTTAATATCCTGCAACTCACAACCACAGCGTATGATGAAGCCCAGCTTTTTGTAACTCTCTGCAATAATTGAATCCATATGACCATTGAAGCAATATTTACTGTTGAAAATGACACCTAAATCCTTTATTTCATGCAATCGATTAAGGGGCACACCACCAATATCATAGCCACATATGATCGACTGTGTCTTGTTAGTATAACTGACCACATTGCACTTCTCAGCATTCAATGGTAAATTATTTTCCTGACTCCAGCAGTTGAGCATGTTTACGTTGTGCTGTAACTTTTCACAGTCAGTTAGAGATTGAATGGGACAGAGAAGCTTCAGGTCATCCGCATATAAAAGAAAAGTGACATCCAATTGTAGTTCAATGTCATTTATAAAAATAATGAAAAATAAAGGTCCCAGAACAGACCCCTGGGGAACACCTGATGCAATTTTATAAGTGTTAGATTTAAAGCCATTGTGCGAAACAAAAGACACTCTATTTGACAAATAAGATTTAACCAGCAGGAGAAGATGGCCAATGACACCAAAGTCAGCTAAATTGTTAAGAAGAATGCCGTGATCTACTCGCTCAAAGGCCTTTGAGAAATCAGTATAAATGACGTCCACTTGAGTACGAGAATCTATATTTCCAGATATAAACTGAGCAGTGCAGAATAAGTTTGTCACAGTTGATCGTTTTTTCATGAAGCCATGCTGTTGAGTTGATAAAGTATTATGCACATGCCAGTAAACTGCATCATATATAAGAAACTCAAAAACCTTTGAAAAGTTGTTAATTATCGTGACTTGTCTATAATTCTCAATATCGCTCTTGTTACCCTTATTTTTAAAAACAGGACAAACTTTTGTCACTTTCCAGGATGATGGATATTTACCATTTTGCAGCGATAAGTTGAATATCGTTGCTAAAGGCTTCGCAAATACAGATGCACAGTCTTTCAATATAAAAGCCGGAATGCCATCTAAACCAGAAGTTAATTTAGGCTTTAGTCTTCTCAAGGCATCATAAACCTCATTCACATTAAATTCAGTCACTGTTAAAGGACTACTTCCAGTTGACTGAGTGGAGTTGGTTTTACCACTTGAGCTAGCAATAAAAGATTTACTGAAAAAGTCAGCAAAGCTGTTTAGAATATCTTGAGGCTCACTTATATCCAAACCGTTATAAGTCATTTTTGGGACTATTATAAGGAACTCAGAAATTATACAAAAGGGGCCATACAGCGTGAGCAGAAAGCTTATATTGAATTTTCTATGAAACAGAGAAATATAAAAATGACTTGGCATCGGCTACGTCAAATAGGAGTTGTCAAAAACAGTACAAATTCCATTCCTCAACACCTTTCTAATCCAGATACAATAAATGCTTACTTTTCAAATCTACCCAAAGTTCATAGAACTCAGTCTCAACTACATTTGCTAAATGCATACAAAGAACCTCGCAGTAACAACTTGTTTTCTTTCACTTCAGTAGATGCTGCATTAATTTCAAAAAACATAAGAAGCATTAAATCTGATGCAGCAGGACATGATGGTATTTCCAAGAAAATGCTATATGTTTTTGAGGATCATCTACTGTACCACATTACCTATATTATTAACTTTTGTTTATTAAACTCCGTTTTTCCAGAAGCGTGTAAGATTTCAAAAATCATCCCAATTCCCAAGGTATCTGTAGTAGAAGATATTAAAGATCTGAGACCAATCAGTATTTTACCAATACTCTCCAAATTATTGGAAATGGTCATAAGGCAGCAAATCTCGGAATTTGTTATGACAAACAAAATTATACCACCGATCCAATCTGGATTTCGAGCCCAACATGATACGGCAACTGCACTGGCATGTATAGTTGATGACTTCTACAAATCACTTGACAAAGGTAATGTTATCTGTTTAATTCTCTTGGACTTTAGTAAAGCCTTTGATACCCTAGATCATAATATATTGTGCATGAAGCTGAAGTACTTTGGATTTGCAGATAATGCGGTAAATTTAATAAGGGACTACTTAACTAGTAGGTACCAATACGTATCGGTAAACTCTTCATCTTCTGACAAAAGAATGATTACAATGGGTATACCACAAGGGTCCATATTAGGCCCTTTACTATTTTCTTTATATATTTCAGACTTTTATAACTACGTAAAAACTTGCAAAATACATCACTATGCGGATGATACACAATTGTACTTCAGTTTTCAGATTGATCACATTTTGAACTCCTACTCTTTGATTAACGATGATATTAATATGTTATACAATATATCAATTGCACATAATCTAAGCCTTAATGCCAACAAATCAAAGGCAATGCTGTTTGGCTCTAAACAAAAACGTATGATTTCTAAGCATTCGTTTAATCTGAACATCAATAACATACCATTACCTGTAGTGGATGAGAGCAAAAATTTGGGATTGTGGTTTGATTCAGATCTGCGATTTAGTGTCCATGTCAATAAAATTTCCTCCTCAGCCTATAGTATGCTTAAGCAATTATATCCACAGCGTCGTGTTTTAAATAGTAGCTTGAAAATGAAGTGATGCCCTTATAATTTCTTGCCTATCTTACTGTGACAGCATATATGGCCCGGCTCTTTTAAAAAATGATTGTTTAAAATTACAGCGAGTACAAAATTCGTGTCTGCGCTTCTGTTTTGGTATAAGAAAGTTTAATCACATAAGCCATATATTCAAACAACACAACATTCTAAGTTTAGATAGATTGAGAAAATTGCATTTCCTATCACTAATCCACAAAGTTCTCGTGAACAAAAAGCCGGAATACCTTTTAGATAGAATTTCAAAGTTTGAAAATATCAATACATTATATACTAGAAATAGGCGAATGATCGTTATACCACCCCACTCAACATCAACCTTTAAACGCAGCTTTTCATATAACGCAGCAAAACTATACAATTGTCTCCCAAATGATTTTTATGACTTCTCTTTATTGAACTTTAAGAAAAAGCTAAAGAATTTGTATCTGTCTGAAGTGTGAAGGATCCTATATGCCGACTCTGTTTACGCCCACTACTTTTCTACTTGTCTCTCTTTCATTCTTGTTCTATTAATTGTTGATACAAAATACTTTTTCGTTACCTTCAAAAATGTATTATGATTTGCTGATAGGACGTTGGTAGCTACACCAGCAACAAAAGACTTTTAATCCTACGTTTCATTGAGAAAGTTATGGTAGTTAAATGGATGAGCTGAAACTCACTACATTTTTTTTTTCTTTTTTTTTATGATTAGTTCCTTTCTCTTAGGCACTAGGTTACAGAACAGTTATTATGACTATCATTAATACTTATGTTTATCTCTATTATTGTATGATATGTGTATGTTCATGATACAGATACAATTTTTTTATTTGAGGTTGAGTTGAAAAATACCCCTAGGGTAACACTCCACCTTTTCAATTTTGCACTTTTGCGGTTTTCAAGATATCATTCTTTTGTTTTATTCTATGTATGCAAAGTTGAATAAAGGCACATTATTATTATTATTATTATTATTATTATATTCTTAGGTATAGAGCCATGACCTCTTCTGCTGTTGACAAATGACCAGAACATTGACGGGTCTCGCTTTATATCATCTTCAGCTTTTTTTACATAGTCTTTATAAGCAATATCGATATCCTTTTTAATTTTGAGTCTCAAAGCTTTGTTATAAAACAAGGTAACATTTTTTTATTTTTTTTTTATTTTTACACACAGATATTTTGGTTTATCTTCCTTCTACAATTATTATCTGAAAATTAATGACTCAACCGACGAAATGTCAGCATGCAGACTAGGTAGTTTTTAGTTCATTCCACTTTTACTTGCTATGATCGCTGTTCGCTTACGTTTAAGCAACAAATAAAGCTACAAAATGCCAAATCACCATGTGATTCCTGACGTTCAATTCTGTTTTCGGTCCGAGCATAGCACCGAGTTACAGGCTGGTGGAACATGCAACCAGAGGGTTCACCCTCAGCATGAGTACTGGCATCTTGCTTTTGGATGTCTCAAAAGCCTTTGACAAGATGTGGCACGCGGGCCTCCTTTATAAACTAATATAAAAGGGTTTTCCTTTTTGGCTTCTACAATAAATCCTTTCTTGAAAGAAGGAAGTTAACAATATTTTGTCAACAACACGCCCCGCCCCGTACGGACCGGTGTTCCTCCTAGAACCAATCTTTTATTCGCTTTTTATCCATGATGTCGCTTGCCCCAGCAACTGTGAAGTCTACCTTTACGCTGACGACACTGCGCTTGTCGCCCAGTCGTGTACTGATGATCTGGTTCACGATGTGTTGCAGAGTGCGGTGGACAAAGTACTAGAGTGGGCGGAACGGTGGCTGATTAAAATTAATTATTGAAAACGCAGGCTATTTATTGTACCAAAAAACATAGCGGCCTCCCAGCATGGGTTTCTGCAGACGGCAATCGTGTACCATGGTCAAATTCTGCCAAGCATCTCGGTGTCATCGTTGATAAAGGCATGACCTAGCAGAAACATACAGCAGCCTTGAAAAAAAAATTCCAAATTGCGTTTCGGCAACTATATCCTTTGTTATGTAGATCCTCCAAATTTGATGAACAAAGTTCGACTATATCAAATGATCATTAGACTAGACATTACTTATGCATGTGCGGCTTGGTGTTTTCTTGCCAAGACACACATATGCAAAGTCTTCAAGTACTGCAAAGCAGAACTTTGCGAACAATTTACAACGCCCTGTAGTCTCAAATGAGACACTTCACAAAGACCTTGACATTCCTTATATCATAATATAAGCTTGAGATATCAAGCTTTTAAGGCGCAGCGACGTTATAGTCAAGCGGAATCGCACAGCAACCCTCTATTGCGTGACTCAGTGGACTACACAGTGGAGCAAGTTCGTAAACATTCAAGGCCACGCCTCGCAATGTAACCAAAAAAGAAGCGCCAACTTTTAGTAAACTCAAAATTACACTCTAACAAAACCGAATCAAAATTTGCTTAGTTCACCTCAAAATTAATCCGTGTACCAAGTCAAAAAGACTAGGTGTTCCCACTTGAACACTTCTGTTTTTTCTTTGCTCTTCTCCTTTTTTCTTCCCTTTCCCTTTATTTTTTTTCCTCGACATTGTCTGGTTTCTGGGCATCCAGGACTGACAGATTCGACTAACGTACATTAGACAGTGACTAATGGGCAAATGTCCTACGGACCGCCCAGACAAACAAATTACGAATAGCAGCTACAAAACGCGTTAACAAGAGTACAACAGCTTGTTAAAACCTACTAAATGTCAAAAAAACCTACGAAATGACAAAAAACAACTTTTTAAGATACTTAACACCCCTGCCGATCGACTACCAGCGTTTTTGAAAATTTGTTGAGGCCTGCCAAGCGTGTGGAGACGGCAAAAGCTTATGAACAGATATGCCCGTCAATTTGCTGATCAGCGTACTTTAATAGACGTCAAAAAGTGAAAAATAGTTCACCCCTCTATCAAATATGTCTTTTGCCTAGCGAATGCAAAATCGGGCATCCTTTTCGAAATTATACAATACAATCTTATAGTTTTTGAATTTTTAAATTATCATATAGTTGGGCCAGTACGACCCTGTTGCCATGTGACAAATGTTTCAAATTACTTCCAACAGATGGCGCTACGTAACGGAGCGCCATCTAGCGAGCAGGTCCTTAACGCCTCATAGTACCATGACAGTTCAATAGGTCAGTGTTACATGTCTCTGCCTTTTCCTTGGAATGCGTTTTGCACGTGTCAATCTGTCAAACAGAATTTATAACCTAGAAATGGAAAGATAAAGGGAATTAACATTTTCTAGGTATATTTTTCTGTATAAAACAATGGATCCAACAGAGGAAGCATTTACAAAAATAGTACAGCATATTTTCAACAATTGGACAGCCCTACGTCTTGCTGTTGAACATAGTATGGGTGGCTGCGACAGCAAACAGGTAGGGTTCCCAACCTCTCTATTTTATAGTGCTACAACAAAAACAAATATTTCAGACAGCTTTAGATTTCATGAATTACATGGTTCAGTTCTGTTTGTATGAAAGAAATGTGGATGTCGGCAAAATTCAGGAAGCACTAGAAGATATTTTAGATGAAGAATTTGAAACTATTTGTGAAGATGGTTCAACACAAGGTCAGTACCCCCACAATTTGTTCAACAATTTTTTTGCTTCAAGAAAATTTGATGAAGCTACACGCCGACGCAGTAAGGCGATAGTAATAATCGCGCTGCTGTCCATGTGGTGCTCAGTATTCAGAGCAGTAAACAACACCGATCACACCAGCGCAGTTTATCGCCTTGACAGCGTTTCATTTCAGAAACGCTGCTGGCGCGGTTCGTGATTTATGAATTTCAAATTAAATATTTTTAAATTCAAACACTCTTTAGTTTTAATTAATTCACCCTTTTGAAATCCATATGCCTCTAGTTTCCTAGGTATGATAATGACTACATAATTTTGTGAAGTTTTTTAAACATAATGGTAAATGATTTTTTAATTTGAATATGAAAATGAGGACTAAGTAACATTACATTTTTATTGTGGAGAAATGATGAATTTTATGATCACCCATACATCAATTGCTTTTCCAGGCACCAGAGGGTATGTGTCGTTTTAAAAATGTTTATTCCACTGATAAAAATTTTGGAAAACATGGGTCCTTTCACTACTTATGTTATATTGAAATCTGTTAAAGCTTATAAAACCTTAATCAAATGAACAGAACCTAATGCTATGAGGGCAGTTAACACCCTTAGCTTGGGTTAGATCATTAGTTTAGCACTACAACACTAAGCAGAAAAGTCTGATGACACTGTTGTGTGGTCTTTTTTCCTCATACTGGATGGTACGCAATACATACTGCCTTTTCTTCTAGTTCCTTATCCAGCTTATTCTTGAATGAATTGACAGTTTAATTGCTGGATTCATGCAACCCTTAACTTAAAACTTCAATCTTTTTAATAATCCTTTATTCTTTTCAGAAGTAGCAGTTGTACTTCACAAGTTCTTGAAACTATTAAGAGATGGCAATCTACAAGACTGTGAAACCGAGTATCAAAAACTGCCAACAATAAATGCAGAATGGTTAAAGAGTAATATTGAACAAGTGAAGAAAACCATGGTAAGTTTTTTAAAAGGTAAACATAAAAATGTTCATATGCATTCAAGTTTTGAATTAGTGGCCATTTTGCAAGAACAAGTGCTATAAGTTTTTTTAAATTACTTTTTTATAGTTTGACAACCAATATTTTTATTTTCTATTATTATAAGATAATAATTTATTGTTTCAGCTAGAGACCAGTTCATCTAGTGAAGATGAAGAAGAACAAAATACATCAACTGCTAGACCAACAACAAATCAAAGACCTCCAAGTTTACCTACAGTTAATGAAACTCCAATGGATGAAGATGGATGGACAGAAGTTAGAAATAAGAAGAAAAGATAGTTATAATTTTAATAAAAATACTTCATATAAAAGCTCTCAGGATTTTGCTATAGTTCCTAAAAACTCCTTTTAAAATCCTATTGTTGCAACATCCAGTTTAGAATATTGTGTAACAGATGTTAAAAGTTCTTGTTGATCTGGACTTGGTTCCTACAAAATCAAAAAAATTAATCTTAATAAAGTACTGATTTTTATAATCTACTATAAGTAATTAAAAAACTAATGTTATAAATTAACAACCACTTTCATTCTTCATAGGACAATATACAAAAAACAATTCACTTTAATTAATGTCTTCAGGTTCCACAGTTACATCCATTTTTTTCCCGTATCTACTAACATTCAGACGAATTTTTTTGGTTTGTGTATTTGTCAAAATGCCGTACACATCATTAGAATCTCTGACTGGCTTGCCATCTATATGTGTCACTATGTCCCCTGGCTGTAGACCACCACTGAAAGAAAATATTTTTGTTTGAGGTTAACACATAATTTCACAAGAAATCATCAACACATTCCACAAGAAGATATCCGATTCAATTGAAAGCCATGCCTGTAGAAAAGCAGACATATACTGTGGGATTGCCAACTACTTATGCAACAACTATCTTCAGGCGCTAGCATTTCCACCTCTTAGACTGATGCTGCAAATTATGGATTTCCTTTTTCATCATTGAGAATATGAAATCTCAGGAAAAATTATGAGAGAGGTTGAGAAACGTTGGTACATTTAAGAATAAAAAATATTTTAGAGTGAAAATAGAGCTGTTACATCTACGAGAATTGCTGTGATTCTGCTTGGCAACATGGCTGTGATAATCGAAATTGTATGTGAACATCCCAACACAGCATATGATTGGGATTTTTCTTTGAGAATATGTTAATCAGGAGAGAAACTAGAAATGAAAAACAATATTTTTATACTGCTAAGTATGATTCAAGTTATCTAACACTTCTTTCATAATCTTAACTATAAGATCAGTTCTAGAATATGCATCTCCTCCTGCTCAGGAATGAATTGCTCATTACGTAATAATCAAGTCATTATAAAATAGAAGAATTTACTGTGATAATTTTATTCTTTATAAGTTGCACGTTCCAGACAAACAAGGATAAACCAGTCGTTTTCTATGGACTTTCATAGAAATAACTATGCTGCACACGGTCCCATATCTAGGATGTGTAAACAAGCAAACAATCTACATATCCAGTTTAGATTTTAAGGCATTTAAGACACAAATAGGAGAACTGCTAAGAAAATATTCGTTTGTAAAATAGTTTAATCTGTAAATATATGATTGCTATAAGTGATGTAATGCTTTTGTCAAACAATTTTCATGAACTCCAACAGATATCAATGACTTGAATAGTTCAATTTCCAATATAAATTTCAAAATGGAGTCACAACTACTGTTAAACTTAGGATATTTACAAAATTGGCCCTGAAATGCTCAACCATCACAGGAGTACGAGGTGTGACAATTATGTAATGAGACCAATTCCATAAAAACCGTGAATTTAAAAATTATTCTACAATTCTGCCATCCCCTTCAAAGTAGGCAGCTTCTTAACGTTTCTGGAACACTTCGACTGGGATGTCCGCGAGTACCCTCGTCACGGCCGGTTGGATGTCCGTAATCGACTCAAAATGGGTTCCTTTGACCACCGATTTTGCTCTAGGGTACAGAAAAAAACACAGGGTGACATATCGGGCGGATAAGGCGGCGGTTGCAACACGGCGATCCCTTCAGAGGTCAAATACTGGAACACGCTGAGGGCGGTGTGGCACGGCGCGTTGTCGCGATGAAGGCTCCAGTTGTTTGCGATGTCTGGGCGCACCCTGTTGGCTGTACTTGGCGATAGTAAAGTTGATTTACGGTTTGCCCCGATGGAACAAACTCTTTGTGGACGATTCCACGGCTATCAAAAAATGATCATCGTTTTCACATTCGACTTGCTCAAGCGAGCTTTTTTCGGGCGGGGATCGTGCAGAGATAACCATTGTCAGCTTTGGCGTTTCGTTTCCGATTCGTACAACAGGCGAACTAAAAAGTTAGAGTGATGGCAAATATAACAATGGAGAGGGGACGGATGCCGGGGAAGGGGAAGGGAATTTTAAGGTCGCAGGTTTACCATAAGCGCGGCAATAAAATCAGTCGCATTACTTAATTGTCACAACCCCCAGAATTACATGAATATGATATTTTGATCTCACTTATGTGCTGGTGACCCAAAGACGACCTTCCACACCAAAACGCCACCTTGAATGTCTCTTGGTATCTCATGGTTCCTCTGTTGGAGTTCGTGGATAATCTGAGGTGTCAATGTCAACATGGTAATCCCCATATAGCCTTTTTGGTTTATCTCCAGGTTTCTTATGGGATACTGTTTCTTCCAAGAAAGCTTTCACATAGTCAATTGGTATGGCAAATGATATACCTTTAAAGAAGAAGGTACATCAAAAGAGTAATCAAATGTATGTTTTAAACATACGAATTGGCCATTATAAAAACCTCATAAGTCACAATTTGAATTCTTCGTGAGACAATAAAGACTATAACTGATAAATAAACCAGTTTTTAGGTAATTTTTTGGGCTTAATGTTAATTTGAGCTCTAAAAGATTGAAATATCGTATAATCTTCACAATATATTGAAAGTAATAGTGGAAACAGAGGGTAGTGAGTACTACTTACAAGGGCAAAGCAAACACCTGACAAAATCGAATTTCCAGTTTTAAATCCAAACCATGAGTCGACCATCATGTGAGTACATAGACTTACATATGTACATACATTCAACTTTCTTCAATAATTGGTTCTTTGTAGAAAACCCGTGCTTATTTGATTGCCAACAAAAAAATTACATTGCCAGATAGGTATTGTGAGTGGAATTCCATCTTTGATATTATCTTTACAAACATTTATCCAAAATATTTAGCATATATTTAAAGAACTTTCATCATCAAATGATGTGAATTCAGTCAATGGTTTTGTCTGTAACACTGTCATGTTGGCAATAATTGATCGAGTGTAAATCTAGTAAAACCTGCTTGTAGCATTTTTTTTATGCATATGAACTTTTCTATGTAAAAGAGTTGTTAGCAAGTACAGAAATGAATTATGTACAAAAAAAATGGTTCTCTCTACCTGGCGTTCAAAGAGCCGTCAGAATGATCTGTCATTTCTGCATATGGGGATTTTTGAAATATTGCCAGATAATCAATGAGCTGTTATTCTACCGTAGTAGGTACTCGTGAAAAAGACAATAGCCGCTGTCGAATAGTACATGCAATTATATTTTGACCGATCCGCGTCAGACACCTCATTAAACTGATTGGACTGTAGCCCGTATAATAAATATATAAGTTGCCCATGTGCTATACCAGACTATAATCTATGTAAGTACCAAATTTTATCCAAATACATTCAAGCATTTTGGCATGACTGAGTAACAAACATACAAACTTTCTCATTTATAATATTAGTAAGGATATGGTTATGAGCATATAGTCTACTGTGCCGTCTATGAGACACTAACTCAAGATTCTAATTATTAGCTCATAGATGATGCCAGGATTTCATTTCATCTTTGATAATGTATATACAGCATTTAATTGGTCAGGTAGAATGAGTGATACATAAATGTTACAAGTTGAAGTGATTTGATTGGTAATTTTTTACCTGCTGTTACCTTCATGCTGTTCACTCCTATAGCTTCTCCATCTAAATTTACAAGTGGACCACCAGAATTACCAAAAGTAATAGCAGCATCAGTTTGAATATATACCATATCTTTTCCTGTCAATCCTGAAATACAATTGTTCGTTTTATAATTATAGTACATACATCTTCAGCAAAGATCTTCTGACCCTCAGTATGTACTTTGCCACTTCATATTTTAGCAAGCTTTTAACAACAGAATCATTATATCGATCAAGTCTGAGGTAATATGAAGTTTAGGATCTTACATTAGAGTCAAAAAAAATATTTTTTTGTTTCTGAATTTTGATAGAATGTGGCTAATAGATAGTTCGCAGATTTATATATTTTTTTAATTTTGAATGAGATAGAATGTGGCTAATAAATAGTTGGCAGAGTTATATACTTTTTTTAATATATACAATACCTAACTCTGCTGATGCCCTATGTGTAGAACTAACAACTCCTGATGTTACAGTGTTACTTAATGCTAAAGGACTACCAATAGCAACTACAAATTCTCCTGGTTTCAAATCTGCAGAATTTCCCAACTTCATAACAGGTAAATTTTTTGCAGGGATCCTGACCTTAGCCAAGTCACTTTTTAGGTCAATATCTTCTACTATTCCGTTGAATACTCTACCATCAATAAGTTTTACCTGAAACATAATTAAAACGTTTTGTTCCATCTAGATATTTTGCTCTTCAAGTTTTAGTTTGTTTTTAAAACCACCATAATGGACCCACAAAGGTCACATTTTGCCTGAACGTCTGCTCCATGATGCTTATGATCATTTTTAAATCCAAGGCCTTAGATTATTTGAGTATACCAAGCGGTAACATTGCATTCTTATGGAACGTGGGAACCTAATGTGATACTCGCGTTCATGTAATCGCCTATGTCTGAACCAAGTGTCGTGAGTTTACGTCATTGGAAGAGAGGCAAGTCGACGGCCGCTAATGCTCAGTATCAAACATGTTAGACCTTCAGGCATGGACAAGTCATTCCTGAGAGAGACAGATCATAAAACGCCTTCTTAGAGGAAATCAAACTGAACTTCAGACATTTGTAGCAGCTTTTTTTTACTCTTCGGGGTGTCGTTCTTAGTCCAGTAACTGTCAAAATTTGTTCCCGCAAATTTACTTATGCAACTATACGTATATACTTCCCGGACCAACCAAACTTTTTCTTTTATTTATCTCTCAAGTTTCTCGCTAGCATACCACAGAAATCATCGCACCAGATTGGTACGAAATCAATACAGGTACATTGCATGGCTGGAGCTGGTTTATTCAATAATCGGTTACCAGTAGATGGCTTGTGGAGTAGAACAGTGATGGAACTATGGGGTCAGCAAAAAAGGATAAAGGTGGCCTAGTTGCCAGGCTTCACCTCCCCACTGAAATCAAAACTCAAAAGAATACAACTAACAACCAGGAACTTCTTCATGTTCATCATGGATTAAGCTAAATTGTGATCATGTGGACTGTCCATGACCCTTGCTGGATCACTTTTCAATACCCACTCAATGAAGGACCCATGAAAGAGAGATTGAAATGAAAGCATGCCACACTATCTTTTTTGCACTGTGGGACTCAAGCTCAACAACTGGGGAGAAAGGGAAAGCTGGGTAGCCTGGTATTTTATGGTGTTGGCCACTAGCACATTGGCCTGACAAGTAGCATTTTGAGCAATTAATGTTTGTCTGCATATACAAGATGTCCTAGAAATAATATGCCAGAGTGACACGGGTGGTAGCTTGGCTTGGCTGCAGATCAATCAGATAAAATCAACATGACCTTAGTAAAAGTTTTCTAGTTTTCGAGATATTGCCACTTTGAAGCTTTTTAAGAAAAAACACTACTTTTGCTACTTTTATTTATTTATTTATTGATTTATTTAATTACACCACCAACAGTTTATAAACCAATTACTGATGGGAAATACAGTACATATATATAACAATCACAAAATAATCTATGTAATTGCATTAGTTGCTTAGTAATTACCAATAAGAACCCATGAAAAGCTACCACTGATCATAGCTCAATCAAACTGTGGTAGCTCTAAAAAAAACTACCTCTTTACATACTCTCTTAATAATAGAAATGGATGTGTTGAAGATATCGAAATAATTCCTATAGTCATTATAACATGAGCATATCGAATGTAGTGGTGAGTGCAGCAGTAGATTCGTTCGTGGGGTAGGTAAGTAAAAGGCAAGGTTGGCCCTTGTTCGTACTCTAGGTGTATTGAAATTTAGCATAGACAAAAATGATGGACAGTCATGTTGGTAATTTAAAACTTTGAACAAAAAGACTAAAGATTGTATCTTCCTTATATCATCAAGACTGAGAAACCTATGCTTTTGAAGTAAGTTATTTTGTGAAATCCCTATGGGAGGATAAACAACATCAGTTTTGAGAGATAAATACTTCAAGAACTTCCTCTGAATTTTTTCCAATGAGTCACATGAGGTAACATAGCATGGGTTCCAGATTATCCTTCCGTATTCCAGCTTAGAAAGAACAAACGAATTGTACAGCACTGTAGGTGCTGTGGTACAGGTAAACTCTCTTGAATTGCGTATAACGAATCCCAGTGCTTTGTTGGCAGAATTCACTAATTAGTTAGGTGTGCATTGAAGCTCAATGTCCTGTCAAATATTACTCCCAGGTCCCTGAACTCCTCTAAAGTCTGAAGAGCAGTGTTGTTAATTTTATAAGTATTGGTAATTGAATTTACTCTCCTAGTGAAAGTTACAGATTTAAATTTGCTCACGTTGATGGGAAGTTTATTAGCAGCACACCACTCAGACAGTCTGTCAAGATTCCTTTGTAAATAAAACCAACTGGATGGATCATCAATTTGCCAGTACAGTTTTATGTCGTCCGCGGAGAGCAGAATATTGCAGTCAATCTTATTAACTAAGTCATTAATAAAAATGACGAATAGTAGTGGACCTAAGGAAGATCCTTGTGGGACGCCAGTTGATGGAAAAAAGTGAATTGATTTACCACAGTTAAAATCCCCATATAGTTTGCGATCAGACAAATACGACTGAAATAATAATACCAAATTTTTGGATAAGCCAATGCTATTTAGTTTTCCCAGTAGTAAAACATGATCGACTCTATTAAACGCTTTATTATATGAGAATCTAAAACACCTGCTAGGAATTGAGTTAAACAGACTAAGTTTGTTGTTGTCGACCTTCCTTTTACAAATCCATGTTGTGCTGTAGAAATTGAAGAACTTACGTTGTATTGTATGAAATTATGTAATAACATTTCAATCGTTTTCGAAAAATTACTCACAATAGTGATAGGCCTACGGTTTTCAATTAATTTACGGCTTCGATTTTTATGGATAGGTCGAACCCTGGCTTCACGCCAAATCTCAGGAAATGTAGGTGATCTGATACTTGGTTATAGATTTTAGTTAAAGGTGCAGCAAGAATAGGTGCACAATCACGGATTAAGAATGCAGGTATACCATCAGGTCCACTAGTGAACTTGTTTTTCATTTTCTTTAATGCCATAAGAACCTCATTTTATGTGAATCTATTCAACACAATATTGTTTGTATCAATAATATCATTATCTGGCCTAGCTGCTACATTGGGGGTAGAATACACAGACTGGTAAAAATTAGCGAAGGCATTTACTATATCAACAGGGTTATTGAAAACACAATCATTGTGAGTGAATTCAGAAGGTGAAAGGCCACTATGCCTTTTACTTTTGATGAAGAACCAAAACTGATTTGGATCTTTTTTTATGCAATTTTCAGTCTGCTCTATGAGCTTTTTATACGCATGACCAACGTCTCTTTTAATTTTGGATCTTAATTTTTTAAATGTATCATAGACACTCACCTCTTGACGTTTTTTGTATAATTTATGTAGTGAATTCTTTTGTTTAATATCCTTGATGATTGCGCGAGTGTACCAGGATGGAAATTTGTGAGGCGTACGTTTTCAGAATACATATGTTGAAAATATTTATTAGGTTATTGTAGAATAGAGTGCAAGCAATATTGACATCCGTCATATCCTCAAAAAATGACCAGTTCATAAGTGTCAATTGTTCATACAGTGGAACAAAATCAGCATTGCGAAAATTGAAGGTAACATCATTTGATTGTGACCAGGTTTTGCTACGAGAGTATCTGTGTAATGTAATACAAAGTGGAGGATGATGTGAGTCTTCGGGCAATAGGTCATCGTATGCTCTAGTCACCAAGCATGATTTGTTGGAGAACACTAGGTCAAGCAATCTATTGTTAATATTAAGGAGTCAACTACATTCAATTTGCGTGATGGTGAGACATTCTGCATACAAAACTCTGGAATGTTGAAATCCTCAAGAAAATAAACATCATTACCAGAGAGGTATGCAGGTATGGTATGGTATGGTATATGGTGATTCTAGATGCTCAAATAAGCGTTCATAACATGCTAGTATTGGGTGGTATCTAGACCACAAATATGTATGTGGTTTTATAGTGAATGGTAAACTGAACGCCTACCAGGTCTATACAGGGGATATCACTCTTAACAGCAGTTGTATCAATTTCAGACGAATTCAACCAAGTCTTTCGTGGCAATTAGAGCCCCACCTCCTCTTGTACATTCTAGGTTAACTAAGTCCCTATCAGATCTAAAAACACAGTACTGGACTGTAAATAGCTCTGCATTGAGTACTCCTGATTGCAGCCAAGTTTCAATACAGCAAATTATGTCAGATATTGTTAGATTGGGAAGGAAATCTTGACATTTGGAGTTTAATCCCTGAATGTCCTGGTAATATACAGATAGAGTTTCTTTATCAGGGCATGAGGAGTGTGCTGTGCCAGAATTATGATATTCATTGCTATATAATTCACCGGGAAGTTCGCGATCAGGAAAAAATCAACCTGGATTTAAACTCTTCAATTCGCTGTAAATAGTAAGGACACCTAGAATCCCAAGCAGCATGCGCCACATCAAATTCAGTATTTCTTTCATTACTACTTTTCACACAATTTATACATTTCAGCGAAGTTGCTTTACAATTTTTGATTAAATGATTTTCACTACACCGCAGACAATGAAACTTCTTACTTTTACATTCTTTTGAATAATGCGCGAATCCGCTACAATTAAAACATATTTTAATATCAATAGCATCAAATACTAGACACTCATCATACCCTACGAATAACTCACCGCCACACACAGACAAAACCTTATTGTATGTATCCATATCAAGATTAATAACAGCTTGATAAATGTCATTCCGTTTTTTGATGGGCTTGATTTCAACCACCTTACATTGAGAATGTTCAGTAAACGCTTCCTTATTCTGTACATGAATGGACTTGATAACATCACCTTCAGACAGTTTCCAAGTCATGCCTGCGATACACACTCTAGGATGAAAGCTGGAAGTCTTTAATTTCATATTTATCAGCTATCTGCCTCAACTTTCGACTGTCATCATCAGACGAACAGCCTACCAGCACGCCACCATTCCTTATATTCTTCACTCCAGATATATGTAAGTTTTCAGAAACTGGATCAACATTTTGAAGTAAATCTGATTTGGTAGTTTGCACAGCTTGGGTGGTATCTTTCGGTTGAATGATGATTGCAGATTTACCCTTAGCTACTGACGAATAAGATTTCTTGATACCGGAAGTCCCAGGTTCTGGAAGATTACCCCTTTTTGCAGCCATTTCCATAAACTCCGTACAGAAAGTAGAAAATAGAAGTTGAATATTTTCAGATAGACTTGCAAGTTTGACGTCTAGAAGTTGCTTTACCTCATTGGAGTAAGTACAGCATGACTGACATTTCCATAGTAAACCATTGACCTTTTCTATGTTTTTTATTAGATCAGCTGACAGCCCCTGGCATGCTGCATGAAAAACTTTTTCACTAAAACCATCACTTTTAACACTTTATGAACGAGCAGTGATAGCCATATTACGGGAATCGCACAATAGATCGACCAATACAACCAACCACACTATGCGCAATTGCACCAACAATGCTCGAATAGAAAACTGTAACTTCAACTTTGAACGAAATTTTTATCCAAGTAATAACAGCAAAAAACTACAAAAATGCAGGGAGCAACAAATACTCCGTCACATAGTCCAGTCCAGTCTGTCTACACTTTAATATATCAAAGTGGCGAGACAAAATCTGCACCCGAAAACGCTTTACAAATACATGTATGAGCCTGTTATGGCGATAAAAAACTTCAAGCTGATGTTTCTTCCTGGGCTACCATTAATAGTTGGTTTGACTAATTACTAAAAAAAATGTGTCAGACTGAACTGGAAAATGATCTTAAAAACTCAAATTTACTTAGATTTTTTGCAACATCATCTACCCATTTTTTTGGAAGATGTGCCTCTTGAGATAGGAAGAAGGATGTGGTTACAGAATGATGGGTGCCCTGCACACTATTCTAGTGCAGTAAGGGGGTATCTTGATGAAACATTCCCTAGAAGATGGATTGGCTGGGTAGGACCAATTTTGTGGCCCCCATGCTCCCCAGAACTGAACCCTCTGGATTTTTTTACTGGGGATGTTTAAAAGGTAAGGTCTATCTAAAATCAGTTCGAACAGCTGATGAACTCCATATTCGAACATTCGAATCTGTCAAGCAGCACACAAAATATCCAATTTAAGTATGAGACATTTAAAAATACAAGTTTTAAGAAGATGCAGGTTGTGTATAAGAGAGTTACTATTTTTTATTTGTAGTATTTTGCAAGTATTATGACTTCAATGACAAAGTTGGAATTATTCAGTTTTAAGTAAAAGGAACCTACAAATGTTTCACTACTTTTGGAAGAGCATTAAAGAGCTAGTTATTAGTGTCATTTGCTTATTCAGGCTGGTACATTTTTGCCACAGTATTTAGTCAAACTTTAGTACAGGTTTTTACATTGAAACCAAATGTAAATTCAGTTTGTTTTAGCATACTGTGCTAGTTTTCAATGAAATTAATACTCAATTGTCTCAACCAACTATTAATTGCAGTCCAGGAAAAAAAATCATAAGTTAGATGTTCTTTATAGCCAAACAGGCAAAAAAGGAGCAAAAAGTATGGATTTTTAGACAAAACTTAAAAGTTGTGATATCTGGAAAACTAGAAAACTTTTATCTGATTGATCTGAAGCCAATCTACCTCCCATGTCAATCTAGCATGTTATTTCTGGGATACCCTGTATATACCAACTGGAGGGGTCCTGAGCCTGGAAATTTGGCCCAATGGTACTCGATGGCTGCTTTGGACAAATCATATACAAATTTAACGCCCTATTTTACAAACAACATGGATATTGTAAAGAACCACTGAGCATTTTCTTACCTCAACTCTGGCATGCGGTTTGTTTGTAACCACATGAGCATTTGTTAAAATCAACCCATTTTCTTCAATAATGAAACCTGAACCATTCGAAATGGTTATTGGCCTCCCAGTGAAGAAATCTGTCCTTCTAGAGTCCTTTATTTCTATATAAACCACTGCTGGAGCAGAAGTCTCAACAACATCCGCTATGAAGTTGTACTGTTTCCGTCTCCCAGCCAATTTTTGACCAGTGAAAGCAGAGATAGTGGGAATGATCGAAAAGTGATCATTATATATTTTGTAGCTGATTAGGCCTGATGTAAAGACCAGCAAGTATCTCAAATTGCCGATCTTGCTCTGGTTGACGTTCCTTAATACTCCTGTTGCGAGGAGGTTGGAATATTTTTCCGTTATTTTACTACTTTTGTGAAAGTTGCTCACAGCACGTAGTATTGATTTGGGATTGAGAATTTTCTTTAAATACGACATTTAAACGAAAATGAAATTTAAAATGACAAATTGAAGTTACAGCACACAGAGATAACAGACTTCGCCATCTATCGTGGAAATTGTCTATTTGAGAATTCTTGGATTAGAGATGTCAAAAATTACGTGATATCAAAACTAACAGAAAATATAATATGGATACCAACTCATTTATACCATAACGTTTGCATTAGATTTTAGATCGTTTTCAAAGCTTAACAGCGTTAGCTAAAGCTATGTAGCTAGAAATCCAAAAAAATATCAAACCGTAAAAATAAAAAAAATCTATCAAAATAATATCGACTTTGATGCCCATTTGCCCATCTTTATAGTGTAAGTATAGTCAATCTACTAGTCAATAGATGACACTATAGTCTAAAAAATTATCAATTGCCTAGTTGATAAGACAGTCGATACACCCTATTTCACGAGTATCCACTACGGTAGAATGACAGCTGGTTATCTAGTATTATCTCAAAATTCCCCATATCGACACCGGACACATGATTCTGACGGAGCCATCAACGCCAGGCAGACGGAGCCGAACTTTGTTTTGTTTTTTTGTACGCTACAGATTCATTTTGTACTTGCCAACAGATCTTTTATTTAGAAAGGTTAATTTGCATACAAAAAATAAAACGCTATAAACAGGTTTTACAAGATTTACATCCGATTCAATAATATCAGCGTGGCAGACCAACACAAAAATGTCACTTACTGATCAGCTGTTCACCTCAGTAGACGTCAAAGCGTGATGGATACTTGTGAAATAGGGTATAGATTCGTATTGTGACGCAGTGTGACGTCTATAAGTTGGTAAATAACCTATCACGTATACTTGATAAAATAGGTAACTGTAATTTTTTATTCAGCTGACAGAGAACATATCTATAATTTTTTACTCAATAGATAAAATAGATACCTGTTATAGATTCATTTTCAATTTTCATTTACTCTGTTCAGTGTTCACAGTGTTGCCAGAAGTAGCGGAATTTTCAAGTGGTAGCGGCGGAATTGGATTTTTTGTTAAAAGTAGCGGAATTTTGCAATTTAGGTACACATGATGGATATTTTTACCAAAAAAAAAAATGAGTGCAGTTAGTAACCAAATCTAAATACAGGTATCTTTCGAATCGGCAGTGACACAACCTGTGAAGTGTATTTCCAAGGTATGTCTAATAATTTTAACATTTTCCACATGGTAATGCAGATGTCGAGTGGACATTCTCATATATGGAGATAATCAAAACAAAGAAATCAACTTTGTTCGCGATACTTATCAAACTGGATACAATACAAAAAAAATGTTGCTGCTTAGACTTCGAGTTTGGTGGAAAACATTTTAAATAATGCAAACATAATTTATATAGTATACAGAGAACAGAAATGCAACAAGAAGAATGTGATACAGACAGTGACTTAAGTTTAAGTAACTCAAAAACTTCAATTGTTTTATGCAAAACAGAAATGGCCTTTAGTCATATGCTTTTTATTTTTTAGTTTCCTGTGATATTTTTTCAATATGACTGCGTGATAAATGTTCTGTTGTTTGACAGTTATTCGTAATATTGTATTGGTCTTTATAGTCAAATGTTTTTTATTACAGTTTTATGTTATATTTTATCACGCTGTTTGGTTTTTGTTTTCCTTTTTTGACACAACCTGTATAGTAAATGCCCCCCTGTTTTATGATGGTGCGCCAACCACCTACCCCCTCCCCCTCTCTCGTGGTAGCGGAAAGTAGCCCAGTTTTTCGATACCAGTAGCGGAATTTTCAATTTTGGCTCTGGCAACACTGAGTGTTCACCAGTATTCATTTCTAGGTTAGGGCACGATCTAGGCAAAACATTTATTAATGATTTAGGGAAGTGCTGAAGTTAACTATAATTTGTAAATAACGATGGCTTTGAGAATCAGCAGTACATTAGGCCTTAGATTACTGCAAGTACGTAATGAGAGTTTTTAATTTATGTTTTCAAAAAAATAATCGTTTTAACAATTACAGGAGTCATCTGTGGGGTTTCTAGCCCCACTATCAAATGCAACAAACACCCAACTAGTTCGACACAGACACACCAAACATTGGAACCCAAAATGGAAGTTATTTCGGAGGCTGAAAGTGCTAAAGGTTGATCTACCAGATTACAATGAGAAGGTAGAAGATTTGACTGAGGAGCAAGTACGAGAACGGTTGAAGAAGAATGGATTATTGCCTCCAAGACCATGGAATGAAAGACAATACTTTATTCATTCCACAGGAACTGTCTTTGAGCCTTATGTACCACCAGAAGGTGATGGTAAAGTTTCACCTATTACTAAACAGGTAATTTTGAAAGTTGACATGTTGTGACCACTTTTTCTGCAGGCAACATGTTTGTCCTTCTATGGAGCTCAGTCAGTGCAAACCACCATTTTATTATCAGAATTAGAAAAAAAACTCGAATTCATGCCCTTTTTCAAACAGCAGCTGTTTTTCCATTTTTATCAACCATAATTTTGTCTTTAGGGTGCTATGCAAAGTTTGAACTTTCTACAAAAGAAAACAAAAACTATGATGGCGATTCGCAAGGTGAGACAATATGAGGAGGAGTTTGACAGTCCAGATTTTTGCTTGGAAGCTCAAAAGATATACATCAAAATGCATGAACTGTTAGCAGCAAACGATAGGGAAAACCTGATTGATGTAGTGACAGAAAGGGCATACCCAGAAGTGATTCACAATATTGAAAAAAAAACTATCAGATGGAGATACATCAAAGACATTGAACTGCCGAGAATTGTGCATGCCAGGTGTACCAATGTTATCACTGATGATAATTATTTTGCACAGTTGACTGTCAGGTTTCATACTCAACAGGTATGTGTTGTTTTTTACTCAAATTCAACAAGTACCTTTACTAAACTATGAAATTCTCGAACCATGTACAGTATTCAGTATTTATTATTATTATTCAACAAGTTTAAAATTCTTGTTCAAAATATTTGTTCCTTTAAATTTTTTAAACATTTCTTATGACTAACCAAGTGATCATGTGCACAAGAAAATAAATACCTTTTATAACTTAATACTTATGGTATCTTTCTTTTTTTTGCAGAGTTTAGCTATATATGACAGATTTGGGAGACTGATGTATGGCAGTGAGATTCTTGCAAAAGATGTGTTGGAATATGTGGTGTTTGAGAAACATATTTCCAACACATATGGCAGGTGGAGGATTCATGCCAAAATAATACCCGATTGGTTGCCAGCTAAAGAACCTGCTGCTGCCACTTTTATTAAGAAAGTAGGCACTCTTGAGGAGCCTGAACAGGCGGAGTTAGTAGAAAAACCAAATAAAGGTGCTACAGATAGTCAAACACCAAACTTAGCAGTTTAGGCAATGACTCAATTTACATTGTTCAGTTAGATTAGTTGTTTACCATTTTCGAAGAAAATGAAGTTGTTTGACAACATTATGTTCGAGTTTTTCATTTTTATCCTTACATCAAGAGCACCTTTCCATCATTTCCTCAGATTTCTGAGTATACCTTTTCTCGTTTCTGTTATTATCAAACAAAATTAAAGCTATCCAATCTGATTATTTTGCAGACTTGTACGATTTTTATACTTTGTATAACAGAGATAACAAGGGGAAATCATAATATTTTTAGTTTCCCTCCAATTTTGTATAGAGAGCATCATCATAGCAGAGCCATGAGCTTATGAACAAAAATTATGATTCCCATGTTTTTTGGTGTGCTGAGTCTATTTTCCACAGTTTTGCGATGGCACAGACTGAGTAAAGGGGTTAAATAAAGGAAGATTGGGTTTTGTTCTCATTGGAAAATGCGTCTGAAGTACGAACCAAAAGAAACAATATTTAGGCATAACACTGCCTGAAAAACTACTAGACAATTCAGTCTTGTAAGAAAATGTGTGAGTTAGCTCAACTTTCCTTTGAGAATAGTTATTAAATTGAAATTATAAAAAATGAATTACTTGATGAATATTAATGAGGAGGAAAGAGAATCACTCCGGTTTGACATCAACATGCTTGATCCTTTGCAATCTGTCATGAAAGAAAAATGTATCTAAAAAACAAATCCTCCATGGAAGCAACCCAACTATTTGACGAGCTCCGTGCCCTTTGTAAATAAATTTTACTTTTTTAAAATCCGTTTCCTTACGTAACATGGAGAAATAGCTATGACATAAGCCGTTTCTAACTCCCTCGAAAAACACTTTATAAAATTTGTTAAATGCGAGGGGACAATCAAGAACAAAAGCCACGAATGCTAAGATATTGATCTAGAAGATTGCAGATAATGATCAAATCTTATTTTTAACTTCCAAGACCTCCACAGAATTAAATCCCACGGGCAGAGATCTAAACTGGAGGTTATGTCCGCCTCATGAATGAGAATAAGATGCCCAGATCAAGTCATATAGTACCAATGGCACTGCTGGAGCTCGGCGTGTCACGGCTAAGCCGCGCAGCGTGCTGCATGACCGAATATTATAAATGAAGTTGTTAAATCTAGTGACTAAATTTGCTTTGCGCAAGTAAAGCAAGCTTTCAAGAATATTTTGCTATGCACATTTGAAGATCAGTAAAAATAATCTCGTATACCAAAAATTAGTGGCGTACTAGGTAAGATATTAGCAAATATACAGCCTATTTTAGCATTGAGATTTAGACAACTTAAGTCTTCCATCAGTGAAAAATGTTCATAATAAACGAATAAAATAGTAGCCCATTGCCAGTATCATAGCAAAGCCGGCCGTCCGAAGAAATAACTGGCGACATACTCGTATTTATGTGATACTACTTTTCCGAATGATGGTAGCTAAGTAGATATACTTTCTGATGCTTGTAGGGCAGAGAGCAACTAGGGCATGCAAACCGATACTCAGTTACTTGTCAACTCATTTTAAAAAACGATAAATATCGATAAAAAAATCATGACTCATGTCAAATATTTGAATCCTTACAATTAACAATTAATCTTTGGAAAAACCTTTTAAAATGTGATTTTATAAAATATGACTTAATTATATTAAAGATTTTATTTATGATTATCTTACAATTACGTTTAAGAGTTTAACTAGCACCTAAGGTTTTGTTTGGAATATCACTAGAGTTTTTATTTAATGTAAAAAGAGATTATAGAGTGAAGTATTAAATCGCTTGGTTTAACTTTACTACTGTTCGTGTATAAGAAAATTACTGAAGATTATGGTAATTCAAAGGAGAGTGTTTGATTATTTTTTAATTTGATTAACTAGATTACATTACGGTATTGTGGAGTTATAGAAAAGAGTCTAAAATAAGTAAGTAGTTTTTACGTTTTGATTTGTTCAAAAGGTTTTATCTCATTTACAACTGATGGAATGAGTATTATAGTGGTTGGTTTGCTTGCAAACAAACATACATAATGTTATAATTGATGAAAACATTTTGTTTGATTATATTTCATTAAGAAATGTTTAATGAATCCATTTTTCAATATTTATTTGAGGTAGTAAATAGAATCATATTCTCTACACTGTACGTAAAAAAATCATGTTATAAAGAAAACTGACAATTATTATCGGTTTTTATCGAAAAAAAATATTTTCTGAAGAATTCGATAACTGCATGTCCTAACAGCAACACATGCATAACATTATCAGACAATTTTTTTCCTATTTCTGCCAAAAAAGATGTGCGATTTTCATCCTATCTGAATTTTATATAAGAATAGCAGAAACGAAAGGGGATAATCGTACTATTTTTTTATAAGTAGCATTTCCATACCTCCTTACGTTTATAGCATCCTGATGGCAAATTTCAACTTATTATAATTTTGCATATAATAACTAGTCAGATGTGCGATTTTCTTACTATCAGAATTTGGTTTTAGGATAGCAGAGAGAAAATACATAATCATACTAGTTACATACTGACAGCGAATTTCAACTCGTTCATATTAATAATTTTGCAATAAGAAGCTAGTCAGACGCGATTTTTTACTGTCAGAATTTTGTATTCGCCTAGAAAAATCTAGCATTTTGACATTCTTGTCTGCGATATTTCTGTATTAATTTTGAAAAGGGGATGGGTGACTAAACAGCAAAAAAACTCGCAACTTGTAGAAAATATATTATTATTAAATACAATACTTTTTATAATACAAAATAAAACCAATAAATTAATACCAATTAAAGCTAAAAAAAAGTTAAAATCTGGAAGTACTTTAAAAACACACCTAAACAACACATGATGAATAAAAAAAGTATTGTGTGTACGACCGTGTTGCGTGTGTATATCCACTTGTGTATACCCCAGGCATATAATAGACCGAAATAGACGAGGCTGAATCCAGATTTAGATACTATAAGTGCAATATCTGCTTTGTGCTGACCGACCTTTGAATCGTCTAGATGATTTAAACTCTGAGGAAAACCCTCAGCAATCTATAGGCCATCACTGGAATATACTTATACTAGAATCCTCGTTTTTCTTAAACATACAGATCATTTTCATTATTTCTACGGGGTTTTTGATACATCTGAGACGTGTAGCAATGGAAGCGATGTCCAATTTTGCTTCCACTAGACGGCGCTTGCGTGGTTGGGGGTCAAACTGTAAAACATCGATGGGCATAAAATAGATTTGATAGGAAGCTAACCCGTTTTTCTTGACACATACATTTTGTCTGCTGACGTGAACAACTAATGCCCTGTTCGTACAGCTGTCAACCTGTCAGTGATCGTGTCCAAGATCCCGCCAAACAACTTCTGTTCATTCCTTTATGCTGTACAGATGGAATTCACACAGGATCCCAGTCACAGTCACTAACCGCTGCATGAACAAACCTAGTAGCAATTGACAACTTTGTCTGTTTTAATCTTAGCCATGAAGCATTTTTAAGCGACGAACCGAGATGAATTGCGGTTATTCTTTGGTTATGCCCTTGATTATTCTATCATTTGCCTTTCTTACACAGAATATTAATCTGATAACAGGGTTGCCATATGCAGCTGTTTTGTGGTCCAGCGACAACCATTATAAATGTGATTGAAATATAAGTAAATAAATATTTTACTGTGATATCAAAAACGTACCTGATGATGTATCAAGTTCTGCTAAAAAAACAATGATGATGATGACTCCATAAAATCTAAATAGTTCTACGCCCCGTGCAATCTGATATCTCTTTTTTATATTCACTGATAACTTTTTACGGAAAGTTATAAATCACAAATGACATAAAACAGCAACAGAAGGTACAAAAGAATAATTCCTGAAAGTTATGTTACATTCAAGGTTTCACGTTTGACATACAAGCAATCATCCGATAAGGTTTCTACTGGTCTTGACTGCCAGACACAGTTTTTTTACGAAGAGCCACTTCACGACGTCATCATTGGACAGCTATTACAAACCGTGACACTTAAAAAGTCAAAACCAAACACGACCGGTTTTGAATGGTAGATCGCTCGAAATAGCTTATGACCTCCAAACTAACTAGCGCCATCCAGTTATAGCTATAGAGATAAACCCCATTACAGTAAAGAAAATAGCTATTTCCTTAATATAAAAGTGACATCCTTTGCACTAGATCTTCATTTTTAAAATCACTTTAAAAAGATAAAACTACGTCGCGATGGGGTTCTATTAGAGCGCGTTTATTGAGCATATTTTTTCCTAGGAACATATCTGAAAGAATCGTTTTGTTGTAACGATGGTAACGTAGATTTTTTACAGTTGCTTGAAGTGAAAATTTCTAGACAGTAAGTTTCTTTTTGACGACTGTACATCTATGAAAATAAAATGATAAATGTTTTCATGTTCTGTAAAGCAACTGTTGACTTGTACGAATAATTTTGTAATGTCAAAATTGTTTTTATGCGCTCTTATTTTGATTTATATTGAAACAAAAGGCAGTCATCTATCCAAGAAAAAACAACGCCCAATAAACACCTTTGCATGAAAAATATGGCGTATTTAGCAATAGTCCAAGATCACAGGGTAGCCAGACATAACTCAGTTTTCTAAAAAAAGAAAGGCGGGTTACTGAATAGCGTTTATATGTACTTTTAACCCCTGCGTGCCTACGAAGTTTGGTTGACTGTCGATTTACCGGTGACAGGTGTGAAAGTTAAGCTGAATAGTACTAACCCAACTTAAATTCTGACGACTCACTTTTATATATATTTTGTAAAACATTATTACGAGGTAATATCCATCAATGCCAGACGCTTCCCGCCAGCCAGACGCTCTAAACAGGGTATCTCGCAATAAATTGACCTCCCACTTACTTCTTTGTATGAGCATTTAGAAAAAAAAATGTTTTATACAAAAGCTGTAGGGTACAATATAAAAATTTACAGACAATGTATTTTTTGTATATACCATGTCAGTCTTATAAAATAAAGCGAACAGTTTAAAAAATGCAACGTTATTCGATAGGAGTATTCTGAGAGTATACAAATAAAGAACCTAACACGAAAAACTTTGGACTCTATAACTTTCGTATGAAACACATTTTTTTTTTCTAAAAGATCATACAAACAAGTTCGATAGAGGTCAATTTATAACGAGATACCCGGCTTTAAAGCATCTGGCGGAAGTTATGGCTGGCGAGAATTGCTTTAAAGTTCTGGAAATTGGTAATAATATTTTACAAAGTATATATAAAAACAGCCGACAAAGTTAGCCCTATTTTTGCTGGCTTTTCTTACCTGATATCGGTGAATTGGCCATCTATCTGACTTATAAACGATACTCAATGACTCACGTTTTATCTTCTAGAAAATAAGTTACACCTAGGAGCTACGAGATTTTACTCTATAAGGTACGTAACTTATATGCATTTTACATGAAACCTAGGAACTAGTCGACTTATATTGTAAAAACGATCTTCAAAAACACACTCAAAGTTTTTCAGTACAAATAGCGTTATTTAAAAAAAAACTGAACTAATTTTGGTGATCTCCAAGGGGATTATTATTGCACTTTCTGAAATCATTCCAAAAGTAGTGCAGTTCCTAAAACTCTCAACTTTGTGTTCTATGTGGGGTTTTTCACGAATACTGCAACATTAGTAGCAATTGGAAGCTTCAATTAAAAATGGCACATTTAGGAATGAATCTGGCTGATTTTAATACCTATCATTTTTCTCTTTTATATTATTTGTATATTGTTTGTTTAAAAGTGGTCAAAGAGGGTTAAGTGATTGTCAACAGAATAAATGCCAGATGTTGCAGTATTTCTTACATCTTTTGAAATCTATCGTTATAATATAATGATTTCATCTAAACGATTCAAATAGCTCACTGTTCCAAACAAACTGACAATTCAAATACTTTGTTTAGCTCACCTGACGATTTCTATTGGACTGCGATCCAAAAATTTATTATCAGGAAAATTAACAAATGAACAAAAAGCAAAAAATAGCAGAGAATTAATTTTAGAAGACAGAAATCCAACTTTTAGGAGAGGCTGTGGAATGTGGTGTAAAATACTTTCTTACCAAATAATTTGGTAATGTTCGCATTTGTAAAAGTCTACTACTTGATTCCTCTACTTCTACTAATTCTCATTTTTTTTTTTCATTTGGTGCTCTAGACAAAACATTTAAGTTATCAGTAACACTTTTGTCTTTATTGAGATTGCAAAAACTTTTCTCTTGTTGGGTGCCGACCATTGACGTTCTATCCGAGTACACTTGTTCACAAAGATCTCATTATCACACCTAATTTACCCCAATGTATCACAAAATGACTATTATTTTTGTCAATAGCTATTTATATAAAGAGGGAGTCGCCAAATCTTCTGAACTAAGTTCGGTTATGAATTATTGCCATTCAGTTTACCAATATAATATTCTTGAAGGTGATGCCAATTTGTTGTATTTGGACCTTCACATACAATTTCGATCCTCACAGCCATGCTGCAAGGTATAATCGCAGTAGTTCCCTTAGAACAGTAATTAACGTATTCTACGTGAAGATAACCAACCTAAAGCTGTATACGCGCATCCCACAATCATCTCTCTCAGGTAAGTAGTATCAGTTACTTTCAATATAATTGCATATATGTTGCATCAGATTTGATACAGCAGGGCGAATATCCGCCTGTTTGGTTGATTCAATTTGAGACCTCTCTAATTTTGCGTCCGGAATCAACTGAAAAAATAGTGATTTATGAAGAATGTATTGATTCATTATGGGAATTAGACGCCCATTTCAAAAAAACATATAATTTTTCTTTGGTTTGAGATATCTTACAAGAAATCGATTATGTTCATCAGATCCATTAATTCATAAACTTCTGGATGCTCGAATTTGCGCACCAGGCACAAATGTTGATTCTCGTGGGTCAATAGAAGAATTGGGCCTTAATAATACTTTAGAATATTTTTAAACTGACGAGGACGATCTAAAAAAAGTGACATATGATGTGCTGTTACTGTACGCTAATTGTATTTGATTTGTTTACGGCAGCAAATACAGTTAGGGTACAGCGGATAAATTACTTTCAGTCAATTTAAATTGAAATGCAATTGATCATATAACCGGGTTTGTATTTTTACTCGTATAACTTTGGTGTGAGAGAAGGCAAACAACCAACCAATTTGTAGAAGCAGACCTATTTTTACTAAAAAGTTACTACAGATGTGCTGTTGACAGATGTATAGACCAAATTTTACTGCGGACTATATGTGTGGAAAAAAAAATGGTAAAAAAAATATATTTCGGCAGAATTTAATTCAAATTCTCTCCGTCTGTGGTGTAAAAAATAATTTTTAACACAATAATATTGCTCATCATCACTAATTTCTTGTTTTGTAGATGATAAGCAGAGGCTCCAACTATTATTGTCTAAGTGAATGAGAATCCTATTAAATTGCAATAATAACACGCTAATCGGAGACATGAGACAAAATTTGAATTTTTTAACAGTGCAGGAAATCAGAAGATGCAAACTTGATTTTGACATATAAAATTATGAACTCACCAACTTAGTTTGGCACATTTATGTTGAAAAAATCTGGTATGCTAGCAAATGGCTCAAGATCAAATGCCAATTATTATAATGAATGCTTCAAAACTAGGACATTGGAAAAATCTCTTCGTTGGAGCTTATAAGCTTATAAGGATTACCACTAGAAATAAAAAATGCACAATATTTAACTATATCCAACAGAAAATTGAGGACTTTATATTTTAGATACGTGATTTTTATGTTTATGATAACGTGATATTGTAACATAAGCTAAATAAACACATACACACACAGCTTTATCTTAGCTCAGTTTTCACCTAATAGGATTGGTACATCAAAAAATTAGCTTGATCTTTAACATTCGGATCACTTTTGCTAAGTAGCATATTCGAGAAAGGCGGTGCAAAGGGGTATTAGTATTCTTAGAATTACCCAAAGTCGAAAAAGAAAATTCCATAATCTGAGGCAACAGGCCGAAAGGAGGCAATGCTGGCTCCTTAAGATGGTGGTTGACACGCATACAAGGTGTGCCATTTTAATTTCCCACCTAAATATTTGTGAAGCTGTAGGGCTCGACTGCTGCATGACAATGTCATTTCAAGGTCAAGTGAATATTTTCAAATAGGAGGAAAGCTTACGTCCGAATATCACGTTGGTCATGACCTTGATCATACATACTTGTTGAATTACAATTTGGTAACACCCTTTGCATGCTATATGTGACAAATGACTTGTGAGAAGTAGACGACAGTTGGACTTTCGAGAGTGAACATGGTCGGGTGTGTCTAGCTGTGAATTAATTAAAAAAGTTTTACCACTGTTTTATTAATTTAATCAGTAAAAACAGTTTCCGATGCTTCATTTCGGTCCACTACTTAACAACAATTCAAGGTGATTTCAAGGTGAAATCAAGACATAGAAAACAATTTGCTCTATCACAAATGTTGGACAGCAGCAGGACAGTGAGGTTTTTGACCATGACTTTCAAGATCAAGTCGAAATTTCACTTCTTTATATGGCAGGAAATTTCACGTTTAAATGTAACCCTGATCTCAAAAAACATTCAATCTTGAGGCGATCTTGACTTTGAGGTCAAAGTCAAATTCGGACGTGAAATGTTCCCTTTTTCCCATTTTCAGTTTTAAAATGAGAAGTTTCCTTTAGAAATTATCCCCACAAATATCACAAATAATGATGGCGTACATTTTTGCTAGAGCGAATCGTTTTTACATCAAGGCAACCGTGCAGGCAGGCGCCTAAATGCCCGGGCACCGCGGCTGCATGAGGAGCTTAAAGAAGCTTTGTTAGTCCAATTTTTGAACTGTTCAAGATAAGTAGAACTGGGAAAAGCCTCACATGTAGATTGTTCCACAATCTCGATACCTCAGGGACAATGGAGCGGTCGAATCGGTCAATTCTGGATGTACGAGATTCACACGGGTAGGAGGGGAGGTCGAGGTCACGCGAGTCTGTCTGGCAGGTACATCATGTGAAGAGCTCTGAGGATCAAAATCTCTCGCCGTAGCAATAGAAGAGAGCTAGATCGCCGACGGCCCACCGGTGCAAAAGGGTTCCGGGTCTGTCTGTTTACTAGACCTTGAAATTGCCTGGAAGGAGATAGTCAAGGCCATTGTGATGGTCACATTTGTACGTAAAAGTTACTCCATTTTTCAATTCCGATGTAAAACAGGGAGTTCTATTTAAGTATGTTGAATTGAACTTGTAATTACTTTAAAGGTCGTGGTGAAGGTCATCATAATTTTTTTCCCTTGAAATCCTACAAGTTTTGTTTGAAACTTCGTTTTCTAGGATGCGTAATTCTCGAAATATTTAGGTAGCAGATTATAATGGAACACCCTGTATAGTTGTCACCATAACTGGTTGGCGGCGCCACAATTGAATTGGGTATCTTCTGGTGGAATGTCAGTCAGCACAGTCGCCTAATCGAATGGAGTATGGTGAATCTAATAGTGCGATCTTTATTTCAAACAAATTATACGACTCAACAGGTCCTTGATTTTACAATTAGGTTCTGAATTGTAGCATACTGACATTATTTAAGAACTTTTTTGATACTTTACATAGACAGAACGCCAATAACCTCCACCAACCCAATAACTAAACGAAGCTGCTAGAAGACTGCTCCAAGAACATCGCCTGCGTGCGATGGTGTTCTTGGATGGGCACTCCAGGTGTCGCTATCATCGCCCCATCCTTGGCTTTGTAGAACCCGTTCAAGTGACCCCAATTCGGAGGCCGTATAGGCACGATCTTAGGCTTGGGCGGTAGCGGCGGCGGATCGTTCGCTTGTCTGGATGGTGCCTTAACAGTGCTTGTGTCTAGGCCGTGCAGCGATATTGACGTTTCGGTTTGGCGGGAGGAAACGTTGGATGGGGGCGGTTGCCCTGTTGGGGCTGGTGGCGGCATTCTGTCTGTATCCGATGTGTTGCTGGAAGAAAAATAACATGGTTAAGTCGAAGTGAATAATTCAAATATTCGATCAGTTAACCGTTTGCCACCTAATGATCTTCTAGGATGAACACCAATTCATACGATAATTACTCGTTGCCTAAGTTTTAAGCTTTTTATCAGCAATCCCTACTTATAATATATAATATCATCAATATAATATATAATAATAGTTTCTTCGTGTTTTTACACAAAAGTGCTTACACACGTCGAGAAAAGTATCAGCATTTTATCAATGAAAAGCAGTACAAAAGAAAGTAACACACTTAAAAAACATTGAAAACAAACTTAAATCAATAAAAAAAATAGTCAACAATTATGGAACAAAGTCGGTAAAATCATTATTTAAAAAGTCGTATATGCTGTAAAAAGCTTTCGTCACTAAATATCGTTTCACAGTCTGTCTAAAAATGGTTGGGTTGAGTGTTTGACAAAACATGGGCAGAACATCATTGAAAAATTTTACACCAAAATAATTACTTCCTGTTTTTGATAGCCTTGTGTATTCTGGTATTAATTCATTACTGAACCTTGTGTTATATTTTTCAATCTCTTTTAGAGTTCTGAAATCATCATAATTATTTTTAACATAGATCAGACAATCCATGTAAATACATATATGCAAGGTACAGTTAAAATTTGTATATCAATAAATGTCATCTTGCAACATTGCTATTATTCTCAAGCATCGTCTCTGAACAGCAGACACCTCCGATACTTGAGATGAATGTCCCTAAATCAGTATCTAGTATTGTAAGTTAGACTGGAAGCAAGCATAATATGCTGTCATCAAAGTCGATTTTGCTACGTAGATATTTATAGTACGGATGATACGTTATTTTAGATAACTTCTTTGATAAAGTGGTGATCAGTGTAATTCCCAAGTTCGCATCAATAAAAACTCCAAGGAATTTCACGGGTTCTATTAAATTACTTTTAAGTCGACGAGTACTGAGTAGAAGATATTGAGTTTTCCCTATATTAAGAGACAAACTTTTGGCGTCAGTGTTGTATGTTGTCAAAATACTGTTGAGAATTGAATAATACCTGGTCAAAATTATGATTGTAGGATATTGATGTCGTGTCGGCATTTATATTAAATAAAAAAAGTCGCTCCTTCGGGAGCTCTGTCGTTAATATGTGCAGTGTTAGATAAAGAATTTTGAAAACTAACATATTGATTTCTATGTGATAAATAAGACGTAATTAAGGACAGGTTGTATTTAATAAAACCATACAGCGACAATTTTTAAAGCAAAATGTGATGTCATATATTATAATGAATGAAAAAAAGTGGACGACAAAATGGCTGAACGGATCTGGGTGAAATATGGTGCAGCTATGGAATATAGTCTGGAATACCACATGGGCTAACCTTCACCCCGGGAAATAACTTTGAAATGTCTAAATTATGACTCAAACGGCTTAATGGAATTTGACATAAGGTGTCTGACGCGCTCAGTCGCTGATACGACCGAAATATGTAAGGATATATAAATAGAGCATTTACTGCATTTCGACATTCATTTAAAGCAAACAACGCCTTCAGAATTCATTTTTATCTCTACTAAATATAAGTACTAGCACAATCTTAGCATGCTAATGCAATGTTGTTTATTGCGGAAAATCTAACAACTGGAAAATGCCAAATGTCAGAGGCACGTATAAAGTGAATTCTGTAGTACTGTATCATTCAGAAACTTGTGTAATATATATTTGTCATTTTTAATTAAAGCCTAAGATACTAATAAAACAAAAGTTTAGAATACATGTACATACATAGTGCTTTTCAAAAAGGTTTTCCCTACCAATTATTTAAAGTGGTCAATTTAGCAAGCCAAAATTCGGGGTGACGAAATTTATACTTGAATACTATGTAACATCGTGGGTCGCAGACAACTAGAGTTTCAGTTTTGATCGCTCGTTAATATAGGAGATAATGGAAAAGAGATAATAATCTTTGTTTTTAAATAATATGGATCATCATGTGGAGTAATTACCTGTTCTGCATTACAATGTTTCTGTTTTCGTAGTTGGACACCTCCTCTGTTCTCGAGTTGTTGCCCAAATAGAATCGAGTATTGTTCTGCGACGGTTTATTTGCAATAGTCTGACTACTGTTATTTTCCTTGTCTTTCAAAAAGTCTGGCAGCTCAAAGTTGATCTCTGTCCCCCTTTGGTCTTCTAACCTTCGTTGAGCCCTAGTTAGACCCTCCACTAATTCTGAAAAATAATCAAAGTCAATGCAGCAATTACTGATACTGCTCATTGACAAAACCATGGACCAACATATTCTACAAAAAGATGCCCAACCATATGATGTATTTGGACGTTCGCATACAGTTTCCATTGCAATCTAAAAGATAATATGATCGCAGTAATTGCCTTACAAGTAAAAAAACTTATATTTTCCTTTTGAGGAAAATAATTTATTTTTTTAACATGGCATTTGCCTTCTAGAGAAAGATCACCACTCAATCTCCCTCGTAATTATTTATAAAGTTAGGTATTGTCAGAATTTCTTACCGAAAGACATTACATTACATGCGTCAACAATGCCAGAATTTGCAACGCTGGCGCCTAAAGACGGTGACCGACACATCTATACACAGATATCAATATCAGTCCAGTCTATCAGCGTCACGTCTGAACCACAATACCACAATACCTTCCAAAGAAAGATCACCACTCAACCTCCCTAGTAATAGATTCCTACGATTTTGTATTCTCAGAATTTCTCAACGACAGAAAGAGAATCCCATAACCCCGGGTAACAGTACGAGAGGATGATGGGGTAGCCTGAGACTTCCACGACATCAAAATAATGGGTCAGTTTCAAATTCTGTATTGACTTTTAATAAACATCAATTATTAGTAATATTCAATAATGGATAAAGGGTTTAATAGCAGTGAAAATTCTGTGCCCAACAAGCCAAAAAAGTTGTACATAAATGATTCATTACATTATTTACCAATGAGGAGAAATGTAACCTCTCCTTATAGTAACGCGGTCAATATTGGCGATTTCTCAAGCTAGTGGTGAATAAAAGTATTTTTTATTTATTCAACTCACTGAATTTCTTTGAAAATTGGCTTGTTATAAATGTAAACTTACCATCACTTTCACTGCTCGTAACATGCAACTTGTTGGCACCAGCCTTCAGTTTGGCGATTAGTGGTTTTTTCGAATGATTTTGGTCCCCGCTAACCTCTTCATTACCATTTCCCTTACATCTACTAGCTAATTTCTTCTTCCTGTCATGTATACCGGAATCTCTCCTTAAAAATTTACCTATGAACGTTGAAGAATGCTCCGAACCCCAATCTTCACTCTAAGATAAACAGAAAGATCGTTACTTTAGTATTCGCGAAAATATTCGACACCGGGAAATGTTTTTTGGACGTGTATCAAAAAACCGTGTCAGCCATTTCCGTCCGCTAATCCTTGGCCCGTTTATAACTTGGACAGAACTCCTCAGATTTTGATGAAATTTTTACACAAGCGAGAAGCGAAAAGCTTCAGAAGGGCCCCAAAAATTGTTTTTTGCTGTTTCACGAGTTTCTGCTGATTTTTGGGTTTGGTCAAAAAATTTCTGAAGAGGTTAGAATTTAAAAAACAATTAATTTTCGATCTTGCAAATTTAGGGTCGTAATTAAAAAAATATAGAACATGAAAATGTAATACTAACCTTCACTGATCCTCTGTCCGACTTGGAATGCTTGAATGTGGCAGAGTCGGCTTTCTCTTGGAGTATACCCTCAAAAACTTTATTAGTAATTTCTTCCAGCTTATTAACCTTAACATTATTCACTTTTAACACAGGGATTGAATTGTCTTGCTTGACGTCTACAACAAAAAAAATCAAAATTAATGTAATATTTGAAGCATATCATGTTGTTTTCATGTAGATAATCCGCTATATTCATGTGGTTTCGACTGAGCAGTGAAATACTATAATTATTGGAAAAAAATGGTGAATAATATCATTTATTTCTTTATTTCCAAATTATGAAAGCATGCATCAAGTACCATAGCAAAATGTATAAACGACTTAAGGTTACCATGCAGCAAACAAAATAAATGTTTGCACTAGAGAATATAGAATAAACAAATGATGCCTAGAAATAATACTAATAATAACAAATTGAAATTATAACGTTAGAGATTCGGTAAAATACGATGTTTACCTTGATTCGTTCCTTTTGATCATAAAACTGTAAAAACGCATGACTTAAGAATGTATTTATATAAAATCAATAAATGGTATGTTTACAAAAGAATCAGGGTCAATAAACGGGGATTTCGGCCCTGGAAATAATTCAAGTTTCAAATTGATGGCATATATGAAATTTTCCCATTTATTTTAAATCTTCATTTTTTTAAGATCTAAAATTTCATAATAGAATCTTTAACTTATTATTTTTATATAAGCGCATTGTCGCTATAATACAGTATATTACAAGTAACACTTTTATATATATATACTTTGAAGTTGAGTCATTAATTTTCAGATAATGATTGTAGAAGGAAGATAAACCAAAATATGTTTGTAAAAATAAAAAAATAAATAAAAAATTTCATCCACACCCAAAAGAACCCAGAAAAACGCTACAATAATATATATATATATATATATATATATATATATATATATATATATATATATATATATATATATATATAGGGTTGAGTCATTTATTTTAACAGTGAGTAGATGTGATCAAAAGAAATGTTTTTTTCCTTTACCATTTTTCTGGTAAAATTAAAGTAACAAAGTTATAGCCCTCTGGAAGTTTGAGTACCGCCCTGTCTCAATATCATGTGCTCGTGTTTGGCAACAACGGATATAATCCGCCTTACCGGTTCATCGCATCGGAAACAAAAAAGCGAAAGAATTTGGAACGATGTTTGTACAATTTATTATTTTAATCAGTTCAGTTATACATACAGTCAGTGTCAGTCGCGTGTGAATAGTGTCTGTTGCGTGGCTCAAACGAAATAAAAAATGGCACATGTTTATGCGGATCGGTTTCCCAATAGAGTGCAACCAACCCCTCGTGCCTTTGTTAATGTAGTACAACGGGCTCGTGAATCAGGTGACTTAAGACCTCACAGGGGACCTCACGATCAAATACAGGTCCGCACTGAAATACTTGTTGGGAGGATACTTTATAAAACAAGGTAAAAATTTTTTTTATTTTTTTTTTATTTTTACACACATATTTTGGTTTATCTTCCTTCTACAATCATTATCTGAAAATTAATGACTCAACTTCAAAGTCACCCTGTATATATATATATATATATACCTATATACTCGTATATATATATGCTTTTCGTCATAGTGCGTTTGATCAAAGTTCAATTGACACAAATAAAAAACTAGGTTAATTAGGTAAATAGGTAAATTTTGGACAAAAATGGCAAAAATGTGAACCTGTGAATTGGGCCTTTAAAAAATAATCATAGGGCTGAATTAAAAACAGAAATCTTGATGAAACTTTCAAATACACATGTGATAAAATTTTGAAATGGAAACATTTTATAGAAGCGATTAACTTGAACCCAGAGTTATTTCCAGTGCCGAAAACCCCAACTCCATTATTTTTTAGATTCTTACAATCCCTAGAATACCAGAAATGTAGTCAGTCAAGTTGTTAGTCATGTTAGTTATCTCACATATTTTCTTACTTTGTTTTATGCACGCGTGAAGGTGGTTGTCAAGTATACATTTCCAAGGATTAGTTTGGTTTCTTAAGATATAAGAACTTGAGACAAATAGGAAAGAACTCACCGTCTTTGACCCTGACACCAACCCTCATCCCATCGACCTCACTGACGGACAGCCTAAGGTCCAAAGGCCTTCCATCAGCATCAACGACTGTCACTTTATCCATTTGGTACTGATACTTGTGCAACGTTGATCGCAGCACTTCACTCAACTGTTTGCAACCGCGCGATTTCACGGTTACCGTTTTACGGTTAGGAAGGTCAAGTTTCAAGGTTACGCGACGTTCGACAAGGACCTCGCGACCTGAAAGGGTCGACGATGGAGCTGTGATGTCTTGCGGCTGCAATAAAATATTTTTATGAAAAAAAAGTTATGTATCTGTTGTTAATGAAAGTGCATCACTATGGTTTTAAAGGATCAGTATTAAATATTTTACAAAATTATTTAGTATAGAAGTCAAAAAACTAAAGCTGGAAATATTATGTAAAGCTTTCAAAATATATCAGTAGGGGTGCCACAGGGGGAAATTATGGCCGTTACTATTTATTATTTATATAAATGATATCTCTGACATTTTAGAACACTGCAAAATTCAAATATTTGCCGACGACACATTGATATATATAAATATAGCACATAAGCATTTGGGCACTGCTTTAGAGCTGTTAAATAGTGATATAAAAATTATAAATTGGTTAAATGTTAATAAACCCAAATTGAACACCAACAAAACAAAATGTATGTCCATAGGGAAACATTTAGGTGACAATACAATTAGGCTCATGATTGATGATGAAAAAATTGAAGTAGTTGAATCATTTAAATATCTGGGTATAATATGTGGATAGTAAACTACTGTTTCACGAGCATTATGAATACAATATTTCAAAAATATCAAAAAAAGATAAATTACTTCTATAGAGTTTCCCATAATTTTAGTATGTATTCCAAAAAAATTGTGTATAACACTGTAATTCTTCTTCATTTTTTATAATGTTCAACCATCTTGTTTACAGCAAATGAAATCATATTTTCAAAATTTCAAATTCTACAAAATAACTATGAGAATCATTTCAAATAAAAATACATATGCTAGGATTAAGTCCATGTTAGAAGAACTACAGTGGTTGAATCTGAAAAATTCCATATGTTATTTAGTTCTCATTTTCATATTCAAATTAAAAAATCCTTTATTACCACATTTACAAAACTTCACAAAATTAAATAGTCATTATCATTACTACGAAACTAGAGGCTTCATAGATTTTCATCTATAAAATTGTAATAGTAGAATAACTATCAAATCCGTATTTCAAATGGGAGCATTTTAATTTAATAAACTAAATAATGATATTAAACAGTGTTCGAATTCAAAAATCTTTAAGGTGGAATTAAAAAATCACTTTATGAATACTCAAAATGCATAATGATGTAATTTTAATGGACAGGAATGTAAAATTACAGAATGGATTGAAGAAAAATATGTGTGTAATTATACAAAACTGACTTTGTAGCATTAATGCTAAATAAATCTTCAACAAACAAACAAAAATCTGTACACAGCTCAACAAAATGAAAAAAAAAACTGATTGCAAATGTTTCCGATGCAGTGGTTTTAAAAAAGGCTTTTATTTTTTCCGTAGAAGCTCTAGTTTTCGAGATATAAGCCATTTAATTTAACATTCAAAATATGAATGTGGCATTTCCCATCCCGAAAAAGAATATGAAAAAACGAGAATTTGAATGGCGCCAAAGTTCCTAAATTTAATATCGTTTAAACAATCACAAAGCATTTTAGGGGGTACTGGTATTGTAAACATTTGCTTTTTAATTGCTTATAGTTGACTTATCATGCCAATATTGTTTATTAAATGGTGCTTACAGAGTTCAAATTTGACAATTTCTTAATCCCTAAGCAGTGTTATGTTTTCTCAGAATTTATGATTGCTCCTTGTATACACATACATATATCTCATTCAATAGGTTATTTTTTAAATCTGGTTTTTGATATGTTTCTTTGTAATATACCATTTTTAACGAATACATTTTTAACTTTTTAAAGTCTAAATTATTATATAATATGTTCGTACGTTTATTATCATCGTTTTTGTTTGTGGGTTCTATAGTTTTTATATTCTTGTGTATTTTCTTAGTAATTTTTTCCACTTCATTGCTACATTTACAATTTTGACTTTTTAAAAGTATGTCTTTCACATTTTTTGTAGTACTAAGGAAGACGTAAAATAAATGCCTAAACGTTCACAATTTGACTAAAGACAAGCGGGTTAATGGATTGTTGAAACATAATTAGCAACCTTGGCTTTTTCATCTTGTTTTTCGGGGACTAAAATTTTAAATATTAAATCGTTTATATCACCAAAACTAGAGCTGTTATGAAAAAACAAAAACATCTTTGAAATCAGCACGTAAACAATACTCAAATTCAGTTCTTACTTCTCCTGCACCAAGATGGCTCTGGGGCTGTGAATAGATGGTCACTAAGTGTGGTCGTATTTCGATAGGCTTTACAGCTCTATTAGATGATGCTTTTGCGCTGATTTCGTTCGTTGTTCTACCTAGATACCTAGACGTGCTAATGATTGTCAATAAGCAGTTGGCAGTTGGCCTGTTGGTCGAACGGATTAAAGTTATTGCTAATTGTTTCTCCTATTAGAAGAAATACTTTATCTAAAATGGAGTTCGACGATGGGGTAATAACAAATGAAATAATAGCACATCGATTGAATATATATTTCATAGAAAGTGTCAACGACATTGTAAGATCAATTATTGACGGGGATCACAACCAATGTCTCAATAGATCAGATTATAATACTTCATTCAGTGAGTTTAGAACAATAAACATTAATCGTGTCAAGAAGATTATATCAAAAATTAAATAAAATCAAAATAAGAGTGACATTTTGTCGAAAAGTGTGCTTAATGAACTTTTTGATATTATTTGAGCAAAAATATTAATCCTGATAAATTACTGTTTAAAATATGGCGAATTTCCAACAAAACTGAAGTGTTCTACCACAATTCCTGTTTCGAAAGTTAAGAATTTTGAGTTGTTCTGCCAGATTATCGAATTTATTGAGGGAAATGAAATTTTAACCTAACTTCAAGCTGGATTCAGGAAGAAACACTCAACTGAAACTACAATACAAATGGTGTTAGAGGTCTGGGGGAGATATATGGACAATAGGAAATGTACAGTAACAATGTTTTTTGACTTTGAAAAAAAAATTACTTACAAAATTGCATCACTGCGGATTTAAAAGATCTGTATACAAAATTCTACAAAACCACTTAATTGACAGAAGTCCAAGAACCAAAATTGGATCTACATTATCAAGCTCAAAAAATATTTCTGTTGGTGTACCACAAGGTAGTAAACTAGATCCACTACTATTTATTTTATACATTAGTGACATTTGAAATATTTTAGATTATTGCAAAATTCAGATATTTGCAGATGATACATTAATATACATAACAGATGGAAATATAGACACTGCTTTAAAAATTCTAAATTCTGACTTGGCAAAAATCATAAATTGGTTAAATGTGAATAAACTAAAATTGAATACTTCTAAAACAAAATGTATGCTAATAGGGGAAATACCTAAATGAAAACACTATCACAGTTAGGATAAATGGTGAAATAATTGAAAATGTTGAATCATTTAAATATTTAGGTATATATATTGATACAAAATTGTAATTGTAATATAACTAGCAAATCAATATTTCAGAAATGATTACTTTAATTTAATAAACTGAATAATGATGTAAAGTCTACTTGTAATTTAAATATGTTTAAATGAAAATTAAAGGAATATTTCATGGACAGTGAAAATTCTTAGAGATATGCAAATTTTGTTTTTTCTAAATATCTGCATGTTATGTAATTGTTTAGTTTGTTTAAAGAATGTAAAATTGTGGCAATCATGCTAAATAAATCTAAACAAACGAACAAAATTAAAAATAATTTTGGTAAGCGTGTTATTCAAGTTATTTTTATACGTGGTGTGGCAATTAAGTTATGGAAATTAGTGGTGACTCGGGTACTATTTAAACTGTGCCGTTAGTCTGAGATGTGGGACCTTCCATTTGGGTTTAGCCCAAAGGTCAAGTCGACAGCACATTTTGTTTTTATCTTGTGTGTGCTTTTCTAACCAGTACACAGTGTCTAGGTGTTCGTATGATGTCTTACGAGTTGAACATCAACAAATAAAGCGTTTACAAGATCGAAATAACACAGCAGAAAGTGCCATATATTAGATTTGTTCCAACATTGAGTCTTGGCACCATCCGGTTATCATTTGGTACCCATTTATACGCATGCGCAGACCGGTCATGATTCCAGAACTTTTTCTGGACTGGAAGGTGGTTGGAATGTTTTTGGAATTGTTTTTGTAACTAAAATGTGCCAGGTAGCCCATTCGTCACTACTCATCGCAATGAAAGCTGGACAATATCTATAAATTATCTTAAGTAAAAAATACTTAGCCTATCAGAGCACGCTTACAGTTTGGTTGGACATTAGAGGTAATCACATGACAACAACTTTACTGCGCAGCTCAGTTCCTTTGATTCCCATTTCAATACATGTACCAAGTTCACTGTAATGAAACTGTTCCGGCACGATCCCAAAATTTGTTGGAACGAACTGCAAAACTGCCCCGTTACGATACCGAATACTGTGAGAGTGCAACAGCAAGCTGTTTGCTGAAACTGTA
This sequence comes from Acanthoscelides obtectus, assembly GCA_963669975.1. Lineage (NCBI taxonomy): Eukaryota > Metazoa > Arthropoda > Insecta > Coleoptera > Chrysomelidae > Acanthoscelides > Acanthoscelides obtectus. The sequence goes on along the minus strand of CAVLJG010000006.1, from coordinate 60,951,412 downwards.
ACCCTGTTCGCATTTGACAGCCGGGTCACCACTGTGGCCGTTAGATGCCGCCGATTCTGGTGTACTCGCCAGTAAACAATTTAGTAATATAGCTTCATCCGTCCAACCACCGACGCCAACTATGCACAGCGGTTTCGTGCTTTTTGTCAACTCATCAGCATGGTCTAAGCTTGGTCTCATGTAGGAGAACGATCGGAAGCTGAGAAACTATCTACTATAGCATCGTGCACATATAACGCAACTTATAGTAAATAATGAAAATTACCTTTCCATGTTTATCGGTGTATACTTCATACGACGAATAATTAAGTCCTCTTTTTTCTAATAATCTATTTACAAGTTCCTGTATAGTTTCTGATTCTCTAATTTGTACAACGGTCGTGCTACCGTTACTTAAATTTACTTTACATAAGGCAGAACGACCATTTCCAGACGAGTCTTCGCGATTGTTTTGACCAGTCTTCGAAGTATCCTGAAATATAAAACAAAATGTTATTATATATTATCAAGATATCCTAAAGACCGCAAAAATACAGGAAATTTGATGTGCCTAAGCCCCATCAAACTCCAAGATAGAGTGGATGTAAACACAGTCATGCACTGTGTGAATGACGAATGAAAGCTGAAGATACTTAAAGCATTAAATATGCATTCCACCTAAAGATACTCATTTAACATAGTCATTAAAGACCAAAACGGTATTGAAGATCCTAGCGCCATCTATGAGACAGTGGCGGAACCAAACACTCTGAAATCATTTCAAAGCAGATTTGTCTCGTAGATGGCGTTGGTATCTTTTGGACTCTGGAATATACTATGTAAATGCAAAGAGTAGTTATATGAGCAGGACACTTTGTAGAATGTCTTTATAATCCGACGGCCGGCTCCATTGACCTTGGGCTTCTGCATTATACTAGGGGAGCCGACCGCAAATTTTTGGTAACATCAAATCTAAGATTTGATCAGTTTTTATCGTATCATAGTAGGCGATGTAACCAAAATTTTGCGGTCAGCTCATGGACTATGGCTGATTTAAAAAAAAAGAATATGTTTCTATGATCGTCCTTGGTTTGCCGATTCGCTCATAGATGGCTCGACATTCTGCTAAGGATTCGCACGGGTATTACGTATCTTAAAAAGTGACATGTCGATTTTTTTGACATTGTATCGGTTATTTGTGACATTATGTAGGTTTTTCTACAAGATGTTAACTTAACACTAGCTGATGGCAGGGTTGAAAAAAACATTTATTTTTTTATCTTATACAAAACACATGTTTTTTTTGTTATAAACATTTTTTTTTGTTTTTAAATTTTATGTTATAAACAAATGAAACTTAGAAAAAAACAATGTTTAAATCATATTTTTTCATAATATTAATTGAAAATGTTCGACTTATTATTCTACCAAATAATAGATACCTTATTTAAAGTCCGACTCTGTACTAAACTGTCGCGATCAGCTGTTACGAACTACGTCGCGCCACGCCGCCGTTAGGCTGTGCCGGTGAATCCCCGAAATAACAAAAACCAATTGCAATGAGGAACTATTGGCCTGGGGGAACCACAGACTACTATTTATAAATTCGCTTTGCAAATTGGATATTGCAATAACGTCCACTGTAAGTTATTTTGTGGTGTTCTTTTTTTGAAAAATGTCGTCTACAGGAAGGAAGAAAGATGCCATTTGGTCCTATTTTGATGTTGTTAAAGATAATAACAAAAAATCAGTGACTGCTAAATGTAAAAAATGTAAAGTAATTATGGCTGGACTAGTGCTGCGTATGAAGAAACATATTCAAAGATGTGTTCCATCTGAAAATTCTCAGCTACCAATGTCAATTATTATCTATGATTCCGAGTTAGAGGAGGATTTAACGCTAGATGAGATATATAAAACTCAAAGATATTCAAAAAAATTTTATCCAGATAATAATACAGGTAACTTTGAATTTTTAATGTTTACCAATTTAAAGACAAATGCCCAAGACTATTTAAAAAAATTAAAGTATGTCGCATTGGCTTTGGACAAAGTCCAAAGAAACGCTTGCACTATAGGAGAGGCTACAGATATATGGCTAAAATTTTTAGAAGCATTCGAGACTGAACAAGGAAATGGAGAATTTTCGGTAAGTGATACAAATAAACTCGAGGAGCGTATGAAAATGGCTTTGACCCCAGCCCATTTTTTGGCAAATTTGCCTGATTATCGCTTTAGAGGCAATAAAACTTAGTCAAGAGCAAAGCAGAAGCATTGCCAATTATTATTAGTTACCAGGCAAAGTGTGTAAACCATATATGTTTTCTAAACATCTAATTGAGAATGTAAAACAATTCGCATGGTGGCCTTCTATGAAAAATATGAATTCCACAGCCTTGGAACTTGCTCAACAGCTTCATACAGCTATTGCATCGCCTGCCAACATAGAAAGACTGATGGACACTTGTTGTGAACTCGTTTTGTTGTACGTGTTGCTTAAACGTCATGATGCTTTAGTTATCAATGTTTGGCTCTGCTGAGATGTAAAATCTGCTTCAGAGATTGCATTACTGGAGGTCTAAGCTGTGAGTTGTATATTGTAGCTAGAAGGAAACGGCAATAGGTGCATCACGTGCTAATAATATGTGTTGATGATAAGTCCACTGGATTCTTGTCTCAAATTCACTTACTTCAGATTCAAAGCTAGAAATTAGTTGCGCATGCAGTTTTTCTTCATTCTCGTAATGCTCCTCAAAGTTTTTGAAAACAAAAAAAAAACGTGAAAAATCGTAATTTAAAACTTTGAACATAACCTGTCTTACATATACTCCATTGGGAGCATTTTTAGTAATAATTTTCTCACACAGCAAATATCACTGATTTTACATACATGTAGACCAATACACATAATCATCGGCTTCACAAAACATATTCAACCAACAATGCGTGTAGTTGAGTCAGTCCTCAATAGATGGACGCTCACAACGAGCAAACGTGGAATGACGTGGACCCTAAAAACTGCCTAGTCTGCAAGATGACATTTTATAATACCCATGCTGCGCGTTTCGCTTATGTACGGTGTTGTTAAACTTGACAAAACGTTTAGAAAACGGTACTTGTATACTGAGCTGAATGGAGTTCAGTTCTTTTCACGGTTTTTGGTGGTAACGTCAAAAAGTCTTACGGAATAAGTAAGTCTTAAGACCAGGCCTTCTAGATAACTCGCAAGTATATCAAATAGCTATGGGATAACTTGCAAGTTTGGAGAATATCTTATCTTAAAACAAATATAAAAAAGAAATGTCCCAACAAAAGTAAATTTGCCCAAAAAACGCAGCAATTATAACTAACCAAATTAGCACGTGTCTAGACGCCATCAGCTGTTTTGTGGACGCCATGATTTAGTTCTCTAATTCATTTGTCTAACTCTCTTCCCTTGGTATAGCTACTCTTTGGTATATGGTTGGCTATCTTCAGACAGAATATATATGTATGAATCAATGGTTTTAGACTTGGATTTAGATATAGTTTATATACCCCTCAAGTATCTAACAAAGCATGAAGATATTGTGTTAGTTGCAATAAGAAAAATTCAACACACAAGCATCATAGGGAGTGTAAAATGTCAACAAGGTTCTGTGCTGCCCGTCTAGTGGTGTGTGAATGTGCTTTGGTGAAGACGAGAAGCAAGCTATAGGTTTATCTCGCTGCTAGGCAGTACAATCGATCCAGTGTTGTCATTTAGGTTCCCTGGAATCAAAATAATTGATCTTCACCTGATTGGAAATAGCGAGATCCAACGATGTCAACGACGACCCGCTCGAATGCATCTCACTCCTTCCATTCCTACGAATTTCGTTTTCTACGCCCGTACATTCCTGTTTTTGAGCATATTCGATTTCTCCTCGATCTTTTGACTTTGACCTGCAAACAGAAAACAAACCTAATATACATACATCAAAAAGATCGCTTTTTACTTTATACTTTATACCAATACGTGAGAAGTTACTCTGTTCTAAAATTCAGAGACATTTAATACATATTGATAAGTTGCAAATCCAGCAGACTATAGGGCGATTAAACGAAATCACTAAAAATTATCAAGATAAAAATTGAGTGAATCAGATGCAATACTGCCCTAGGGTTGCGGCGAAACATTATTAGTGGAAGTGAAATAAGAGCCATGCAACTATGTCTAAATTTTTAAAACAACAAAGCTAATCGGCGGTAAAAGAGCAGCGAAATGAATAGAATCGAAAAATGACAAGATGTCATTTGTTTAAAAATACTGTTCGAAGCTGCCACTACTCCATAAAAAAACTAAAATCTCCCTTAATTCAAAACATTCGGAGCTGTCTATGTCTTATATTGTGACCACCTCGACGTTAATTCAATTGGTTTTTGTACAAGATAAACAGTTCTACGCGGCGCAGGATGGAAACCACCGGAAAACACCGCAAATTGACATTACATCGACAAGCTTCAATTTAGGGTTATTTAAATCCTGTTTATATTATTAGTATTGATCTTCGGATTTTGGATATCATACTCAAGGTTTTCAGTGATAAACTTGACTCAATAAGCCGAGATTTCTATGATTACCTGATGTCTTCCTCAAAATAAATGTCGAAAAGACGGCTTTTTGAATAATCACTGGATACCTCGAGTAATATATCCCAAAATACGAAGATTAAAACTAATAACGTATTGAAGCTACTGGGATAAATACTAAACTTTGCTGTACCCGACTTATAAACAAAAAACTCGATTTACATACTCCGCGCTTCGCCTAGGTTGGATGATCCGCCATGTCGTATCTTTTCACCAATCCCTTGCTGGAGGCAGGACCGCATTTGGTATCGAAAATTTTTAGTTGTCTAGTAATAAGGGAAATTTGTTGACTTTCATAAATACCATAGGTCTTGCGAATGAAATTCCCATAATTAAGAACATCATGTATAAACCTCCGACTTACCGATTCTTCCTATGCCATGGCAACAACGACTTCCGCCGCCTATCCTCGGCATTACTGACCGACTTCTTGAGCTTCGCGGGGGGCGTGGTAGCCTGCAGGGGGGCGGTCGGTTGCAGCTGGAGGCGGGCATCTAGCGGGGCGCGGTCCACTTCGCCGGACACGCACCGCCTGTAGATGTCGGAACGCAGATATCGTGGGTAGCTGTCAAACTTCATTAGGTTGAAGATCTGTTTCTGCGCCTGGTCGAAGATCGTGTTGTCCGGGTCCTAAAACAAATGCAGAAAAATAAGAAAATAGACAGGTCACAGAGGAGAAAAGCAAACAGAACCTATTCAGCACAAGAATATCATACAAACTTTCAGCCCGTATTTTAGTAGTAGTTGGCAAAAATTCTTGATCGCACGAACAATTGATTTACTTCCTAAGGCTAAATTCCAGGTTTCATGTAAATCAGAGCATATGTATGTTTATTTTCATAGAAACATTCAATTCCCTCTCTGTTTCCTCGGCGGAATTTTGAAAATCCCTCTGTCAGTGCATCGTTTGCGTGTTAAACAGAACCTGTATTCCTACTTACATATTTACACGTTTAGCAATTTGAACCATTGATTAACATATATCACCAGAATATACCAAATCAAATTGGGTCGGGTTGGTGTCAGCGTTGACACTTCTCTTACTATTGCCGCATGTTATGGGATTTGCCTTTCCGTTGTTGAGAAATTCAGGCAACACAAAGTCTTGGGAATGATGAGGAAGTTTCCTATTTTTACAAAGAAAGACAAGTAGTCTTACGGAAACTTAGATGCAAAAACAAATGACACTCTTGTTCATATCGGCAATGGAGGAACAGGAGCAGAAATAAAAGTATTGGTTACCCGAGCGATGTACGTTTCTGCTTATTGCCTCCATCAGACCCAAATGAATGTGCATGGAAAACACCAAAGTGAAAACTTATGCCCAACGCATCTGAATGCGGGTGTAACCTGAAGGAAAACAGGGATGGAAAGGAAAATACAACTAGAAGCCACCAACAGGAGCCAGCAGGCACATGTTTGATTTCGGTCAGAAGAACTCGTGTTTACGAGGTATCAACCAACGCAACGTCGCCACAGAGGCCCAGCTAGAGCTACCTTCCGTGGTATTTCAAACTCGTGAGTAAATACAAAGGAAGACAGGTAGTGTTGCGGAAACTTAAATAAACACGCAGGACAATCGTGGGCATATCCGCAATAAAGGAACAGGAGCAGAAATATATGGATTGGGAACCCTAGCGAAGACGGCTTCTAATAGTATTTCCCTTTCCATCCTTGTTTTCGTTCAGGTTACACCCGTATCCAGATGTGATGGACATGTTTTCACTTCGGTATTTTCTATGCACATCCATTTAAGCCTGATGAAGCCAATAAGCAAAAACTGAACTGGACTGAAACTAGAAGTAAACCCAACTATAGTAGACTTACTAATTACTAGAGAGGTTTAGCAAGATTTTTCCTTAAAAGGTTGATATCATGTTTACCTCTGGAGCCCATAATATAATTAAATTAACAGCATATCGCAGTTGTGCTCCAAAAAGAGAAAGTCCGAATGAGGTTTCCTCGCGTAAATACCGTCTTATAGCAAACACAGTTATGAACGACCAAAGTGGATGTCGTCCCCTATTCTATATATTTTTGCGCTCAAATCCTTCATTTCCATTTTTCTGAGACATCCTATATGACCAAACGAAGAAAGTACCAACCTGCAACCCCTGTTCCGCGCACTGCCTCCCGTGTGCATCCACATTCACGGCCTCCTGCGCTCCTTGCGCCAGATGCTGGCTGTAGATGCGTTGAGCCTCCTGCAGCCGTTCGCAATTGGGTGCAGCGCTGCTAGGGGCGGTGCCAGTCCCTTCACCACCGCTTCCTGTCCCGCCTCCGGTGGGCGTGCCGGATCGATCAATGGTAGGTAAACGGCGGTACCGTTCGCACGCGCACCAAAAGTAGATGTTCTCCGCGCTGAATTCTTTCTTCAGGAACTCCTGGAAAGAGGAAAATATACCATGTAAACTGTAACCAAATTATAATCGTATTTATTGTCAAAATCGAAGGGCGTTGTTTAGCAACTGCTACTCTTACATCCCCGGTAATTAGGCTTCTTTATGTGGGTTGTGGAATTGTAAGCTTTTGTGTTATGGATGTTAATGAAAAGAGACTAAATAATTAGCATCGAGTATCTATGACATTCTTTAATTGGATCTGCACCATGCCGCTTAGAAATAACGAATCAACTCCACAATGCCTACATTTCGTAACTACGAAGACCGTGTAAGTACATTCAGCCCATAGAACACTTTACCCGACATACTGAACCTAAAAACTTATCAGATTAAAAAAACCTACTCAAATATCATAAAGGTTTCGAGAAGCGAGATGACCTTCTGGAAAACAATTTCACGGGTCCATGTATTGGGGGACCAACTATATTTTTCTTATGCAATTTTCCCGTTGCACACGAATCTGAAGCCAGAATGGGGGGTCGATGGACAAATATGAAAGAACTTCGACATAGAAAATATAGATTTTGGTGAATGTGGATCGGGTAAGACATGTGTGCATGCACCTCCAAAAATACCAAAATGTATATGCTTGTATGACAAATAAAACCAAATGATCGACTGATTCTTCTTTATTGTAAACGTTTTAATCACAAAGGTGATCTTCTTCAGTACAATGATATATATTTGATTATATATTTTTTTCACGTCCGAAAGTCCCCAAAATACCAGAAAGTTAAGAAAAGTCGAAAAAAACAGGTGAAACAACTACACTCAAACATTTTTTTAATCAGTCCCAAAAATGACCAGATACTCGAAACACTAAGTTTGGCGAAGGCGGCGATTTAAAATGTTTTGTTTTTCGTTCATGACGTCAAAAATTTACGTAGCTTTTTCGCCCTTAGAATGGTAGTAATCTTATGTGAAAATTTCATTAAAATCGCAGCAGTACTTGCTGAGTTATAGATGAATCAATGGCTGGCAGACAGACAGACCCACGGAAATGACATGGTTGTCCGAAACTGTCATGTAATATTCATAAAACAACTATCGACCTCGAAATATTGCGCCAAAGTCTGAAAGTGTTCCTATCTTACTTTGATTATTTATTTCCGTTGATCGAAAGATAATTCCCAGACTTTTTTTCTATACGAGAAAGAAAGAGGGACGTTACACAGTCTCTAGCGAGGAAGTAGGTGTACATGTGATATGCACACATTCTGGCCCCACCTCAAGAATTACTCCGGATGGTACCTCCACACTCGACGGTCTGAGATTGTTTACGGACAATCACATTTCTAGCTAAAGGAAAAATTGTCTTGGGGTGAAGGTAAAACAGCTCACGACGATTAGGAGATACTCGAGAACCAACATGGGAGAGAATAGCATAGGAAAATAGATGTTTGGTTGTGATTGATGGGAAAATAGATGTTTGGTTGTGATTGATGGGAAAATAGGTTTTTTTATTTTTCAACTATTTAATAAAATTGCCACGAGTTTATTGATATCGAGTCACCCAACTGACCACAGTACTATCCATCTCAGTCGTTTAAGCTGACACAAAGAGAGACAGGGAGAATTCTCAGGTGTTGAACTGTTTCAAATCGAAACTGTACCCTGTCCGGATATATTTATGGTATTGCCGGTATTTCTTTCCAAATAGTTCCGAAAAGTTCCTCTAAAATTTAGGTTCCCAAAAAGTTCTTCCAGGATCCAAAAAGTTCCGCAAATCGGAACTTATTCCGCCAATTGGCAACACTGCATCCGTTATAAAGACAAGACGAACGAATTTTCTTGTTCCGATAGGAAAGCCGAATCACGCGCACGACGTGTCCACACAGTTTTTGTATGTCGCCGAGGAGATTTTCTTACAATAAATCTAGACAACAAATATTTTTGGGCGAATAGAGAAACTGAGTTATTTCAATGTTCAGTATTAACATATTTAAGGAAAGAATCAGTACAAATTGGTTAAAATCCGAAAAATCACGATTTATCAAATGGCCAGCGGGCTAGTTTCCAAATTTCAAGCCTTTTTTTGCAAATGACTATAGGTAAAGTAAAATATAGGTTTATTTTATACTCACAGCGAAGGTATGTAGGCCCAAGGGATCCTCAAGCAGCTTTTCGAAGGAGTTAGCCCAGGCTGACGGGCCCTCGGCACTGGTACACTTGGCGACGCCATTTTGATCACACTGAAAAAGTAAAAGAGACACTTCAGCTACTTCTAGATACACCAACATCAAGCTGTTCGCATTATTTCGGAACAACACGGTTATAACGTGCTGATGGTAAAAGTGTATGTGCGCATAAAACAACAATTGAGTTACGGCATGGTGCATTTTAATGAATGGATATCAAGCATTGGCGGAGATGTGTAATGTGGTTTATAATAAGGGGAAATCGCTGATTAAATTATTAAACAAACACAGCAACCTTTAGTCTCACTGATAATCTAGATAACACAGACCAGTAAGATTTTTATCCAGAAACCAGAATATATTATTCTATGGGTTTTTGATGCGCTGAATCCGAATCCGTGGTCCAATTCTCTTAACTGGCTCTAGTTTCCGAGATATCATAACCTGAAAGTTCAAAAATAGCTATATTTGCCTACATTTAATGTTATGTAGCATGGCGAATCTTTTTTTCAAAATACCATAGTCTTCATCGCAAAGAACAAGTGTTGCCCTTTCAAACGCCGTTGAGTTTGCTTAGGTATATTTTTCATTCACTGAGATGTCGCAACTTTAAAATTTTCATTTTTCTAATCTAGTTCGGTTCAGCTTATATCTGAAGAAACCTTTTTTTTATTTTAAAAAGAACTGGGCAATCGAAAGTAAGACCATTAAACTAGGCCTTGTTTGGGTAGGGTGGGTTCTGGGCTTGTGACGGATATGTTTAATGCTGGAACCGCACGCTTGCCATTTGCCGCAAACTCCAAACCCCTACAAACGCTTGCCTTTTTTTTGAAGAAGCAAACGTCGCCGTCCACACATTTGCGGGTGCGTCACTGAAAAGGCAACAGGCAAACATGACGGACGTCGAACTTGTGTCTGCCGTAGCATTTGGCTTAAGCTAAAACGAAAAGTACGAAAAAGAAGGTGGTGGATGTTAAATATTCATATGAATCGTACCATGTAAATGGTATTTGTTTTAATGAAATTGATATTTCGTTTCAAAAATAGTACCTATCACAAACGTATGGATGTGTCACAAACGCTTGTGGCAAACTCCTTTTGATTTGCGACCAAAAAACCGACACCCGATCGGATCGGCTACAAGCGCTTGCAAACCCACGCAAACCAAGCCAAACGCTCTATCCGCATGTTTGCGTTTGTGACGATTTGCGGCGATTAGGCAAGCGTGCAGTTCCGGCATTAGATATTTTATTTAGTGTTGTTGATTTATGGGTTTTTTAGTTGGCAGGTCTTATTACATAGAAATCCACTAACTTGTTACTTGGTGCATCATAATCCAAACCACAAAGACGAAAATGTCAAAATGCCGTATGATGTCTTAACATTTTTTTTTAAATTTACCATGCTACATAACCTCCAATATAGTCAAAACTCGCTATTTTTGCACTTTTGGGTTAGGATATCTAAGAGTGTAGAGTCAATTGAGAAATTTAGACCAGGAATTCCGATTCAGCGAATCAAAAATCTTCGGGAAAGTATACTCTGGTTTCTGGGTAAAAATGTTATGTCATTAAACAAATACAGCATCTTTTGCACATACTGATAATAATATATATTAGTATTTCCTAAAATTATTTGTGTGTGACCCCTATTCTTTAAAAACTGCTCCCCACCCCCTATTTTCCCCTACTTGATACCCAAACCAACATAATAAAAATAGTGTGCCTAAGTTACAAGTAATCTTACTACAGTGAAAGCTCTCTTAATGGCCAGCTCTAATAAGCGACCATCTTCCTTAAGCGACAAAATTTTTTGGAAGCGATTTTAATCCTATATTTTAACATAGAAAGTACACTCCAATAAGCGGGCACTCTAATAAACGGACGCGGATAAGACACTGGCTTTAAAGTCTGAAGACTGTTCGGGGGGAAAATTATCGAAAGAAAGACTAACCGTATTATTCTGTGCACGCATTACTGGACAAAAAGAAAAACTGTTAGTGATTGGCAAATCTGCACGCCCTCGAGCATTGAAAAATGTAAACATTAAGAATTTACCTGTTATGTGGAAGTCAAATAAAAAAGCCTGGGTGACGCGCGAAATAATGGGTGAGTGGTTAGCCCAGTTGGAAAAATGGGCATTAAAAATAGAAAAATTCTGCTATTTTTAGACAATGCTGCATCTCATCCTCGAAACTTACATCTAAAAAATGTTAAAATTATCTTTTTGCTTCAAACACAACAAGAATGTGTCAGCCACTAGATCAGGGCATTATTAGAAATTTTAAGTTTTATTATCGTAATCAGATTTTAAAACATACTTTATTAAATATGGATGATGTTAAATCATCATCACCCATGGGGTTATAGGGGGATTCAGGGGAAAGGGGGAACACCACACGGACTCAGGCGAGGGAACACGTGTGCATGAAACATGCACAGATTCTGGACCCGCCTACGAGATCCGCCGGGTGGTACCTCTGCGTTCGACAGTCCGAGACCGTCTACCACCTACGGACAATCACAACATCCATAACCAAGAGAAAAATTTCGGGATTCGAACCCGCACAGCGCACGGCGACTGATCAAGAGACCGAAGAGTCTACTACTGCGGCCACCGTTGCTGCCTAATCCTCCGAATTATCAAAAAAATTAATGTGTTGGAGGCATTGTACTTTATAAAAACTGCATGGCAGAATGTTTATGAGACAACAATACAAAATTGTTTCCTAGAAGCTGGGTTCAGAAAAGCTGGGCAAGAGGATCCTCATTTTGATCCCGAGGAAGACTTGCCATTATCTGTTTTCGCGACGATGGTCCGAGCTGCGGATGAGCTGAACATTACCAACGATCAAAATTTAGATGAATGTGTTAGCATTTATCAAAACACTCCAACTGAAGATGCTGAGCTTGTACATTTAGTCGTAGAACCAGGTGGTGAATCAATCAAGAGAATGAGACGGATGATAAAATTGGGGAGATTCAAGAAGAGGAAAATAAAGTAAAAAGCGATGATGAAGCCTTAATTTATCTAAAAGAACTGAAAAACTTCGCAAAAGAAGACTATGTTGCCTTTGAACAAATTAAAAATTAGGAATATTTTCAGAAATGTCGTGATAATGCGAAGCAAAAAAAAACTTAAGCAGGCGACTATTCTAACACTTTTTCAAACTGTTTCTAAATAAGTTTTCTGTCCTTTGTTGTTATTTAAAAAATTTGTTTTCGCATGTCATCAATACATATGTATGTACGTATTTCATTATACATATATGCAATTATTAATTATAATTTTATGTACAATGTGTACATGTCTTATAATAAGAATTAATTTAATATATGTAATTATCATATTATACTTTATAAATTCATATATGTAATAGTATCTGTTCCACTAAACTCACTAATATTTAGTTTTATGTTTCGACTGATGTAAATTTCCTAGTGCCTCATTGCAATCCCCAGGAGACCGCAACCCACACCCATACTGATCTAGATAATCATACGTAGATTTATGAAAAATATCGGCACTTTGTATCGATACAGAGCTCCAGACACATTTCGTATTTTGGAGGTATTCATTCATCACCTTATGTTTGCATCCAATTCGGATGGTTCAATTTCAAAGCTTTTGGACTACAAGGTACTACCGTTGATTACCGTATTCTACCTGAAGAAGTCATAGTTGTTTCTCTATATAATATATACTTTGAAAAGGTTAGTATCTCGTAGATGGCGATGTCTATATATGTATTTCTATTATAGCAAAAAATAAAAAGAAACGAATCCAAATTAATAGGAAAATAATTATTTTCAGATTCCTATTTTTATCCATGGTCGAGGGATCAACAACTTGAAAAATGTTTTAAACTTCTATTTTTCAATACATTAGGGCAAGGTTTTTCACTGATTCTAAAATGTTTGTATTCTCTAGGAGCGAAGGTACATTTCGAATAATACAAGAATAATAAAGACCCAATTCCAAAATAGTAAAAGAATATTTTAATTTATACAATACTTGAGGGCTCAGGAATCGGGAAAAAAGCGTTGTTACGCTAATGATCGGAAATGTTATACGGTGGCGGAACATATTAAAGCACTAATCCAAACCTCACGCGATCGAAATACTTCATGGAAAACGTGTTAAATCCTAATTAAACCTACATTTTTTACATGTAGGCTTGTTTTTAGTTCGTTACACTCTGGCAAAAGTAAACGGTGAAACACCACGATGAGTCATAGGCTGAATAATAGAATAACTAAAACAAAATCTTATTTATTTAATTAGAAAATACACAACGTAATGGAAATAGAACAAAGATAATTTTCCGGCTCTTAATAGGCGTAACAAGGTGAAAAGGTGTGTATGATAATTTAAATTCCATAATATTTTACCTAGGAAGAAAAAAACAGAGATAAATAGCCTTCAAAATTATTGTCACGAGCAAGCATTATTATGTCTTAACAAACAAAAAAATATACCTATCTCATTTTCTAAATGTTTCTCAGTTACAGTAGGTGTTGTAAGTAAAATACCACAGATATGTTGTAACTCTCAGTTTCCAAATTTTTCAATCTGTATATGTAATATGTAAATAAAAGAAGGACATCATGGTAATGTCTGTAATGTATTTTTCTAGAAATCTAGAGGTTGTATGTTATCACAAAATTGATGTACCTACATAAGCATTATTTGATTTATAGATTGCACGTAATGTTTGCTTACACGAATCTCATCATACGTTTGGCGTGCGAACTCAATAACATAATCATAATATGAATGGTCGTATTTTTATGCAGCTTATAATGCGTTTGATGACGTACAAGCTCAAAGTTAAGATTGTTAAATAAACATAACATTATTTTGAATGGAATAGTGGATATGTACGTAGTCGTGCCATAAGTTCTGTCCCATGATAATCTCATGATAAAAATGAAACAAGATAAGATATATTTATATGAAAGATATTATTTATTCGACAACATTTTTAGAATTCATAATCAAACAGTTTTATTCAAAATGTCCCCCCTTGGCCTTCACACACTGCTTCAATCTCGCGGGCCACTCATCTATCACTGCACGTACAGCTTCCAAAGGAATAGCTGCCGCTGATCGGATCAAATCCGCTTTCAGGGACTCGATATTACGGTGGGCTTTGGAGCAGGCCAACTGCTCTAGCAGGTCCCACAACTTGTAGTCTAAAGGATGGAGGTCCGGACTCCCTGAGGGAGAAACTTCCGCAGCAATGAACTCTGGCACATTGCTTTCCAGCCAGCGCTGCGTACTCTTAGCCTTGTGAGCGGGGGCGGAATCCTGCTGGTAGACCCAGTGTTGGTTGGCAAACAATGTACCACTTAAAGGCTTGACGATAGGATCCAGTATGTCGCTCTGATAGTTTGCCGCTTTTGTTTTGACGCCCTGTTTACAGAAATGGAGCTGAGTGACCCCTTCGTAGGACACCCCCCACCAAACCATGACTGACGCAGGGTGGTGGCCTCTCTCAACTCTCGGAATGATCTCCGAAGCTTCCTGTGAACTCCTTGCATACACTTTGTCATTTTGTCGGTTGAATTTTTCTTCTATGGTGAAGATTTTCTCATCCGTGAACAAAATCTTTCGGAATCCCCCAGCTGCGTACCTCTCCAAGAGCTTCTTGGATCTTGTCGCCCTGATGTGTCGCAAGGTGGCCGTAAGTCGCTGGCCCGTACGTCTCCGGTAAGCCCCTAGCCCTAGGTCTTGTTTAATGATGCGCGACATCGTCCGGACAGGAATCTTCATTTCCCTGGATAGGATCTTCTGCTTCCGGAGTGGATTCCTTTGAATCCTGGCTTTTACGGCTTTGATGGCTGCTGGAGTCCTTACTTGACGAGGTCTTCCGCTTCTTGGCCTGTCATCAACAGAGGACGTCTCATTGTACCGCTGAATGGTCCTAGACACAAATTTACGCGATATTTGAAGGCCGCGTAAGAGTTCAAAAATCTGACTAGCACTGTGATTACACTTATGTAAAGCTATCACTGCAATACGGTTCTCTGCCTTGCCCCACTCCATCGTTATGCTTCGAGAGATCAATACAAACTGAGGTATATGTAATTACCCGAAAAGCGCTTAATCAACTGACACCACAATGTAAACAATCGGACAAGTATTAACAGGTCTACACTTGTTTGAAAACGAGGGACAGAACTTATGGCATGACTACGTATATGTATATTTTCATTCAGGATTCTGATATCGGTAAAGAAATGCCACAAAATAAAGAAATATTAGATACCGCTGAAGCTAAAACTAAACTAAATTTCATGCAAGGATAGTTGAAAATTGTGTAGCAAAAATTGTTGACAACCTTTACGTTGAAATGTATTTATACAATAAATTATTATCATACATAATCATTTATAAATCCGTAATATAGCTTTCGTTCTTACGACTACAGACGGACAACCATGGACAGCTGTTTCGTGCTATTTAGCAGCTCCTCAGCATGGTGTTAGCTTGGTCTTAGGTAGGACAACGAACGAAAGTTGAGCAGATTATCCAGAGATGAGGTATATCAAAATAAGACAATACAACGCGTCAAAGTCACCACCGTGGCCGCAAGATGCCGACTCTAATGCTATAGTAGACACGGTCTGCTCGCCATTGAACAAACCAGTAATACAGCTGGCTTGGGCTTGGCCGCTTGTGGTGAGACAAAGGAAAGCTATATTATTGGTTTGTTCAATGGCGAATGGACCGTATCTACTACAGCACCAGAATCGGCGGCATCTAGCGGCCATAGTGGTGACACAACTGTCAAATGTGAACAGAGATACAACAGACCGCTTCCTGTTTCCACTCTCGCAGTGTTCGATTCTGGTAATATTGTACTGTCATTCCGATAATCATATATGTATGAATTCTTTTAAATTGTCTTGACGCTTGACATAATGAGGTCGCAAACCTCAAATGTCATTACAAACTGTTTTTTGCAAGTGCACTATATTCTATCTATCCACTATATACACACTCACAGGTATGACAAAATTATATGAAATTACGACTTTTTACCATCAACAGATTGCACGAAAATTACTGCAATTTGCTGTGCTATCGAGATGCAGATTTTCTATGTGAAACTCATTCATTATCTGCAGTCTGGCTGGCTTAGTATCGATTTCAACATATCACCTATTAATGACTCACTTATGCATTTATGCAACTACGTGACACACGGTCTATGATTCTAGTTATAACTCCTAACGCGTAGAGCTTATTTTGAAGAGTTTAATTTATATTCCCTTTGATATATTCGCTTTTAAAGTGTGGGAAGTGTTGTCTTTTCAAAACCCTCGAATCAAAATTCGTGTGGCTGTAATTGTATGATTAATTAAATTGCAATTTCTTATGTGAGACTGCGAATTTTGCAAAAAGCCTACTGCGTACCAGCCATCAACAGCTTGCACTAGCTGTGCATGTTGCCAACATGAGATTCAGCACTGGTCCACCGATGGCACCCGCTTTACTGATCCTATTGATCTTTTTTCAACTCATAGGTAGCATATAACGCTCGCACGTCGGAAACAGTAATCAAATAGCACTGAATATATACATATGACAGTTCTTGAGCAGACAACCATCTAAATGTGGCTTTATGATCGGTTATATTGGCTTCCTTTCATCGTGTTTCAAAAGTATACTAGATTCAGAATCCTACAAGCGTGCAACCCACTAACCATGATACCGAACTTTGGGTTGCAGCAATTTAGGCAAATATCAGCAAAACGGCGGCTGCGCCATTTCTCTCTAGGTGGCGCTCACGACGTGTTTCATCCGAATAGCGCAGTACTTATTGCAACTATCAGGCTGCATTTTTTACTGCCCACACGCCTTCAATGCCATCGACCGCCGTTTTGCTGTCATTTTGCCTAAGCTATTGCAACCCGATATCGCTAGCAGGGATAGTAAGTTTGTGTTGACTTAATTTCTGATAGACATATACCGGGTGTCCCAAAAGTGGAGACAATCCTTTTTGGAAACAACTACGTCTGAAATAACGGTAAAACAGCACCGATAACGTAAAAACTTCTTCCTAAATTTGCAACATTTGGGGCTGTCTAGGTCTTCCACTGAGTCCATCCAGACGGCTTTTGCACGGTATAAATAAACCTACGCAGCTCTGATGGAAATATCGAGGACAACGGCGACATTCTGAATATTCGAAGACACTCGAAGACTCTTTAAGACGCTGTCAGTGAATTAACATGAAATTGATAACTACGTCATTGTTGTGAGAATGGGCCAATTTCGGCTTTCAAATGCGGTTTGTTTATAAATTAAGTTATGCCACACACCGCGCGGCGCCTGATTCACATAATCATATTACCACACAACAACACCCTTTGACGAAAGAGTGGAGGGAGGCAGGGCCAAAATGGCTTATTTAGAGGTTTTCGGAACTTAATATCTCGCTTTGGTATAAGTGTTATTAGGACAAAGTGCTTATTACTTCCTAACCTGTACTTCCAGTAAAGTCCTAACTTAGGGGACACCGTGTGTTGTTTTTGGAACAAGACGTGGCGATTATAGCTTGAGTCGCTATTAGGGATAGGCAAAGGAATCAAGAAAACAAGCAGTATGGTATAATCATATTTAGTTTTTGCAAATCTCCGCTAGTTTGACATAATGACCGCATTCCCATTCAAATGAATCCATACAGAAAAATTAAAAAAAATTTAAAGAGCGAAGACAGAACGGTGAAAGTGACATACAAATTAAATACTTTGAAGGTGTCGCTAAGATTGTGAAAATTAAATCAAATTTAAATTAGAATAAACCCATCAGTGCAGCTTATGATAAGAAAAATGAATTATCTATGTTTTATCAAAACATCAGGGGTATGAACTCAAAAATAGTTGAGTTCATTGCTCAAGTTAGTTTGGCAGACTATGATTTATATGCCATAACCGAGACCTGGCTAACTCCCAGTGTACACAAATCTGAAATTTTTGATGGTCAGTACTCTATAGTGCGTTGTGACAAAACAAGGACTAGGGGGGAGTGGTGTGTTACTAGCAGTAAACAACAAATTTAAACAACTTCCCTTACACCTGAGTTCCTTTAGCCAATCTGACCATGCTAACGAAATTGTTGGTTGCTGCATATGTAACTTATCTATGAAGCTTTATGTCTTTGTGATTTATGTACAACCATACACAAATGTAGACTCTTACTAATTTTATTAATTGGAGATTTTAATATCACAAAATACATAAACTATGGCAGCAATATCGAGGTACAGACAGACACTAAGTGTGAATTACTCCTACTTAGCAACTTTTTAGATTTTTTTCAATTTTAACTAGTACAATGATGTAATGATTAGAATGATTAGATTGAGTGATATCAAACCAAGAGTGTCAAGTATGTAGAGATGTACCCATTGCTCGAGAAGATTTTCATCACCCTGCTCTTTCGATAAATGTCAAAATTAGTAAAGAACACAACACAGTCTTTGACTTCAAGAATACCGAGGTGAAGTCAAATTCAGGAAAGCTAATCTTTGTAACCTCTATTTAGACTTCTTAAATATTGACTGGAATTGGTGCGAGCGTGATGCGGATGTTAATGTCTTGTGTAGTCATTTTTATGAAAATATTTTATTATTTATTGAAAAGCATGTACCTAAATTTAAACAATTCGTAAGACGTTACCCAAGATGGTATACGAGAGATATAATCAGGGATATCAAAAAAAGCACCATTGTTACAAAAAATTTAAGGAAACTGGGAATTTGGAGCAATATAACGACTTTAAAGTTCTTAGATCTAAGATAAGAACATTGTAAACAAATCGCTTCAAGATGGTGTCTTTTCACACTGCTGGAAGGCCTCCAAGGTATGTCCTATTTTTAAAAGCGAAAAAGTGAATGATGTAAAGAATTATATGGCAATACCGCTCGTATGTTGTTTTTCTAAACTTTTTGAAAAGCTGATTTATGAATATATATGACCTAGTATAAGGAACATGATGTTATCGGAAAAACAACATAGATTTAGGAACAAAAGATCGACAACTAACAACAGGTCGACGTTATATTCACGGATTTCTCAAAGGCGTTTGACCGAATAAACCACTCCATTTTGCTTAAAAAAATGTATAAATTTGAGTTTTCCTATTTATCTGAACGCGTTCAATATGTGCAGTATAACGGCTTCAACTTGGGACCCCTACTATTTTTGATTTTTGTTAATGATATCAACCATATAATAACAGTAGAAAACCAAATGTTTGCGGATGACTTAAAAATTTACTTAGTAATTCATGGAGAGCTTAGACCTTTTGCAGGAAAATTTAGACAACATTCTTGACTGGTGCCAGAATAATGATTTAATGCTTAATCCCAACAAGTGTAAAGTAAAGTCCATTACCAGGAAAAGGACTATCATACCATATGATTATATGTTGTGCAATCACAAACTTGACAGAGTACAGGATGCAAAAGACCTAGGCATTACTATTACTGCGGATCTGTCATTTTCAACACACTTGAATCAAATAGTCAAATCATCTTCACGTATGCTTGGATTCATTATTAGGAATGGTAGATCTTTTACTAACACAGAATCATTAAAAATACTGTATTTCACTTTAGTTAGAAGCTTACTTGAATATGGTTGTATCATCTGGTCTCCTTTATACATATATTACATAAATATTTAAAGTCGAGAAGATCCAAACTAAAATTTTAAAATATCTGTATTTAAAAGCGAATGGTGCATATCCTCCATTCAACTATCCAAAGAAGGACCTTTTAGATCACTTTGGCATGGTCAGTCTTGAACACAGAAGATTTTTGTTAAGCTGCTGCTTTGTGCATAGGTTGCTAAGAAGTCAGGTTGACTGTGGTGAAATTTTGTTAAACTTAAACTTTACTGGGCCTAGGTTGAATAGTAGGAACTACACCATGTTTTATCTTCCAAAAGCTTCAACAAATATTATACTAGCATCCCCTTCATATAGAATGTTGAAATGCTTTAACGAGGTTAGTTATCTCTTTGACTTTGATATGAGCGAACATATATATATATATATAAAACCGTTCAGTGACGTAAGCTATTTTCAGCTTTCCAGTACCCTTTAATCTTATTCTTTATCTATTATAGAAGTAGAATTAACGTTCAGAAATATATTAATTTGCATGTGTTACTACTGCACTGATGGTGTTTTGTGTTGGATGTCTGATACACACATAGGGTTTTTTTTTGGTATCAGCAATGCATGGTATTATTTTTTGTATGTGTGTCAATTTGCTTTTCAACACTTGTATAGTGTTTCTATGTAATTGGATCTTGTATCTGTTGAGAAATATATGAATAAAATAAAATAAAATAATATGTATTAACGCCCTACTTGAGGACATTGTTCTCGTTCTCACCGAAGTTTTCATAGTTCCTTATGTAGGTCATAATAGGGCAACGATAAGAGTGCCACTGCTCAAACAATGCTGTACTCTGTGTGCAGCAGTACACGCGGCAGCCGTGATGTAAAAATAACGGGCCCCCGGTCCCCTTTCAACATGAATGGACAATTCCAACAATTGTTTTCCAGCCCGTTTAATTGAGATAAACCAGCATCACCAACTCGGTCGGTAATTAGTCTCTAGGTTGATGGGAATCATAATTATTCTATGTACATGTGCTGCTAAGCGATGTTGAAGGAAGAACGGTCTCCGTATGAGTGTGGAGGCCGACATTCTCTTCATTCTTTCCTATATTGCTCATTTAAAGTAATTAAACGGCTTCATGTGAAATATTACATGGAACATTTTTTTAGAACTCCATGATTATCTGGCCAAACGAAACGTCATAGACAGTGCTTTTCAAAAAGGTCTGCCCAAATGTACCCAAATAAATGCTATATGCTATTACAGTTAGTTACAGACATTAACCTAATCAAAGAAGATTTGTAATTACTGCGCTATGAAAAATTCGCACAGATGACGCTACGGTATCGCATTTCATCTCATTTAATTTTTTGGATGCAGGAATGTTGTATCAGGTTAGCTATCTTCAGGTAGAATGATGCAACACAGTCAAATGCTTTAACATTGAGTATCATGCGGATAGTGCATGACTTAATATTTACCTCCACTTTACACTGGATTTCTATGGGATTTAGTTTTGAACAAACATCAAGTGAAGCTGCAACAATATAAACGACATCAACATTTCTCATGTTTATCATTAAGTAAAGCTTAAATCAATGACGTATTACTCATTATATCTCATTGTCAGAACCAGAACACAACCATGCATGTGAGCAAAGTTATGAACTTTTAAACAGATAATTAGTTTCTAAGGCGTGGACTCACGACTATGTTGTTCAACATGTAGCGGATAAAAAGATGTTGAGTAAAAAGCGCTGTTTCGTAGTCCTAAAAGGCAATCGTTCATTGCATTGCACAATGTTTATTGGATTATTTTATGTGCATATATAGCAATTAATACGAGTGTAATATGTGTATAGAGTTACGATATTTGATATCCCCGTATTTAAGAAGCGAAGTGACTGTTTTTCTTTATATAATTTTTGATGTGCTAAGGTCAAGTCCAGTAGTATTTCTTGACACTGGCACTGGGTGAGTGACATACAAAAGTAGACAACGTTGCATTTACTTGCATATTTCCTCGATCTAGAGCGAATAAATTACCAAATACTTGCATTTACTAAAATCGTATACTATCTGAAGATAGGAAATCATATACTGTATTTCGGCGTCCAAAAAAGGATCTAGAAGATACTAGAGCCATCTATAATACAATAGCAAAACAAAAAATAATAATTCGGAAATCTACTTTGAAAAGATTCATAGGGTTTGGATCTGCTACTGTCTCAAAAATGGCTGGAATCTTTAATACCTTTTTGGCCTTTCTAATGTCTATTTTTTAGGGTATCTTCAGATGGAAAACGTAAATCGATTCCTGAAAATACCCAATTAAAACAACCAGTGTTGTTCCCATCAATTACAATTGTAATATATAGATCTATTACTATTAGAAAATTGGTCTTGACTATTACTATGAGCATGATTTGTATTACAATGGTACAATCGTCATCGCTGTGCCATTTGTGTAATAAGTACTGTACTTTAAATCACACATTATTATCCTGTTCTGATGAGCCATAGTTCATTTAAAATGTGAAACGATTAGTTGAGCGTCTGGCCGATTGTTTTTTGTTTTGTATTCCGCACACGGTATACGAATTTTTTCAAAGCCCATGTCACTTCTCGTGTTTTTTATTGAAGTGACAGGCTCGAAACATCTCAAGCTTCTGTTTCATATGCCAAATCGTGGGAGACATCCAGCTGATCAGCATCTAAATGAGAAGCCTCTAAGCAGTAAATTCAAAATTTGAAATACGCGAGTATAATATCAATGAATTAATTAATAAAATAAATTGAACCGAGGAAATAATTATGAGAATCAATACAACCAAAAAAAAACATTTTTATAGAAAATAAAATAGGAAAACACGAACATTATTAAATAATGAAAACTATAAGCGCGGGAAATATGTCAGTTAACAAAATATGCACAGCATCACCTCAACTCGATTGGTCACTCTATCCCTTCACTGATTGGCTAATATAGTGTCATTTTTTCCGATAAGATAATTCCTAGCAAGTCTCGCAAAACAGTTTTACGCAGGTCCAGCCGCAAAATCCGTTGGCCAAACGTTTCACTACACGTGTTCACACGTTGGTGCCGAAACTGTCAATTTTGTCGCAACTCTGGGAACACCGTCGCAGTGATTTTGAGTCACTCCTAAAGCTTCGGTTCTTTCATAGGATGAATAAGATCTTGCAACAGCCAATATAATTCTAAAATACTTTGGCCAACTCTCGTATATGATCGCATGTAACTTCATAAAACAAAACTTTTTTACTCTCATAGCCTCTCTTCACAGAAAGGTGTACTCAGGGCCGTATCATCAGTCGTTCCTGCAATTGTAGGACGCCGTTGTCCTTTAGAAAGTAGTATTTTTAGATTTCTATTGTTTCATGTCAGCGCTCTATTTTGAGGTTATATTTTCTTTTTGAAATCTGAGAAATTTCAGTCTCATAAAACATTCTGCTTTATCAGTCTGAAATTTCTTAAGATACAAAAGGAAAACATAACCTCACAATAGGAGCGCGCTGACGCTGACACGGAAAAGCAGATATCTAGAAATACCCCAACATTTCTGAAGGAGAGAAAATACTATTGAAATCAAGGAGGCCTTAAAGGTATCCTACAACTGTAGGAATGACTGGTGATACAACCTTTAGTAACTACTTTTCAAACGACTGAGGTCACTAGGGCACTCCGAAAATACACATTAATTTTCTTCGGATACTTTTCGACACAACAAACGCAATTTCGGAATCACACTAAATCAAAACTCACGCAGGTTGGTAAATCTAGAGAGTTCTATCCCACTTTCTGATATAATGTGGCCACTTCTGGCAGAGCCTAGCCACTTGACACAATATAAACAAGGCAGCTTCCTTCGAAGCACCCCAAATAAGCAAACCATTATCGTTAATATTTATTACGTCATTGGCGGCTTTTTGCTAAGTGTTAAAATGATTTGTCAATTAAAAGCTTTAAGAATTAAAGCTTGGAACAATGTTTCAAAAATGGTGAATAATTTTCTGCGGCTAAAAAAAAGCATTGGAACTTAACGTTTAGAGTGTTTATTTGAGGCAATATTTATTCATGATTATTCCAATAACCTGGATCTTTCATGTACATGCTAGCAATCAATTTATTTTTCATTATTTATTTGTTCACAAAATTACAAAATGTATCATTTATCAGATGTTTTGCATGCGTAGCAGTCTCTAACTTACGAATAACAAACGCTACTTCAGAACACAAACGATACAACAATAAACACAGATACATGTTCAACCTACTATTCTCAACTTGTATTCCTCCTTGATAAACTGCAACACTCTGTACATCATCGCAACAAAAAACAACCATCACCTCGTCATAACACACGCGATCGTCTTGCGAAAACAAAAGCTGTGACAGTGTCACGACTTGCACTGACCGGCTGTGAGAAAAAAGCGCAACGCATTTATGATAAGCCGCAAAGTCAACTGAGACCAGACTGATAAAATCGCGTATTACTAACAAAATGGCGGTGTTATATGTTATCTCCACCCACAACTACCTTATTGTCGTGACATTTCGGTGTTTTCTTCAAATATTTTTTTCTCAACCAGCGGATTTTGTTTGAGAGACCTGCTACAGTGAGGCACCTGCGCGGGGCTTTGCTTTTCAAGGAAAACTAGATAAAACTGATAAGATATGAAAATCGGAGTCAACAGATATCTTGTAATTTGGATGGTATATATATATTTTTTGAATGAATACGTTTTTTCAATGGAATTATGAGAGAATTAGTAAACCAGGTTGTTTCAACATTCATAAATTTATATTTAGTATATAACAAGCTGTAACATTGCACAGTTTGTACCTACAATTATTATTGTACATCACGATGAGCTCTTTGAATCCAAATTTATGTGTGCAATTTGTCTAATAGGTGCGTAGAATTACCGGAGCGAAAGTGTAATTAATATTCTACATCAAAAAATTGCGTTACACCTCCCCAATCGCCTCCAACCTCCCACCCGCCATTTTTGTCACTTAATTTTTCTTAAAATTTTTCACTAAAAGCATCAAGTGATTAGTGCATAAAAGTAATATTATAGAATATAGAAACATTAATAAAAACATTGAACAAATTCTGCTGATGAGAACATTTTCAAAAAATATACCTAAACATATTAATAGCTCACCGTATATAGATTTCCATTGCTTGCATAAAAAAAGATATGTCATTAGTAAGGTTAATCACAATACAAGCACTCTGCAGAAGCACAAGCATACATTTACATATACAGGGTGTTCTACAAATATAGACATTGAGATGATTTCAATGTAAAATGATTACTGTAAGATATGCTTTATAGAAAAATGTAGAACCGTAACGTGGACATAAAATCAAATAAAGTGGAACCAAAATTAAATAAATTAACCATACTATTACCGGGAGCTGTTGTTAGCAACAAATAGATATGACCAGTGCTCTATAGGGATAAGGCCAACCTGAAGATATCAGGCGCTAATATTACTTTTCCACCCCTGGGTGCAAAGAAGTGAGGAGGAAAGAAGTGCCATTGATTAACGTATTGTACCTGGGCATAGCCAACCTAATACTAGAGATATGAAATGAGACACCATAAAGTCATCTATGAGGATTTGAAACAGTGTCATCTCTTTGCAATTATTACGAGTCTATGACAAAAAGGATAATGTCACAAAGGTGGCGATGTAGCCAACTATATATGAGCATATAGATACAGCGCGATCTACGAGACGCTGAGGCTCAAATTCGTAGTCGACTCTTAAGGTCAGTCCAGATTTGGATTTTGAACGAACGCTCGTGCAGTGCCATCTATGAGACAATAATTTTTTCAAAGGAGATTTCTAATTATTGCGGAGAGGAGAAAGATAGCCGTGACAAATACTCATAGATGGCGCAACGTTATCTCATTTCATCTCGGAAAATTTTTCGAATGTGCCAATACAGTATTAGGTTGGCTATCGTCAGGTAGAATACATTAATCAATGGTAGGACCTATCGCTCGCAAAAGCTTCAAATAGTACACTTCACTGCTCGCCGTAGATAAATATGTTTTCCAAAAGCAGTGTTGCTAAATATATCATGCTCATGCACTTTTTATAATTTCTGTACCCATAATCTACCTAAAGAATGTCCATAATTAGCATGTTTATATTTCCTCACAAAGACTTTACCGTATAGACGTGCTAAAACAGGAGCTCTCTGAAGGAAGACGAAAAGACGCGTTCCCAAGAGCTGTTCAGAATTTTAAAAAGAACATCTGCTCTTTGTCGGAAATACTGCCTTTGTACCGGGCTTCGACGTTGCTACTTTCACATTTGTTTATAGTTGACACTCGAGTTTATGACCCTTTAACCTCTTGGAAAGACAGTGGTTATATGCTCGAGAAGAATAATAGCACATGGAAAAATGGATAGTGAAATATGACCTGTGTAATATTCGTACTGTGGTTTTACGACACATTTCAACAAGTTGTATAAATAAATAAATCATGTTTTCATCAGTCAGAGATTCGAAACCTGGCTAAAAGTAATATTTTTTTGCGTGTCGGACTCTCAGATATAAGGATACAAAATTAATCTCTTAATAAAATTAGTTCCACTTAAAACTCTCTCCATGCAGAATTATAATGAAGAGAATGTCTGTATCTCGTATCCTTCTTCAGTGAAACTAACAAATCCATACTTTTTTTAGTGAATATAACCAGATTGTTCAGAATGAATTTTCAAATTTAATCCATCTTTTAAGACAAATTAAACATGTCGTTTAAAAACCTACTGTCACTTCGAAGCGTGCATATCATTAGCGATGAATGCGAAGCATCTCACAAGTACTTTGATCTGTTTATATCACCAAAAGTATTTCAGAAGACAGTAAGCGCCACAAAATTAATGTGTCTACAACTTCTCGGACAGTTGACAGGAAAAAATTGGAGTAGGATCAAAATGCATCTCAGTTTTAACCTTGAAAATCTTTTGAAATACCACAAAATAAATCTGGATGTTTTAGAGCCTGAACACACGTTGCTTCTCGACTAGTTCTTTGATAAATTAGAAAGTGAGACGTAATGGGAAGTGTTAGGGAAAAATTCTCCAGAATTCTCGTTCTTCAAAACGCAAGGTGCTTTCAAGTGGCTCAGGGAATATGGTATAACGTCATTAGCACTTGTTTAAAGTCAGATACCAATAAAACAAAATAAATAGTTTTTGTTCATGTTTGGTATAAACAGTTCTGAATGTGAGTTTTACCAGATTCGTGTCCAATTCATTGTTGCCAACATTATATCTCCTATTTACCTTGGTATACGTTCAACCCTAATGAATACTCGTTACTACTACGACAAATACTGAATTAATCAAGATTCAACACGGAATTAATGTATTTTTAAACCACATTATTAACTGTGCTAGTGATTTAAGTTATTGGTTGTGGAATATGTTTTTATGTAATGGCTGTATTAATTTTGGCACGCTTTTATCAACATTATCCCTTTAGATATATGTTTATTCACAAAAATATATTGGTTTGATTTTTTTTTTAATAAAACATTCATTCATCTCAAGGAAGGTTTTTTGGAATATACGTTATCACTATGTTATAGATAACGATACCTGTCTTAGATTAATTGCAGTTGAATAACAAATAGGAAAAAAGCAAAGTTTGTAAGCTGATAATACCATACAAAATAATAAGAACGTTTCATGAAAAAATAAACCGAAAATCTATCTTGAATAACGTAAAATAGTGCATGTGCAAAAAAACATGCAAATGTAAAAAATAACATCTACCAATGACCCATGACTTAATTGAAGAAAGAAGTAACCACTAGGTAACATCATTGATTAAATTCTACCTGAAGATAGCCGAAAGATGCATTCTGCAAGAATTAATATTGATTACTGGTAATTTACCTGAAGTTAGCCAACCTAATACGATATTCGCGCGCCCGAAAAAATATTCGAGATGAAATGAGATACCCTAGCGTGATCTATGAGAATCTGTCACAGCTATGTTTATTTTCTCCGCAATAATTAGAAGTCTATTTGAAAATGTTAATGTCTCGTAGACGGCGCTGAAGCTATATATAGTTGACTACAGCGCCGTCTATGCGACACTAATCTTTTCAAAGTAGGTATATAATATATTGATTTCGAATAATAATTTTTTGGACGCGCATTTATAGTATTAGGTTGGCTAACTTCAGGTAAATTACCAGTAATCAATATTAATACTTGCAGAATGCATCTTTCGGCTATGGTCATTAACCCAGAAACGGCATGGACTTTTAATTACGGTTAAACACATTCTTCCTTTCCATTGTTTCCATGATCGGGAAACAAGGAAGCATTGAAAATTACACTTGATTTTTTGACCACCAATTTTATTTCGGAAGTGAATTCAAAGAGAAGTAACGTCTA
The DNA here is from genome assembly GCA_963669975.1 of Acanthoscelides obtectus. Taxonomy (NCBI): domain Eukaryota; kingdom Metazoa; phylum Arthropoda; class Insecta; order Coleoptera; family Chrysomelidae; genus Acanthoscelides; species Acanthoscelides obtectus. The sequence goes on along the minus strand of CAVLJG010000006.1, from coordinate 60,923,185 downwards.
CACTGTCATAATTCCCTACAATTCAGTAGTTGGATTTTTTAATAGGTAGTTCAGTATACTTTTCACATGTATTGTTAACTATAATATCATGTAGAAACAAGATCCAAACATAACCGATTATATCGATCACGAAATCATGAAAGTAGAGAGTAGTACTCAAAAAACTTGATATAGTCAAGTACTATATGCCTTAAAGTACATTACGATAACATGCAAAAACAAAATAATAACGTTAATCCCCCATGCTAGTCTGGTCAATAAAACCACATGTATTGACAGACCTTCTTTACTATTGGCCACACAAGCATGGGGGATTATCGAATTGTAAACCACAGAATCAGTTTCAGATGTTAAAATAATAACGTAGCAAGTATTATTTGTTACGATTTAGTACACGTGCAAGAATAAGTGTGTTTAAAAGTATCATGTGTATAACATTTCATACAGCAACACAAAACAATCACCAAGACAAGCATATGATGATGACGACGATGCAAGTGGCGAGAGGTGGTTTCTTTGAGTAGAACATGGTAAAACAAAACAAACAGCATAACAAACAATCGACGATGGTCATAACAAAGCGACACACACATACTGATGTGAACAGTACTTTAGGAGCAAGATAGTACTTGTTCAAACATGTCGACTTTAGTTATATGACTTACAAAAACATAAAACAAAAACACCTGATGACTTCATAAATTACAAATCGGTGATGCCGATAAAGAAACCAACGATGATGCAAGTAGGACTTGCAGTAATCAGTAGTAATTTTGGCGCAAGCTAGTAAATGTGCAAAGGGATATAAGAACATGCAAAAGCAACACAAAAACATGAGAAACAACATCCAATGACGACGCTGATGACAAGTCGTGCGTTGTGGCGTGTAGTAGTACCTGCGCAGACGGCTGTGTCGCCTCCAGGAGCATAGAAGTCGGCCGGTGGTGTCCGCCGCCGCGTGGCACGTGGCATGACAGCCCTGTGGCTGTTGCGGTTGCTGTTGTGGCAGGGGCGGCTCGTCGCCGGAGGGAGTGGATGCGTTTGAAGGGCGGCCGCATAGCCACCACCAACCCGCCGCCCGCCGTCTCGGTTCCATTGCTAAATAGTACCAATTATTGATAAGCAACCCCAAAGAAACAAGCTTTTGACACGCACACCTTCATAACCCATATCAAGGAACGTAAAAACAAGGTTGTGTAGCTAGGCTGTGAAGTCACACACCTGGTTGATCAGGTAGTACCGTATCGATGGACAGTACGGCGGAGTCACTCGACCGAAGTTCAAAACGAAATTTTGATTAATTGCATTCATATTGTACAAAGAACAAGCTTTAAAGAGGCGGATGCTTAGACCCTTATTCTTGGGGGTTGGGTAGTCAGGTCGCCAGGTGGACTACGGTATCCACAGCTAGCACATCGGCTCAAACGCTCGCAAGTTGCATTCCTGGTTTCGGAAGTTACACTTCGAGCCATGAATGTTGTGCTAGTCTAAATATGTACGCACCAGATCGGTGCAAGATCAAGTAGGTACATCACATCGCTAGAACTAGTACATTCAGCAATCAGTTACCAGTCGACAGTACAGTGTTGGTATAATGGGGTCAGCACAAAGAGTCCAAGGTGGCCCAGTTGCCAGGCTTCGCATCCCATCCACTATTACCATGCTCTTATTCTTTCTATACAGCTCCCACTACTGTCAAAAGCACTGGATATGTCACCAAATCAATCACCACATGAAAATCGTTGATTCAAAGTATCAATATTATCATTTCCTTGAATCAAGAGCAATATTTTCATAGTAAAAATTAATCTGTCTTTCATGGTGCAAGAACCTCAACTCTTTTAATGAAATACAAGAAATAAAAAATTATAATACTTTAGTTACTTGATGTAAGTACACATCCTTAATTCTTCGAGTGAAATAATTAGATCGTTGTAACTTAAAGAATGAAGATTTCAACTGAAAAAACATTTCGACACATACCATACGGAGTACTAATAAAGTCATGTAAGCTAAGCAATCGGAGTAAGTGACACAACCTTATTTTTACCCTCTGCCCACAATAAGATAACAGGCCTTTCTGTACGACAGAACAAATGATGAGCTATTTTGGTACTTATTTGATAATCTTCACGAAAAGTCTCAATATGTTTCGGTTTCGGCAATACACTGTTTTAACCCAATAAGGATTCATCAGACCTTTCGATAATTGTATTTGCTTCCTCACTTTTTCAATCGTACAGATTGGCCTAAGAGTCTTTCATAAGTTTTTTCATAATAAGACTGTGAGCAACTGTCTATTTCTAACATAATCAGTTATTTGGTTTCTTTTCAAACACCATGTACATCGAATTGCGATAGAGATAGATAGAGGTAAAGGTCGATAGGCATAGTCTTCTTCACCAGAGATTTGAAATATATGCTATAACAATATTGTCAGTTTTTGTAAGCTGTGGCTAGTGTAAGACTTGATCTGGTGTATTTCTAAAAAACTTTCACAAATAGAACATATTTTCTAGTCTACTCCATAAAAGATAATCACTAGTTTGAATCACTCTCACAACGTCAATCAATATGTTTCATCAACTGTTTTAGTTTTGTTGTTAAAGTATAGCTTCCAAAATAGACGAGAACTTTAGTGGCTAACTGTATATCTGCTCAAAAAAATTAATATATTCCACCTGACCATCGCATCAAACATTGCAAAAACATGCTAATCCAATCTTTATTATCGTAAGTTATCACCTGTCAAGCCGTGCAAGCAAAATACTGTAAATGAACTTAAAAATAAGCGTTATCAGTGAAATGTACGGAGTCACGACAATAAAATCTAAAAATAGCGTTCAAGCAAATAAAGAATAATGTGGACGAATGCTCGTTCTGTATCCCGTGAGATTGTAATTTATTCTCTATATTAGGAATACTACCGTACCGGTGAGAATTTATAATAGTAGATTATAGACTTGTCAGAGCGAACTCAAGGCTGGGCGATTTAAAAGTACTATGGCATGTTTTATTCTAAACTGCACCTCTAACACCATTTACCTTATAAAAACTTAATAAAGCATAGACAGCAAGGAGAATGCAAATTTAAATGATTGTAGAAGGTGATTAAAAATGGCAGCAATATTTCTAGCCTAGAAAAAGCCTTCAAATATAACACGAAGTGAGGTTCTTTACAGTAGTCTTAAAACTTAAATCTGCGTCAATTTTGAAGTTTTGGTTATTTTAACAATGTTAACAGTAAGACCCAGTAATTTATAATTACAGGAAAATAATAAATGCAGCCATATATAATTGACTACAGAGTAATAATACTAAACATACAAAAACATAGTAGACTAGCAATACCTTTTTATGGGAAATGTTTATAATAACAAATTAGTTTTAGATATTAACAAACGTTTTGCATTTTCTATTGGTCGGAAATAGGGGTATCGCACAATGGGCTACCGCTAGCCAAAACAACAAAGCTTCTAGTGTCCCACTGACCGCCACGAGTTGGTAATTACACTATACATACATTGCCAACATACACATATATTTTTTTTCATCATTTATAAGCGTTCATATAAAAATGTGACCTGATTAATACTTTGGTTGTTTTAAAACAGTCACGAGAGAAACTTCATTTGTCACGATATACCGCAATTAAGGTACACGGGTTTTAGCTTGTAGAAACATGAGTTTAGCATTAGTGAACAAGATTTTGCGAAAGAGATTAATGATTTCGGAATATGCTCGGGATAAAACTACACATAGGCCAACTTTTGAAAAGAAAATTTTGAGTGCTGTCAGCATCTACATCCTACATCCTCCTGTTCTTAAATGTGTAGACAGTATTATCAAACTATCATAACGTCTTTATTTCACGAGATGAGAATAATATTAACAGTAATTTTAATTCAAATAAAACATATCTGAAAACATTCAACTTATCAACAGTTCATATCGCAAGATTCATTTCAACCTATTAAAATGTTTACATAATAACAAAACCGCCAAACGGTGGCACACAAAACAAATAACACTAAGCATCTAGCGTATCTAAATCTGGAGACGTCAAAATGCGACCCAAATGTCAAATTTCAAAATACTAATGAAGATGAGGAAAGTCGCAGCTATTTCGTAGTTGTTTACGAGTCATTAACAAATTGAGATGATTTTAACGTTCTCACAGGTAAGGCATAAAGTGAGGAAATAATAATCGTTGTAATAGATTTGTTTCATCAACTTTAACTTGAAAGAAAAACGTATTTGTAAGATGTTACTCATCTCATGTTTCTGCGTATTTTTTAGTGAAAACATAGATTTTGAATTTACTTGGTTCAATTTGGATAATGATAGCCAGAAGTAATTTTTGGAAAAATGAACAGATTTCAAAAACCATTAAAGTACTGGAACGTTTGTAATTTTACAAAGATGAAGCCTAATTACCAAAGTATCATGACTGCTGTCAGAATTTGACAAGCCTTCAAGGTAGTGATATTAGCCGTTTTAACAATAGGAACGAAACCACAGGCAATGGATCTTTGGAAGTTTAATTCTGTGAACATAACTAATCAAATGCATCATGTTTATTATTATTTTTTAACCTATACAGCCGCGCAAGCCTAAATACCGCAGCTGCTATAAGCAGCTTAAAGACACTTTGTAGATACCATTTCTGAACTGCTTAAGAACAGAAGAACTGGGAAAGGCCTTGGATTGACCATACAGGAAAGGAGATCGATGGGAACACCCGCGTTGACACTGTGAGATGAAGAGGAGAGTCCGTCAATTACAACGGGTATCTTGCGATTTCTACACCTCTCCATCACCTTACCTCAACAGAAAGCAGAGCTATAGGCGTATAGTTGTAAGGAAATGTTCATATTAGGGCACAGTAAAGCATAATGTAGGGGGGAGCAACCCACTGAGAGACTAGTTAAACGTTCAAACTCATAACTCCCACTAGTTTTCATGAGTACGTCATTGAAACGAGATAATCGCATATTTTTAGTCAGTTTAGTACACTGAACAAAAGGCACACAAACGAAGCGAAGTCGGTGAGACCCGGTAATAAAATTCACCGTCTATATTTAGTAACGTAAACCGTGAAATCGTGAATCTTTTTCGAAATATGTAGCAACGCGTCCCAGTGCGTAAAATTGTATACACATTCTCTTATTGGTCGATTCGTTAAGGTATGTTTCCATTACAATAAAGCACTGCAACGTGTTGCGCCTCGTATGTCGGCACATGTGTCAGAAATTTATTGAATGAAACCACACCGCTACTTGTTGCGGGACAAGAATTAGCAAAGATTTTGAATTTTCTCCAGACTCCTCTAAAAATCTGTCGATGCACTTTTGTGTTAAATGATTGATGATGAGAAGTTATACATTATGTAAATCTAACACCTGAAAGTTATCATTTGGTTTCTATGCAGGTGATCCTCCCGTTTGTTTTGCCGGCGAATGGGGCCACATCTAAGGTTTGTTCGTACAGAGGTCGGTGACTGTGTCTGGGATCCGGCCGTGTGAACTCCGTCTATACAGCGTGGTAGAATGAATGCGATTTATGTGGCGGGATTTTGGACATGGTCACTGAAAGTTTCTCGACTGCTGTACGAACAGCGCGCTCCATTGTCATCACAATTGTTATTTGTACTTGAAAAAAGCCACCGCGGCGACCGAAATGTCATTAACAAAGTAATTCAAGCATATGTGGTTTGATTTAGCGGTCAGACAATTGGATCTATCAACATGAATATTATAGGATAAGTTTCAGATGTAACATTAGTTGACGATGTCTGAACTTTAAGGACACCCTGGATAACACCTGGGAGGTAACAAGTGAATATTAATTTTTGCATAGTGTTAACAGTATCGTAATCGATAGATTCTTATTCCACGCCACTGGAAAATATATCGAGAAAAAGTCCGCTTCCGTCGAATTTGTTGCAATGTTTATGCAACTGCTGCTAGGAGAAGGTGTGTAAATATTGATTCACAACATAGATATCGAAAAAGCATTTGTGCAAAAATACCTTTTCAACCGAGGAACGCATTGAACTAGATTCCTATATTATGGAAAGTATGTCGACATAATCTAATAAAAAAATAACTATCGTACATTCGAAAGTGTCATTTGATGATGCATATTTGAAATAAAAATGGGCCTTTTTTTTGACGAACACCTGCATGATGAATCAGAAATAATCATAAAATTCCTAGGAAATATTCATCCATCATCATCCGAACAAAAATTGGACATGTTAAATTTCCTTCACACCTAGCTAGACTCAATCTGCGCTCATCTGATTTGTGTGATGCTTGTGAAGAGCATGGAGATCTGGATCATTATTACTTTGGCTGCTCCAGGTTTCTAATTCACTCCAATATACTCTACAACAATCTTCTCAAATGTGGTCTAGCTGCTCTACTAAACACGGCGTATATATTTTCGTTAAGTAGGTCTGATGTTGTCCTCCAGATCGTCCAATTTATTAAAAATTCAGGCATGGTAATCTAGGGCTTGTTACTAGATATCCTGTGTTGTACACCTCTGTTATTATATCCCTACCTACCGTGGCCTATGTATTGTGTGTCTACCAATAAATACCCTGACGGGTCCCTGGGCGAGAAGAATTTGTGTCCCTGTCAAATCCTCATATTAGGGTTGTACACAAGGTATAAGCTTTATGTATCCCCAAAGCGGAAGTTTTTTTTCCACCCTTTAGAAAGACTTTAATGTCTGCACATGCCTACTCTGTGTTTCCTTCCATTGAAATATAGTCAACGCCAAACAAAGTGGCGTGCACGTCATCACGATAAAAATTCCCCGACCTAATGCCTAGGTTTCTATCACAAACAATTGCTCTATTGCAGTTTCATATTAATGTGATATATAAATTGTAAAATGGTCATTACTATCTTATTATGGTTAATAGTCATATAAACATTGTTATTAAAATATCACATAAGTTGCTTTCTGATAAATTTAGACGCATTATGCGAAATAAAATGTTTTGCAAACGCTCCAATCACTTATCGACATGTAAACGCACTAAACCGATTTCGCAGCGTTGACACATTGTCACCTTGAAACTTATTTAAACTGGGAACTGACATTTGTATTAATTTTGACACTGAATCAATTTGTGGCATTTCAAATCTTTATAAATCCTTTGGCCCCGCATACTGTAAATCAACAACTGTTTGTTTCAAAACAAAATTATTCATTTTACGAGTAGATAAAGGCAATTTTGGTATATAAAGATACCCAAACAGTTAAATAGTCGGTGTAAGGAACTCGTGGCCTCGTTAATGCACTACTTTGAGCAAGAAAGGGACAACAACGGGCCTTTGTTGCCTTTAAATGCTGTTCAAGAGGTAGGTTACTAATAATTATATGTAATGTATATTAATAATAGTGAAATTTTATTTCATTTTTTGTAGCGTGTTGCTGCTGCTTTAAAAATTAGTTTAAGGACAGTTAGTCGTATTTCCGAGGGTGTGAAAAGTGATGCAAATTTAGAATCGCCCAAGAAAAAGCGGAGTTATATTAAACGTGTAACCAACACAGCGACATTGGATACAAGTGCCATTCGAGAAGTGATCTATAATATGTATCACAAAAGTAAGATCTTATTATAATGACTTATCAGAAATTTGCATTAATTTGTTAACTAAATTATAATGTCATATTACACATGGTTTCAGAAGAACAAGTTACGATACAAACTTTATGGTCTCGATTAAGAGATAGGGCATTATTTGATGGTAGTGCCACGTCTTTAAGGCGGTTGCTTAGAGATCTTGGAATTAAGTGGTTTAAGGACAATCCGCGACGAGGGCTCATGGAACTACCAAGTATAGCTTTGAAATGGGTGGAATTTCTAATTCAATACAATCAAGCCAAGGTTGAGGCCTTATACCAGTTTGTCTTCCTCGATGAAACTTGGATATTTCAAAATGGGACCATAGGTCGCTCTTGGCAAAATGGAAACCAAAAAAGCGTGAAAGCTATTAAAACAGATGGTAAAAGGTATGTACTTTTACACAATTTGCACTATAAAATTTAAAACTAATATATTTTAGATACATTATATTACATGCTGGAAATGAAAATGGGTTTATTGAGGGTAGTGAAGCGATATTTTCTTCGAAAACAAAATTGAGCGATTACCATGGAGAGATGAACCAGGACAATTTTTTGAAATGGTTTCAACATCAGTTATTAGAAAAATTGGAGAGTCCATCTATGATTATACTGGATAACACCCCTTATCACAGCATGATATTGAACAAAGTGCCCAACAATGCATGGACAAAAAAAAATATCCAAGACTGGTTGACAAATCAAAACATACCATTTTTAAACACAATGTTTAAAACAGAGCTATTGAGTATTGTTGCTCGGTACATAATGCTTCTTAATTATATATATTTTGGTCGACAGTTTATATTTCTTTTGTTTATTCCTATTCTTAAAATAACTGCTTTTTTAGAAACAAACCACCTAAAATATACGTGATTGATGAATTGGCGGAACAACATGGGCACAAAGTTCTTCGTCTGCCTCCTTACCATTGTATATTTAACCCTATTGAGTTAATTTGGGGCATAGCAAAAGGTTACTATAACAGACATATTGGTAGAGATGGTAACAGTGAAAAAGACTGTTTGGATATGTGGAACGAGGCTCTACAAACGGTTACCCCAGACATGTGGAAAAATAGTGTTCGACATACTGAGCAAGAAATTTTTAAATGGTATGAAAGAGAACGAATTTTTGATCGACCAGACATCGAACCTTTAATAATCAACTTTGAGAGTGATGAAGATTCAGATTCAGACAGCGCTGAAGAAAGAAACTCCGACTAACTTTATTGTACAGAAAAAGCTTACACCAGTAGCTTACCTAATTTTAGAATGCATTTTTCTGTATGAATTCTGTAAAATAAATACCATGCATAAAATTTGGAGGACCCATTTGGATTTTTATTCAGTACCTTTAAGCTATCAATTAAATATGGTAGTTTCATAGTGTCATCTGATCAATAATTGTCATACTTAATGATTATGCAAGTACAGATCTATAATTTTATTATACTATTATTTTTGTTCTCATTTGAGGTTAATATTGCTTATAAACCTAGATATGTAAATAATAAATTTTATTATTTTACAAAAAGTTTGGCAACAATGTAAATTTTTCAACACACCCACCTTGATGACGTGCACGCCACTTTGTTTGGCGTTGACTATAACCACGATAGCTCTCAATAATGGCTAATGGGACTAGATCCTAGTGCCAATTAAAAAAAATAAAATCAGTCTGAACAGCATCGAGTATGGACAGTGTAGTCGAGGCGGCAGCACCCCAGACAGATGAGCAGTACTCGACGCTGGATCTCACTTATATAGTGTGAGGAGGTTTTGTGGAGAAAAGTACTTTTTAGCCCTAAACAAATATGTACACTAGCTTTTTCCGATAAAATGCCGCGATTGACGAGATTTGTTCCTTCCAAATCAAGTCCTCGTTGATCTGGACTCCGACCAGCCGAAACAAACGGCCCCATCTATCGAAACTGAATGATTACTAGGGAGCTTCTCGTTTATCAAGGACAGGACTGTGTTTTGGCAGCATTATTAAACTGTACCAGATTAATGCTTGATAGTCCACTATGGCCTAGTACCCAGGCTTCGCTTCCTTATCACTACTACGATTAGGCTTTGCCTTCACGGACGCTCCAGTATAAAAGTTACGGATAGATCAATTGAATTTTACATTCGAGGATGGAATCAAAATAGCTAGAGAAAAAATTCCAGCGATGTCGGAAATTTCTCTCAAACACATAACAAAGCAAAATATATTTCCAAACAATCGGAATCCAGGAAAATTAAGGTCAATAACATTTCGCGAGTTTATAACGGTTTAGAATTGGTAAAAATAGCTTCGAGGTGCCAAGAAAATCTGCATTTACCAGAAATTTTTGTCGCATTCCGAGTAAGAAAACACTTGACTCTTGAGATAATAATCTCACAAAAAAAAATGACAGTTTATTTCTTCCTGGAATATCAACGGTTTTATGAGATTTGGACACAACTGCGAAAATAAGACGCAGTTTCACGGGCGTATTCAGATTTGGGGCTTTAAGGCATGCCTTTATCACAAATGGTCAGCTCCCACGATACACCAAATATCGATTATTATATTAATTCGAACACCTGAAGTAGTAAGTACCTCTTGTGATATGAATTATCCATGATCGCGGTTTTTCGCATGTCACATATCCTGATCTTCGCAGTTTTGGGGTTGTTTTCACCCCTTTTGGTGGTTGTATGAACGTACGCAGTTATTGATATAGGATTTCAGCAAGGCATTTGAAACAATTAACCATGATGTCTTGCTGTCTATCTTAAAGTCATGTGGATTGTGTACTGACAGCGCAAAACTTTTTAATTCATACTTAAGTGGCAGATCACAGTGTGTACAACTGAAGAATGAAATATCTAGTTCAAAGCCCAGTACCACAGTTGTACCGCAAGGATCTATACTTGGACCATTGCTCTTCACTATATATACTAGTCAGATCCTTAAATGTTTGGAATTCTGTAAGTCACACGTTTATGTGGATGATACCCAGCTGTACTATTCTTTTCCTAGTTCAGATTGGCCAGCTGCCGAGTTGAAAATAAACAGTGACTTGACTAACCTCTCTAAAAGATTGCAAGAGCATTAATTAATATTAAATCCAAATAAATCAGCTGCTGTGATCTTTGGTAAAGACCGTTCTTATGTGATTGATAATTTAAATATAACCATAAATAATATTAGATTAAAATACTGTGATAAAGTTAAAAACTTAGGCTTAACAATGGATTATAATGTGAGGTTTCGTGAGCACGTATCAAACTGTATCAAAAAATCTTATCTGGCTCTAAAATTATTGTATCCTCACCGAAATTTTCTCAATTTAGACATAAAAGGAATTCTTTGCGAAACCTTGGTTTTATCACAGTTTTCGTACTGTGTTCCAATTTATTCTGCATGTTTAGACTGTGATACATTCATGCGAATACAGAGAACAGAACTCATGCATACGTTTTATATAGATATTTATATATAAGAAATTTTGAAAGAGTTAGTCATAAGCTGAAAGAACTCCGGTGGCTAAATATGAAGGCTCGTTTTGAGATATTCACAATATGCTTTTATCATAAAATTTTAACTCTCAGGCAGCCTCATTACCTCTACGAGAAAATAACATTCAGAAAAGACATCCATTCCGTGAATATTCGTTCGAAACAAAACATTACCGCTCCATTCCACAGAACTAAATTTTATGAAAGATCATTTACGTATATATAAGCTATACAATCCTATCCCCCAGTACCTCAAATCATATGAAATTCACAAGTTCAAAGCGGTTTTGCGTGATTCTTACCTTGAATGTATAAAGTAGAATTATTCTTCCTGCGGAATTTCAATTCTGTTTTGTTTGCATTCCATTATTTTACTTATATTTTTTTTCATATGATGCATAATGTACGTATATGTATTTATATATCATTCTAGACTTTTAAATTTACCACCACATTTTCTCTTTGCTCTTTTTTTTCAAACTTAATTGTCGCTCATATTGGCGTATGTTTATGCGGTATGTATGGGTATATCTATATATTATTCTAGACTTTCTTTTTTTTAATTTATTACCACATTTCTCACTTTTCTATCTTATTTAAAAAAAAACTTACATGCTGTTCATATTGATGTTTGTATATGCTTGATGGATGTATTTACTGGCATAATGTTTCTTACAATTTCAAGGGATGAGTGGAAGAGCACTAGATAGGGAACTCCCCCTTGTGGTTTTCAGACAGTCGACATTTGTTTTATTTATTTTTTTTATTTTCCTTTTTTTTGGGTAATTACTCATGTTTCTCTTTCTGTTTTATTTTTTTTTTTGGAGAACTGTTTGGAAATAAAGGCATTTATTATTATTATTATTATTATTATTATTATTATTTCCCACTCATGAGATACCTGCGCCAAAGAATCTTTATAAGGCTTTTTCGAAAATAGCTGCTAACTATTTTGGCTGTTGAAAATTGACTGTTAACTTTACTATACTAGGCTAGAAGGGGATCTCACTGGAGCCTGAAACATCCAAAAATAATGAGAAAAATGAGCATTTCAGGGAAAAAGAGTGAAAACGAGTGACCAGAAGAATAATCAGTAACAATGAGAAAAATCATTGGAGCCCCCTCCAGAACTGTTTCTGGATACGCCGAAATGCTGTTTGCAAGCATTGTAACAGATTCAAATTCCTACTCCCTAGCAATGCTGTTGCTGTTTTACTCAAAATTTGGTGAATTTTTGTTTATTCTACTGAAACGAAAACGATAAAAGTAGCACAAAAACGACGGAATTGCTGAAGTATGATCACCACATTTTCACCCATGTCCTTGTACTTGGATTAGATATGATCTGATCAATGCAGTGTAACCAGATATACTGAATCTGTTTTCGGTAGAGTTTTGCGAAATTTTTCGCTAGATCCTAAAATTTTTCGGTAGACGGTAAACCAAAACCTTGCCGGTGATTGAAAATTAAAGGGGGGAAGGGGGTACCTTGCTTAAGCTCCATTCGATTTTGAAAAGAGCGGGGGATGGGTCAAATAGTTCTCTCGTTTATGTTCCGCTGAATTGTATAGGGTGATTCACAAGTCGTGACCAAAAATGAAACATCATACACAGGACCGCATTTTAAAGAAGGTCTTCTATGTAACATTTTTTCCTCGAGGGCTTCATTAAATAGATGGTGGGGTGTTGAAGTTTAAAAATAAAAAACATATTCATTTTTTTAATATCTTCAAAACCGTCAAGTGGAATAAACTAAAATTTGGTATGTGGATTTACCTAAGTATTATCCACATTCAAGAGTCTTTACTTAAAATTAACGTGCACAAGTGGCGGAGATACAGGGGATAAGTGTCATTATTTTTTCAAATAAATAGTACCATAGTTTTTTTCGAAACGAGAACTTTTTCGAATTCTACCTTCAATTACTATTTTTTTCCTTGGTTGCATTGTTTTCGTAATAATAAAAAAACAAATCAGTTAAAACATTTGGGGTAGATTGACGTCTGTTAGGAAACCTACTGATACTCCCGAGAAGCCGCTAAAGCATTTCCATTACAGAACCCGTATACAAAAATAACATCGGCGTACTCATCACTGTTAAATTCTGTTTCACAACACACTCGAAAATGGAAAAAGAAACGTTTGACTTGACTCTTACAAAAAAAAAACGGTAGTGATAACGATAACAACCGTATAACACATAACTTTGACAAACTATCTACCAAGAAACGTCAAGGCCTCCTTTTTTATTTTCAAACTATGTAATTGTATCTCCGCTCTTCTCTAATTTGTTTTTTTTTTATTTTTACGAAAACAGTGCACTCTAGGGAAAAGACACAAGAGTAAGTATTTGTAGCAAATTGAAGGTAAAATTCGAAAAATGACGCGTTTCCGAAAAACAGTGGCGTATCATTTTTATTTGGAAAACAATGCCACTAATCCCCTGTATCTCCGCCACTGGTTCACGTTAGTTTTAAGTAAAGACTACAGTTGATGGTTTTGAAGATATTGAAAAAAAAATATTTTTTATTTTTAAACATCTTTTTAATGAAGCCCCCGAGGAAAAAATGTTACATAGAAGACCCCCCATAAAATGCGGTCCTGTGTATGCTGTTTCATGTTTGGTCACGACGTGTGAATTACCCTGTACCAGAAATATAGTATTTTTTAGTAGTTCTACTGAAGAATCCGTAGACCTGGTAACACTGGATCAATGTTCCTTATTGAACAACCAAATCTACAAAGCTATACTAAATTACTATTATTAGCCTAATTTCAGGTGTATATATATAGGTCTCATTATTGTGGTATAATATTGCCATTAGTCGGAAGAATTCCCCACTATTCATGTATTTGTCGATATTTTTTCCCAATCGCATCACTGTGCTGCTACCATATAGTCGTGATTCCATGACAAAGACAGACTCGTAACCAGGTCAATCTATAAATTCCACTAACTTCTAGGCAGGTCACACACTCCGGGCAAAAAGTTTAGATAATCACTCGAAATTTTTTTTTACTTCCTACGTTGTTAGCGAAACATTTGTAGTCGCGAAAAATTTCGAAATAAAATATGTAGTTTGCTTTTTGGATGTTATAAATATATATATATATATATATATATTATATAAAATATATGTCTATCATACGGGCGAACGCGCAATGGTTCAAACTTTCACTAAATTCCACCAAAAATATATCGAACTTGATAACCATTTGTTAAAAATCAAAATGATGGACATGTTTGCAATGAGTTTGGATTGCGGTCTAACTTGAGTTTTGCATGTTTTTAAGGTCGCTGGTGACCAATTAGATATCGATTTTTTCGAAATGAAGACGGCAGATCCAATATGACGGACATGTTTTCAAAAAATGTTTTTTGTATCTTTGAAGAGTCGCTGATAACAAATTTGGTATTGATTCTCCAAAAATTGCAGATCCAATATGGCCGGCATACAATATGCAAAAACATGTTTTAATTGCGCTCAATTTATTGTATATTGCTATTCTTAGATGGGTATCGAAACGTGGATTTATTGACACTTTTTTGACATAAGCTTCTTGCCATTTTGACATTTGATGTTACAGACTTACTTACTTCACTATTATTCCCGATGCAGAGCTATCTAAATGGAACTACTTTTATCAAAGGACATTATGCATCTCTATAACTGAACAAAACCTACAGTCGACCAGATTTTTTTTATTTGATTTGGCCAGGTTTTTTTATTTCTTGAAATGCCATGCCTGCTGCACCTCTCTCGCGCTTACGCAAAAAAAGGCACGCGGTTGATTAACAATTAATTTAAAAGTGGAGTCAAGTAGGTTGAGCGGTCAGAGCGTAGAAAACACTATGCTGTTGGGCAGCAGAAATACGTATGATTCCATACCACACCACTCATCACGGTCGGCGCACGACGCCAGCAGCAGCCGCGGCCGTTAGGTACACGATCCGCCTCCCGTCTCTCCGCCTCTCTTAGGGATAATGTACGGAGCAACCTGCCTATGATAAGTGGAATGTCTAATAGGTGCAGAGAATTACCAATGTTGGAAGCGTATAAATGTACTAGCATCAAAAAATTGAGATAAAACATTTTAGGCCTTTTTCTCTGCCACCACTGGATCGATTTTCAAAAACTACAATGCTTTTGGGTCCTTGGCATAGACGTAGCATTGTGTTAGAATTTCAAGTTATAGACGGTTATAATATTAGCGGACAGTCTAACAGGCAATGAGTGACATGGTTTTTCGTGATGTAATAAAACATCAAAAAAACAGTACCTCACTTTCTAAAATTTCCTCGATTACAATACTTCCCCGCCAGTAGGCGTGGGAAGTAAAAACAGACGTTTTTAATAACAATATCCCATAAAATGCTTTTGTATTTTGTTAAAGGATGTTTGAAGAATACCTGGGAATTTTGGCAACATTTTCGTTTTTTCATATCGTTTTTCGATATTGCACTATCCCGAAAATCTACTTCAGAGAAAAGTTTGAAGGCCTTTGTTCAGAATGCCCCCAGTGAAAAAACTAATTTTTTGTATTTGCTTCAAAACATTGTGTCAAGAATTTTTGGCGCAATTTTGAGCCTGATAACATGCAGATTCATTAAAAGGGATATTTTTGAATAAGATTATGCAAAAAAACAAATCAGAATATTTTTCTGAGCAGACGCGAAGGTACTTCCTGGACTAACTTGCATTTTGTAATTTGAAAAAAGTCACCGGAGGTGGCCGGAACGTTATCCATGTTTGATTTGGCGGTCAATCAAACATGGATATTCAACAATCATTGTACATTGCCTGAAAAATTGACTTTACTACACATTAGTATCATCATAGATGGTCAGTTATTAGAAACAACCTAGGAAACTGCTGTCTAACAATTCCAATGCAAATTGTGGACTTTGGAAATAAACTTTTCGCGAAATAAACCATGCGAGCTATTTTAATCGACATTCCACGTACTGCAAACCTCCCTTATAAATAGAATAGACAACGATGCAGAACAGTTTCGATGATATATCGTAGTTTGGAATATCTGCGCACCCACATCGGGATCGTATGAAAGATTGATATTGGATGAATACCGCTCTGCATATGAAAGGAAATTTGTATGATGCATCAGTATTGCCATTGTGAATAGCTCCTATGTAAATAATATACAAAGATAACATCAAGTAGATTGATTCTGTACTTCCCACTCATTTCTGGACAAATGGACTTTATACAGGTATATGCAGCATGTATAGCATCCAAGTCAACCTTTGCGCACTCTGGTATCTTTATTATTCGACGGCTATGAAAATATTTGTATCTTGGCAGAATGCAGTAGAGTAGAACGACTATCGGTTATGAACAGTATTTTTGACATGAAAAAAAAAAACTAAATTGAATACCCAACTATGTCAACTTATATAATTGAATTATTGATGTATTTTTTTGAAGTAATCTGCTCTGACTATACTAGTACCTGGACAACTTAGGTATGCACGAGGGTCATTACATCGTCCCGCGTCATCGACGGCCTCGATAACGCTGTGACCGTCTGCGTAGCTGAATCCGGATCGGACCCTCCGCAGTTAAATGATATCGCATGTTTCTAGGTAATTGATGTTACTAAAGTACAGACGTAAATACAAAGGATGCCATATTCTGTCTGATAGCTGGGTAATACTACCGGGATCCAAAATTTCTGGATTATAAAGTATATTTTCACTGATACAGAGGATGCAACATTTACAACCCCCTACCCCCTACATTTTATCATTATATCTGCCGCCACTAGACCGATTTTCGAAAAAGTTGTCTCTGTGAAAAAATTTCAAAATCCGATTGGTGCTTTCCAACTTATCGCGGGGCCAAGGACAGAGAGACCGATAGACACAATCAGATAGACTGACAGAAATGAGCAGCAGTTTTTCGTATGTATATGTCATATAACTCTCAAAAATATAATATCTCATTTTATAAATTTTTCGTGATTACAATGCTTCCTCGCCAGTGGCGAGGGAAACAAAGTAATAAGCTTTACCCGGTTATCTTTACTATCAACCAACAGAAGCATCCCTGATATTTGTTTCTCGAAACTGCTGTTTTCAAATGTTGACTGACACATATTTGGCGAATAACGCGAGTTATGCTGATTTGTAACTGCTCAATCCTACTCTCTGATACGAAGGACACTAGAAAAGAAATCTACCTAGCTATGAAAAAACAAATGAAACTAACAAGCATAATGTGTAAAATAGCGGCATGTGTAACCGTACTAATAATTTGAGTTAATTTTGATAATTGGTTTCCAATTTATAAAGTGAATCGTGAGTGAAAATGAGTATATTAAAATAAAAGTTTCGCATGTGTCATGAAATTTTTGACAAAAGGGGGCAACCAGCCGGAACAATTTTTGACAGAATGATTGCTCTGTCTATGGAGATGATGCACCATCATATTACACAATGAAATTTTGGTCGAAACAGATTCGATGGGGACGTGAAACCATAGAAGAGGATCCCAGAAGTGGAAGTCCCAAAAGAACAACAAATGATGGAATGATTCAAAAAGTAGAGGCCATGGTTGTAGAAGATCGTCATTGAATATATCAGAACCCAGTGTAATAACCATCTTGCACGGCAATTTAAACATGAATAAGATGTCATCCGGACGGCTTTCACGACTGTTGACACTAGAACAAAAATTGAGCAGTGTAGGAAATTTCAGAAAGTCATTTGGCAACTTTGACTTCTTGGTGGGTACAACTTGTGACGGGAGACGAAACTTGAGTGCATCATTGGGATCTTGAGACAGGCAAAATCGAAACAGCAGGTTCATAAAAGATCTTCACCTCCCAAAATGGCACGTACCCAACCATTTGCTAGAAAATTGATGAAAACAGTTTTTTGGGACATCAGGGGATCAGGGGCATCCTGCTCATTGATCGACTAGAAAAGACCCGATTTTTCCAAGGTAGGAATACCATCCTCTATACAGTCCGAACTTGGCTCCGTTCGAATTTTATCTCTTTAGGTCACTAAAGAAAAATCTTCGAGGACGCCGTTTTGACTCAGATGACAGCCTAAAAGTAGCAGTCGATGACTATTTTGAGAGTCAAGAGGAAACATTTTTTTTAAGTGGAGAAATGACGCAAGTGCTTTGATTGGGGGGGGATTATATTGAAAAATAAAATCATAAAAAACGTCGGTCTTTTGTTTCATGGCTCGGTAGTGATATTTTCTAATATTCCTCGTATGTGTGGACATATACTCAAAGGAAAAGGTCTAAAGCAATACAGGTGTTGAATAAACGATCTACACGGCCAGTATATCAGTCCGAAACCAAAATGATCACCGAATAGTTGTTGTCGCAATAAAGCATGTTTTTGCGGGCTGTGCTACGAGAAGTGTTACCAGGACTACTGATTTTTCACTAGATCTACCCATGTTAGTCCTACTCTACCGAGCTACCGATTTTAATGCGTAATCTACCGAGAAGTTTTTCAAATTCTTATGGCGCTTCTAAACGGGCAATGTTTTTCTTGCCCGGCCATTCTCTTTGACCTATTTTGATGTAGCGCTATCAGATTGCCAAATTATTGAATTCCTAATTAATGTAATGTAAGTCATTTTGTAGCTCTTCAGATCAGACATTCTGTCCAGGTATGTGTCTACACATTGCAAACAATATTGCCAAGATATAGCCAATACATAACTGATATATCAAAGATATATGGCAGGAACACAAATATTGCCCGTTTAGATGCTCCATTAGATAGATAGCATACTTATTTCTAATATAATTCAACGAAACACAAGAAAAGAGCCATGTTACCCTTCCCCGCTCTTCAATTTTCGATTAGTGGAATTTAGTGCAATCCTCCGCTCTTCAGTTTTTCAAATTGCAGCATTTTTCAAACAAGAGGGAGCTCAAGCAAGGTGTCCCCCATTTTCATTTATCAATCTCCGGCAAGTTTATTCTTTTTTACCGTCTACCGAAATCAAGATCTACCGATCTAAATTTCACACAAATCTACCGAGACCAGATCCACTATATCTGTCAACACTGGCTACAAGTAGCAGTTGTTGAAACCAAGTATTCTGAAGAAATTGGGCTTAAATTTCAGGCAGCAGAAAGTTTGTGATCATGACGGGATAACGGTAGCCAAATACTACTCGAAATGCTACAACGCTGCTGCTTTAACCACAGTAACAGCCGACATTTGAACGAGAAATCTTCAAACGCTAAATGCTTGTTTTCTTCGATAATGAAATATGACCTGATAATGCTGTATATATATATATATATATATATATATTCATTTGAAAAAAGTACTTCTAATCAAATCACACGTTATTTTATGAATTTAAAAATGGCTAAAAGTTTTACATAGAAGTAGATACAAAATGAGAATGTGAAGATATAGTTCAAATAATAAGACGACAAAAAGATACCTCATAAAAAATTATATCACAAAGTGATTCGAGGTATTCATAGCTATGATGAAGAATGCATAGCGTTACTTGAGACATGGAGTTCTTCCCAACTCACCTACACAGTACACAGACATCGATGTAAGGGATGATTGACCTTTTCTTTTTTAATTGGAGGGCGTTTATTTCATGGATTTCGAAGGCAATGGTGAATAGTTCTACACAGAAATGAACACAAATGCAGGAATTTTAATTTGAACTTTCAAATATAAAATCTTAATAATAAGATCCGCGTAGACGAAAAGTATTTCACTTTGAGTGATTCTGAAATGAAGGGAAATGATAGATTATGTACGGACGCGTAGAGGAATGCCATAACAATGTTAGATACAAACACAAAGCGAAATTTCTAACAGGGGTGTATCCCAACCCTTTATGGGAAGAGTAAGAGGTGAAGCTTTGAATAGTCAGAGCTACTTGATAGCTGCCTTTCCAAATTGCTTCAGTTTGTCCATGAACATCATGCTAATGACCATATCATATTTTGGCCAGATCTAGCATCATGCCATTACTCAAGAGATAGCCAAAACTGGCTTCGACAACGCGTCATACCTTTTGTTCCCAAAAACGATAATCCTCCAAACTTGCCGCAGATTCGCCCAATAGATAATTTTTGGGCTTTACTGTCTAGGAAGGTTCATCATGGAGGCTAGGAAGCCCAAGATGAAGAACAATTAAGACGGCGAATATACGAAAAACTGAGAGAAATTGATCTGAATTCCGTCCAGGACCTTATGAGAGACATTCGAAGAAATTTGTGTCTGGAAGAGCACAATGGGCCACTCCACAGAATTCGGTAGTATAGTTTAGTTAACTATTGAGTTGTAATTTATGATAACTAGTTAGTTTTTAAATAAATTTCTTCATTAAAACAAAATCCGATAAATATTTTGTGCTAAAACGTTTAGGACATACGTTATAATATAATGAAAGGTACTAAGAGACAATCATGATTCTGCAATACTCTGTTGTTTGGTTCATAGAAATATACCTATCTCACCTACACAAACAATACACGAAGAAATGATTGTCAGTGGAAGGTGCTTATTTTCACGAGTTTCGAAGATCGTTGAGGAAAAACTGAATAGAAAGTAACCGAAATAAAGGAATGACTATTACCCACCAGATAGGATTACATTCACAACCAACTTTTCAAAGATGAAAACTTAATGCGGAAATCTGCGCAGCTTTAACCAAAATACCATTGTGACTTGATATTCATACAGATAATTTTAAAATTATTCTACATAATAACTTTTTGTTTTGCTTGAGTTTGCATTCAACATGACCTCTTCTATGAAATGATAAACTAACGCACAAAAGCAAAATTGTAAATTTACTATGCTATTGAATGAGCTATCAGTTAATTCGATGGTTTCCTGTATCGTTTAGAGAAAAATGTAGGTCGTACATTGTGCCAGGAAGAGAATAAAAATACCAAGAAACATAGAATAGAAGAAAAATGAGTTGTTCAATATACGAGTATAGCTTGAACAATGAAACTAGGGCAAGACAATGAAAGGACTGAATCATCATGACAATGAACAAATACACAATAAAGATATTGAAAGAATCTAAATACAACAATTTTATTCAAGCTTTAGTTAGCTAGAACGGACTGTCTAAAAAGTGGTCCATCATACAGAACAGGGTGTTGGTTGGTACACACAGAATTCTACGCAGATGTTGTTACCTTGATCCTGGTCAAGACTTTCTTCATCTTCAGCATATCAAATGGGTGACCGGATTGATGTTTGGTTGCGGCGACATGTCAAACGAGATCGAGAGATCACATATTGTAACCAGAAGCACACCTCACTAGCTGAGCACAGGGAAACGGGAAGGCAGGCACCAGGATCGAGTAGAGGTAGGCGAAAATATTGATCGTTGGACAGAGACGGTGTAGAGCGATGACATGCGCCTGCGGGCCAAAAACAAACGAAAACGCGGCGCTTTCCATGGCCTACTGGGTTGCTCTGTGCGTTGCCGCCGCGCCGCCCGATTTCGACGCCGCGCGGCGGCATGGGGGTGGAAGCATCAAGAGGTCGCGGTCGGGTTCCTTCTGAGGTCAAACCCGGGGTAGCAACGGGTCAAAATGGCATCGAGTAGATTGACTCCGAATTTACGATTGAAAAAAGTGGCGCAGACAAGTTTAACGAACTTCCCTCATTGAAAATTTAGGGATTTTAACAACTCGGGTGCGTACCCGGTTTAATCCAGAAATGAGTTTTCATTGGAATCACTTATACGTAGGCCTCAATTCCTGAAGCTTATTCTGTGGTTTTCATTGTCAATATTTTGCCCTTTGAAAAACGTCACAGTGTTGGCCGAAACGCCATTCAATACATATTTGGTATCATTTGGTCAGATCATGGAGTCATAACTTGACCTTTTCTTTCAAAACCTTAAAATATAGGAGTTTGTAGAACAAGGGTTATATTTAGCTTTTAGCATAACTCATTCAAAAGTAATGTAGGCAGTAATGTTAAAATCAGTTTGAGCTTGTTCCAATGTATTTTCATTTCTCAAACCTCAATTATTGTACTGATAGAGCTGAAATAGAATATGTGCATTATAAACGAGTATGTATGTATGTTGAAGATTTTCCTTTGAATTTTGAAATCTTAAAATAGAGTAAATACACGGTTTTCAATAAGTCTCCCCCCCTCCTCTGCTAATTTTTTGAACTGGTCAAGTTAGCATGAGCATCAGAATAACGAAATTTTTGCACGAATACTATAATGTAGCTTAGAAGTGACATTTGAAAATTTCAAGATGGGTCGGACGGAATGGGGCGTTCGGAGACATATCATGTTTAAGTTCTTTATGAGTACTTTATAACTCTAGAATATAAAGGATCTTTTAAAGTAACGGTCAAAGTTGAGGGTTATGGTACATTGGGTTACTTATAACCAAACAACCAGTGATCAAAACGCTATACCAGGTGTTTCAAATTCG
This sequence comes from Acanthoscelides obtectus, assembly GCA_963669975.1. Lineage (NCBI taxonomy): Eukaryota > Metazoa > Arthropoda > Insecta > Coleoptera > Chrysomelidae > Acanthoscelides > Acanthoscelides obtectus. The sequence continues at coordinate 60,900,607 of CAVLJG010000006.1, read as the reverse complement.
ACCCTCACCATTGAGATCTCGGAAACTGAGAGAGAGAGAGATAGGAAATCACTTAAATGGGGGCAAACTTGTGTGTTTAGGTAATTCAGAAAATGCCGCTTAGAAAGTTTCGAAATTCAAAGTACTTCCGGAAAGAGACGGAAAAAACAGAATTTTCCAAATTTTTTTTCGTCAAACCTTAGTTTTTTTAAAAAAGCAGAATTTCTTTGCTAGGCCTTGAAATTATCAGATAGTCATTTGTTTTGCATACCAGATTTATCCCAAAATAATTTTTATTTTTCCTGACTTATTTGAGATGGAATTTCAGAACAAATTGCATGTTGACAATGTTACTTATCCTGCTCTACAAGATGGCGCAGGTAAATTTTCAATTCTAGGTTTCTTCTTTCGACTTCCATCGGATGTCGATAGCTATATATTAATAATATGATAATTTAAGATTTCAAAATTTTAATTTTTAACCATTTTAGAATTATGTTAACATTACATCTATCGACAACTATCACAAATGACTCAACTGACTTACATGACATGACAGCATATTAGGCTATGTCTACATTGGCATAAATCTAAAGCCTATTCTACATTGGAATTTTGGACATTTAAATGGACTATTCAATCCAAAATTCAGTGATGCATTTACTTTGTTGGTCATGAATTTGTTGTTGGATAAAAATCGTACCGAAAAAAAAGGTTTGGCAAGACTTAAACACAAAATGAAAATTTTATTGATGGTAATAACAATACTTAGTAATCATAAATAAGCAGAGGTAAATCATAGCAAATTTCTAAACTGTTGTCTGTTATTTTGCAGGCAAAGCCTGACCCTTCTATGTACATTGTTCACTGCTTGAGTTATTTTCTTTTCTTCTCAGTCTTCCAAACTCTGTTACAATGTTGAAATTGAGGTCTGGTATACGAAACAAATAACTATCTGATAATTTTAAGGCCTACCAAGGAACTTGTTTCTCTGCAATAACTAAGGTTTGGCAATATCAGTGTATGGCATATTATACTTTTTTGAAATCAGAATTAAAAACTCTACTTATCCGCGCAAAAATCCAATATAAAGTCGATAAGAAAAAAAAGTTGATGCTGGAGGGCAAGAGAGGAAACGTCATTTCAAAATTCTAATTACATCGTCTTGTACAGGAGAAAAGTGGCAATGTTAGTAAGCATTTATTTTGAAAGCCCACTACAAATAAAATCCAGAAAAAATTAAAACGATTTTGGGGAAATTCGGTTTTTCCTCCCTCTCCAGAAGTACTTTGAGTTTCATAACTTTCTTAGCTGCATCTTGTTCGTTACCTAAATACGCAACTTGGCCCCCATTTAAGCCACTTCGTACCTCTTACTGTTTTCGAGATTCCATTGGTGAGGGTCGAATTTGAAACACCCGGTATTTAGTATGTTTTACCAATCTTCTCTTGGATCTATCCGGGTGTGTAATAATACATGAAATATTCTATTTGAAAAGCAGTGTCAAAATCTGTCAATATATTGGAATGGAAAGTCCTATATATTATTACACCTAGACCATACCACAATATTGCTATAACATACTATAAGTATTTTATGATTAATTGGTGAGTTATAAGCTACTCAATGTACAAAAATACTCAACAACAAAGATTTTATACTCTAGAGTTAAAAAGTTCTCATTAGGGGCGGCCAGATAAGGAACCAAATTACACCTCATTCCAAAACTTGTCCAAGATGGCGCCCAGGCGCCATCTTGAGTTATTCAACCACTACTTCTACGCTAAAATAGATAGAGCATTCCCCAAATTTCAGCTTGCTATGTTGGCCCGTTCGAAAAGTGAAGCGGAAGCGACTTTTGAAAAGCACTGTATAATGTTTATTCCTATTAATAAATAACAAAAACATCAACTGTAAATAAGTAAATAAAATTACCCGATCCCTCGTTGCGCTATTCGATGGGCCCAGCTAGCGAAAAGCCTGGTGACCAAAGTATCCTTTGCTGTGGGCATCATCAAATCGCCTATGACAAAGCTACAGCTGGGATAATACACCAAAATTAGCACACACCGTCACTAGCTGCGCGATTGTTTTTTGGTAGTGTGAAATGACAACAAAAACGGAACCACAGCAAACTAGGATGATTCCTCAAAATTCGCAAGACATACTCTTGTGCACGGACAAAACAATCAAACCACAGCTAACTGAGATTGATCCGCAAAAATCTGAGAGACAGCCGTTGCGTGCGCGGTATTGTGAAGACGAAAAGCTCAAACCACAGCTAACGCGATGTGTAATCAAAATCATATGATGTACTATGGGCCGCGAGCCACGCGAGTAGCAGCGTTCGCGTTTGTAGGGACACGTAAAGAATTGCATAGGTGCTAAACGGCTGGATACTGTCGGTTAATCTAATCTGAGGATCAGGTGACGCATAGATTGGGCGTCGTACGCGTTGTATAGACAAAGGGGATTTATTACCATCAACGCACTATGGCATGATTTTCACGTGCACATAGTTTTGTACAGTACGGTCTGATTAGTCTAATAATCGATAACACTCCATTTATCAGTTACCAAACGTGCTTGTATATACCTCAATATCCAGGATTAGTTACAGGACAAAAGTAACTGAGGGATTTTGACAATATCTTACATTACCAATTGATGGATATTGTAGTAATGCTACGCATTACTGAGTAATGGAAGAATCACCCATATATACAGTATTTATGAATTTAGGAGACATTAAGCCTCTTGTATGTCCTCCCCAGCTATTGAAGAGTTGTTTTCATGTGGAATAAAATAATCAATGCTTGAAGATACCCAATTAAAATATGCGTCAAAAAAGGATTGAAGATCATAGCGCCATCTATCAGACAGTAGATAAACCATACATTCTAACTCTTTTTAAAGTAGATTTCTAAATTAATTTTTGTGTTCTGATATGGTCTCATAGATGCCCCTAGTACCTTTCAGATTCCTTTCGTCAGATCATATTCATTTCAATAAACATTAACTAATTTCTCCATGCAAGGTAGGTATTATCTATATACATAAATGTGACTTGACTGTTCAGTCTGTCAGCAGCACGTCTAAACCACAATAAGGAGAGGAGTAAAAATGTGTGTGTACACTCACTAATTGAAACCCGAGGAACGTTATAGTCGAAAATATACATGATGTTCACAAAGTATGGATAAATCAAAATATCTGGAAAAATACGTTTCTTAGAGAAACATATTATAGAACTAAGTTGTAAGGTTTGAAAAGATTCACACATTGATGATCTTGAACGTGACCTCCATTATGACCTACAAGGTCATTTGAAGGTCAAGACAGTTTTCTTAAGTCAAAGGAAAAGATTCATCTAATGATGACCTTGAACGTAACCTTTACTACGACCTTCAATCTCATTTGAAGGTCATAGGAAACCCCCATTTCTGACATCTGAAAAAAAAGGGCAAGAAACTTTATGTTCAAGTATGTCCGTCACCTTGACCATTACCATCAAGGTCACTTGAAGAGCAAGTGAACTGTTAACGGGAAACATATGTTTAATGCCTGAAATACAAATTGTGGACAATTTTAGGTTCAAGTATGCCAATGCCAATGAACCTGACCATAACCTTCGAAGTCATTTTAAGATCAGATAAATCTTCCAGTAAACTCCTTACTTTTTGCCGTGGATATAAAAAAGCAAATGGTTGAAGATAATAAATTGTTGTTTTAAAATGTTGGGTAAACAAATGTTCAGTGCCAAAGTAACTATCACACTACTTTGAATGTAGCCTTACTTTGTCTGAAACCAATCTCTTTCGCACGAATACAAATCGAATGACCTAAACTTTATACCTCTTCCACGCGAACGGAGCCGAGTATTTAGACTAGTTAGATATGAAAAAACGCCTGGACTATTCTACTGAATTTGGAGCTATCGAGGCCGATTGGCCATATTGTTCCTTTTTTGGCAACCGCCGATATACACGATAATTCGTCGTTTGATGTTTGTATATAAACGGTACATCAACATATTGGAGTGTATTATTGTGGTTAACATTGACGTCAATGTTTGATGATGAATAATTAAAATGAAAATATTTGTCATTGTCTGTCAGAGCGGTCCGTAGGACCTTTGCTCTTTGTTAAAGTATTGTAAGTCAGTAGGTTTGTCAGGCCTGGTTGCCCAGATACCACACAAAGTCAGGAAGAAAGAAGGGAAGAAGGAAGAAAGGAAGGAAGTACGGAGGGAGCGCAAGGGAAAAAAAGAAGTGCGTCAATTTGAGAGGTGTCATGGCATTGCTAGCTAGTATTTGGGAATTTAAAGTTGATCCTAAAATTCATTTAGAGATTACATAGTTGTAGGAAAATTGTAATTTTGGTTGGATCTAATGTCGCAGGATTTAATTTTGTTCACAGTGCGAGCCGCGGTCTTATATACTTGCGACTGAGTAGTCTACCGACTCGCGCAACAAAGGGTTGCTATGCAGTTCCGCTTTACTATAATGTAGATGCGCATGTTGCTTGATGTAGTCCCTGAGGTAAGGGATGTCAAGGTCTCTGTGAAGGGTCTCAATGGAGACATACCATTAGGCGGCGTTAGTGATTGTATGCAAGGTTCTGTTCTGTTTTGGCGAGTAGATATCAAGCTGCACTTGTGATCGATGGTCTAGTAACCAACTGTTATTGTCGAACTTACGAGTAGTTATGTTGATAAAATATTATTTTGAGGTTCTGCATAGCATAGGGTAGAGTTGCTGAAACGTGATTTGGAATATAGTTTTTAACGCTTCAGCGTGCTACTGCCAGGTCATTTCCATGCCAAGAGTTTCAGTGAGATACTTAGCAGAATGTTCCTCATGGTATGCGAGCTTCGTTCACTGATACCTCAAACGGAGCGCCGCTACGTTTTTTAGTGCAATAGATAGCCTGCGTTTTCGAATAATCAATTTTGATCAGTCACCTATCTGCCCATTCCAATACCTCGTCCACAGCACTTTGTAGCCTGTCCCAGAACACTACTGGGCCACCAGTGCAGTGTCAATAGCATAGAAACAGACTTCACAGTTGCTGCGGCAAGGGACGTCATGAATAAAAAGTGAATAAGGCATTGGTTCAAGAACCGAACCCTGAGGGACAACGGCTTTTATGGGCCGTGTTATCAACAGAACGTTATTAATTTTGATCCGAAATCTCCTACCCTCAAGGAAGGATTTCAAAAGTTTTAGGAGCCAGAAGGGGAAGCCCTTTTGGATCAATTTATAAAAGAGATCCGTGTGTCACAGCTTGTCAAAAGCATTTGCACCAAGGTACGAATTCAAGGTGAAATGTGAACAACTGTCAAACTGGCTGCTTAAGCCTGATCGACTTGCAGAATGAACTTGCATCCTGACTACTGACTACGTAAATTTGGTTACTTGCTCCTTCTACCTAGTCCGAATTCGTTGGATTAAACAAATTTTTCGAGATTGTCAAAAATGGTGCTGAAACCTATGTTCATGTTAAATAACCGAGAAACGAGGTCGACCAGCGTGGATTTTAGGTTCAGTGTTTTATCGGAGAAATCTAGAGACTCGTTCAATTATTTACTATAATACAGAGAACAGGTTTGAGGATCGCAAATGAGAATGCCAAAAATCTGATTCAAATGGTAGGAAGACATGAAAAGGCGTTGTAGAATTTAGATGTAACAAATTAATATTTAAAAATACATGTATGCGTGGATATTGAAGTAAATCATAATTATCGAAGTTAAACGTAACAAAATTGTCATTAGACGAATCAATTTTTCAAAAAACAACTTAAGTATAATGTACCTAGATAATAATTGCGAATGAGGCTGTTTATAACGATATTGCAAAAACATCCGACCAAATATCATCGCTATGCAATAAGTAGAACGCGTTGTTATTTGCTGTATACAAAACAATTTACTAATTCAACCGCAAATGCAGTAATTTAGTTGACAAATGAGTATGTGTCTTTGTCGGAATTGGGTAATTGCTATTTTTAGTTGTGTTAAGTGCCTTTTGGCCCCCACTGGCATATCTAGAGATGTCTAAACAGCTGCTTTGAAACGTGAAAAGTAGCAGATTGTGTTCAAAACGAAAAAAGAAAACAAATCATGAGTTTTAACGCGATAATAGATGTCATTCGTATGTTTGATATCACGTAAAAATGATCAAGTGATCAATGGATAAGTTTGAGAAAATACCTGAATGAAGACAAGTTGATCGGCTTCCCATCAATTCGCTGTTCTTGAAATATTTCTACAGGCCTGATTCTAACCGAATTTTGACCCTTGGCCGACAAAAGTGAGCCAGAAACTAGAGTATATAATACAGTTTCTCGAAGGATTCGGATTCAGCGCACAAAAAACCTTTGGAAAAGTATGCTCAGCTTTCTGAGTAAAAATCTTCTCGGCCTGCGTAATCATACAAACTTCAACTATCAGAATATGAAAAATTGTAAAGCAACACACTCCACTTTTTTAGGTACACCGTAAATTCCATCATATCTCATAAACTTCCACTATCTCTATCACAATTTCATCTCATCTATCATTATTACCAGCTCACTATTCGCAAATTCAACAGAAAAAACTCTTACCCAAACCATATCGGAATTGGTCCCAGCATCATCTTAACTTCTGATTTGAAAAACACTTCAATTTCACGAAACTATCTTTAATCCATATCTCACTGATTAGATCAAGTACATCTTAAAAGTTTTAAGCTTCTCGAAGCTATTTGAACCGTATCTCACTGACTGGATCAAGCAGTACGGTGGAACGATAGTCAACTGTCTTTTGTTGGTAACACAGGGACAACTAGATTCGATTTAGAATATACTAAACTGCTTCAACCATATCTCACTGACTAGATCAAATAATACTCCGCGGACCGTCAGTCAACTGTCTCTTGTAAAAAACAAGCGAAGTACATGCACTAACTAGATGCTTCATGAAACTATCTGAACCATATACGAGTATATCGCACCAAATAAATCAAATAGTATGCTGATACGACACAGCAGTCAACTGTGTTTTGTTAGAGACACACGGATAACTAGATTCGTTTTGAAACGGGTAGACTTCACGAAACTGCTTGAACCATATGTCAATGACCATCTAGTAGTGCTCTGCGAAACGTCTTTGTAAGAAACAAACGAACTTCAGCCACATCTAACTACACAACTGTTTTAATCATATCTCACCGACTATACCAAGTGATATTTTTTGTTGGATACAAACGAACTGCAGCCACAATAAACTAGATTCTTCAAAAAACTGTAAACTATATCTCACTGACTAGATCAAGTAGTACGCTGATACGAGATGTCAGTTAACTGTCTTTTGTAGGACACAAACGAACTGCAGTCATACCTAACTAGATTATTCAAGAAACTATTGAAACCACTGACTAGATCAAGTAGTACCGTGATGCGAGACGTAAGTCAACTGTCTTTTCACGATAGTACGCGGTACGCATTTGTAACTAGATTCGCCTGAACATGACTGGTCATTACATTATACACATGTTAAACTCATAACAGCACGGCTCGCTCATAAGCACTTTACCGGCGGTACCAAGTAGTGCTTACTACCGGGGTACGACAGGCCACCGTTTCAATTTTAAACGGATGTATGCTGGTCTCTGGACGCAGGTTGTGCGGCGTTGCCGCGGTATATGATCGAGATATTTCATCTCTGGTTTATAGGGTTGTTCTGGAAACTGGAAATTGAGGGAAGTACCCGTTGTTGATTTGATAAGAAATTTCGAGTACCGCACTACCACTAAGCAGAGGATAGAGAAAAACGATCTGAGTACGGTTGAGAATTTTCACCAGCATCAAGACACTCACCGTAAACTCATGTCGTTATTGCTATAAGATTGTATTGTTTTCGGTTTATTTTTTCATATCCGATTTATAAAAAATGTCCTCAAGTAGACCGACTCTATACTTCTTACGTCTTCATTGGAGGCTTCAAAGAAAAGGGATGAGACAAATCGTTTCAAAGGCGTAATCGAATCGTGATTAGGCATCTAGCGGTCACAGTAGTGACCCGGCTAACAAATACGAACTATGAATCAGTTCCATCAGACAGCTTGCTGTTTTCATTATCGCAGTGGTCGATTCTAGTAACAAATCGGATTTTATGTTGTGTTAGATCAATACATTACTTATTTCTCAATCATTTTCAAATATTAAAAAATATAAAGTTCGGTTACCAAACGGACAAATTGAGTCGAAAACCTACGACTTAAATTACATTTACGTGTTTATTATTTTGGTTATTTACCTAGGTAGCGTTGCGATCAATAATGACGGTAATTTTTCAGGTGTGAAAAAAAATGTTACGTACATGTATGGAAAGCCCTTGTAGAGACATAATTATACCGTTAGCGAGAGAGCATTTTGCATGATGTATAGATAAAGAGATTTGGGTCAGGAGACTTGCAAATATCTACATTATACCATTCCACAATAGGATAATTTGTTAACAAGGTCAAAAATATTGACATCCTGGCGATGTGTTGTAATAAATTGTTCGTAGTGGATAAATGTTGTTTGATTCAGGTGACTTCATTTGTTATGTATGTCAGACTTCCAGCGTTACTTTTTTCAGGTGTCATATAAATCTCTGTTGGTATTGAAAGTAATCAACCTAATACTACATTCGCGCGTCCAAAAAATGATCCGAGATGAAATGAGATATCGTAGCGTCAACTATAAGAATTTGTCACCGCCATCTATTAGACTAACATTTTCAAAGTATATTTATAATTATTGTGGAGAGGAGAAACATAGCTGAGAGAAATTCTCACAGATGACGCTACGAAACCTTATCAATGGTCATTGTGTGTCAGAATGGTCCGTAAGTCTTTCGCCATTGAAAGTTTTGTAATTAGTAGGACTCTCAGTGCTAGTTTCCAAGATATCAGACGAAGTCAGAGAGAAAGAAGGGGATAAGAAAGCAAAAGACGGAGAACAAAGAAGAAAAAGTGTATTGGTTGGTTAGATGCCTTATCACTGTTAACTAGAATTTGGAAATCTAAAATTGAGAAAATTTGAGCTTTCTCGTTGTCGGATGATTTTTTGGTTGAATTTAATACATGCAAATTCAATTTTGCGCATAGTGCGAGCTGTGGTCTTCGTGCTTCGGAACTTCACGTAAAACAAGTCTGTGGTACGACTCCTAAACCAAAAAATAATATTAATGCTATTTCTCGTGCAAAATTATAAAATTGACAACAGGGTACAAAAAGTGACGGTTACGCACTTGTTGGGGTGATCCAATCCGACCCTTGCACGCCCTGTGTGGTTCAACAGGTGCTTATAACAAACAACAGGTGAAAAGCATAAGGCGAAAGAGAATGGGTCACAACAATCTTAGTTGAATGAAAGTATTCAGTAAACATTATGTAACGAGTAACAACGAGTAGGTAAATCAAGTACGTAAGCCAAGAACTAGGGGAAGCCATAGGGGTTTTTAATGGTGTAAAGAATGCGAATTTATCTGTGTAGTAGCATTGATTAACGTGTTTCACCTGAAGATCTCCATTAAAAGGGTGTTATACTTGTTCTAAAAAGGATTGAAGATCCTAGCGCTATCTGTGAGATAGTAACAGAATCAAACACTATAACTCTTTTCAAGGTAAACTTCTAAACTGATTTTAGTGTTCTGAAGATTTCACATTTGCGGGTAGTTAGTTTTTCCATCATGTTGAAATAATGAGTATACATTTGATACTAACTGTATATTTAAAAAATCATAAAACGCTTGAAACGGCTGACCTTCAATGAGATAGATATACATAATAAACATGTGCAAATGTTTCCTTAAAAAATTAGTACTGTCCCGATAATAGAGCAACTATGAATTAAATAAGCACTATAATAGATTATTTCGTTTAAACAATAGGTATGTTAGAAACTTTTTAATGATTAGTAATTTTGAGAACAAATAAATGATTAGATAGTTGATGACGTTTCGTTTCTAAGGTTAAGAATGTGTTCAAATTATGGATGTTAGGACACTAATGATTTCCTGTGAAATTAGTGTCATGTTATGTAGAACATTAGTATGTTTATTCACTTTATACATATGGTCTCAATTTTTAATAGATATCATCAAATCTTGAATACCGCAATGAGTCTGTATGTGTATGTAGCCTCTGATTTGGAAGTGGTCACTAGATTTTTCAAATCTGATACACCGTAAACGCCTTATGGAAAGGTGAATATTTTTTTTAAGAATCCAAATACCAACCTAAGACAAACATGGAAACAATGAGATCTGAAAAAGCTTTTTTGTTAGTGCGCGAAACAGAAGCTTTAAGGTGTTATGTAACGATTAAGACGTTTAAAAAATAGATAATATAAATATTTGGAGGAAGTCTGGAATGTTTGTATGTACATACATACACGTGATATACACGGATTTACACCGTGTAAATGTATCTAAGCAACTGAATTTCGATCAGATGACCTTTAATGTATTTATAACTTTTACATTTCCTGTGTTAAATAACTCAGAAATCACAAATATTTTCATTCACCAATGTGATAGAGAATGCTCGATAGGAGCTGGTAAATGGCATACCTAGGGCCGATTTCACCATTTGATAAACCATTATTCTGCACCAATAGGGTACGAGTACTAAACAGTCCCTCAAATATACCCAATCAGCCACAAGATGTCTCCGTCAAATTTTTGGCAGCAAATAGCATCAAAGTATTCAAAACAAAACACTGTAAAATATGAAGTGACAGCTTGCCATTGAAATGTTTTCAGTTTATTAAATATTATGAAATTATATAAAATTTAAAAAAAAAATGCTTGATAGCTGAGTAAAATCCATTTTTTTCAGTTTAGCTGAAGGTTTCTCCATGTTTATTGCACCTTTTGTAATCCACATGTGATTATATCAACTCAACAACACCTACTGAGCGTTAATAGTTTAACCTACCTTTGCAAACTTGCACTTCCAAATTCTTACATGAAAAAGCCTTTTCACTCAAATTTTTGTTAGGTGTTGCGTTTCAACACATTCATATACACTTCTTTCCAATTCCTCAACGACATTTTGACACCACTGGTCCGAAACTGTTCAAGATTTCATTCATACATTCAATTGCAGTTGCAGTTTTTTTTTATTTTGATTTCAGTGTATCAGGCACACCATCGGTGATGGTACATGGTACACTCAACATAACCACGTATTTCGGGGTTAGTGCAGATTTAACTGTACACGAAGGTGTAATATGTAATTCTGCACAAGAAAGATCTTGGAGGGAACATTTTTTATTCCGAAAATCCATTTTTCAACAACAAGCTCAAAACAACAAGTGACCACTAAACATAGACTACAATAACGTTGGAAAATAGACCAAAGAAGAATTGACATTTGAAATTTAGTGTCTCACAATGTTAGTGATGGGAGGATACATTTGCAATCAGTGGAATGCATTGGAACGGTTAAAAGATATGAATTGAATCGTTTTTACGTTATCTCGACTTACAGTCTAGAATATCTGCTCTGCTTCTGCACATATATTTTTTGTGGTATTGTTGAATAAAGAAGTTTGTTCACGAACCAGTTCCTAGAACTGAATGCAACTTAATGAAACGAACTAGAAAGCACATCACTATTTCATGTAATCCAGGGAGGGACAAATTGTCATTTCATCACACTAGTGATGGGAGAATCGAAAGCCTGAGATTCGCTTTGCTTCTGTGGCTCAGAGATATGGCGTTTTCTTCTGATAAAACTAGCGCAGTTTTTCTTTGTTTAAAATACTATACCTTAGTTAATACCGTTGATCCTGAATTTGTTTGTCGCGTGCAGTAATCTGTCAATGAAGCATATTTTTCGTTTCTTTGTCTTTTTACATGTTACTATGATGAATCATCGAAAAGAATAATAGTAAACCACGAGCGAATAGCACGGCTGCATTCAAAGATGGAAATCGAGACAGACAGTAGACAACACCAGCCCTAGATTCTTCAAGTTCTGTATGTTTCTACACTGAGTGAAACACTAGTTCAAAATGCGCACCAAAAAAACATGAATATATAAATTGGTTCTGTTATAAGAATTTGGAATATGCACCAGTCCAACACTGGCTTCACTGAAAGAAAACGCGATTGAATAGCTTGGTAATATGTAACAGTTTAGACCACACAATGCTGATTTCAGTAGCTTCTATTTTGGCCACTTTCTCAGTTATAATCTCATCTCACTTCAAGTTGTCTAACATGTCAGAGAATTTCCACTTTCTCCCGCGCTCCTATCTCAAACTATCATATGTTTGTATTCCTACTTTAAATTCAAAACCAGCAGAAGTAAAAGATTCATGTCGCACCCTCCACCACGGGACGTGATCGTCGTTAGACTTGGCAACCCTGCGAGTGACAGATAGATAACCCCACCAGTGAAAAAATCAGTCAAACAAGAAACATTAATAGTTTTTATGATTTTTGGACTTAAATGACATTATTTGTGAGACATTTTTCATAATTTTTTGTATATGTCCATAGTAATTGTATTATGCATCACGGAGATGTAAGGATTGATACATCTTACACATATTATCTGTGTTTTAGGATGGAGAGGATGTTTTTATTGCTTTGAAGAAATTCATTAACCCGTAAATGATGTAAAGGAAGATGAGGAATTGGATCGAATATATTTTATATTCTATTTTCTTGCAGTATATATAAAAGCATCAGGTTGGAATCAAACAGTGGTCTTGTTTATAATACAGTCGAATTTTCACGATTATATTCAATATTTTAATAGAAATCACTGATCTTCTCAGACGTTTGACAGCTTCTGTCAAATTGCATTTCGATAAGGTATTTTCCCATTGGTCCATAATATTAATGTTAGTGAAATTGGGCCCTAGTATCACAAAGGTCAACTGGCCTGTATGACCGTTTCCAATTTAAAACTCGTAAAAAATGCTCCCCGAGTTATTTTAGGCTCTTTCACAATGATCACAATATTTCAATGGTTCAGCTTTCGATACTAAAGAATGAGTCAACTGGATTGACTCATTGTCAATACTTCACAAGCATTCATATAAGTCTATTCAACGTTCTATGTGTCAACTATGTATAAATGTGGCTGTCCAGTCTGTCAGAGAAATGTGTGTTGCAAGGTTTTAAAATATTCATCTAATGGTTATTTGAAGGTCAAATAGTTTTCTCAAACGGAAACCCACATGTTTGACACCGAAAATAAAAATAATAAGGAACTTTATGTTCAAGTATGTCCATGACCTTGACTGTCATTGTCCTGAAACGAAAATTGCAGGCAATTTCAAATACAAGTATATCGTAAGACTTCATCGACTTTTGTTTTCCTAAAATATATTGTCATGGTTGTTAATTGTACTTGGCTATAGTGGCGGTAGAAGCGTCGTACAATAAACAGAAATCTAAACATTAAAATGTTGGATAAAAAAGTCCACGTTGCTAAAGTAACTATTGTTATTACATACTTTGAATATTGCATTTCTTTCTCCGAAACAGACGCCCACAATAATGCAAAACGAATGACCTTTACACTACTTCCAAGCGAGAAGAGCCACATGCTTAGGCTAGTCAGTAAAAAGTGGAATATCCGACTCCCCTAAACATTTCTAATCAAAACTATAACACGACAGGAAAACGATGCTTCGATTTTCTTTAAGTTTAACAATCAAAAGAACGTCCTACGCAGCCGCGTAAGCAGTCTAAATACCAGGACACTCCGGCTGCTATGAGGAGTTTAAATCCGTTTTTGGAACTGCATGTGGTTGATAGAATCTCTATACCCTACAAACAAAGGAGCGGTCCTATCGGCCCGTTCTGGATGTACGAAGTTCGACACGGTTAGGACGGCCCGGCCGACGGCAGGCGCGCCTGCCTGGCAGAGACATCGCGCTGCGGCATTATGAACGAGGAGCCAAGCCCGTTGACATAGCAGTAGAAAAGAGCTAAATCGCCGTCGGCGTAAAAGGGTCCCGAGAATGTCCGTTAGAGAAGAGTAATCGATAAGTTGGGCAGCCCTCCTCTGAAAAGCATCGAGCATGGCGGCAGCACCTTAAACATGTGATCAGTACTCGAGGCTAGGTCTTATCTGGACCTTGTACGGAGTGAGGACGTCGTGTGAAGAAAAGCACTTCTTAGCATTGAACAAATAGCCTAGCTTTTTCCCAGCAGCTGCCACGATTGATGAGATGTGTTCATGCCAGAAGTCCTCGATAATCTGGTCTCCGACTAGCCGAAATAAACGGCTCAGTGGTAGAACTCGGCCATCCATCAAAACCGGATAAGCGCTGGGGCACTTCTTGTTAGTCACGGTATAGAACTGTGCTTCGTAACCATTGCACTGTACCAGATTGTTGCGTCCTCAATCAACGATTACCTCCAGGTCTCTCGTCAGAGAAGTCACTGCTAGTCTTCTTTTCTCCAGCTCATCAACAGAGATCGGCTTGGCACTACGAGGCCATAGGGTGGAAGTTTGCATAGGAGAGCAGCATGCCACAGCTGATCGAAGGCTTTCACGTTATCAGGAGCAACAACGTAAGCCTCGTCATGTGATATACATGTCATGTAACATAATATAAAGAAAGAAATATCTCGATTACCAAATGTTTTGCAAGACAATACTCCCTGGTCAAGTGACGTTGGAAGTGAAACATGTTTTTTTTGTTTGTTCTTTTTACTACTACTCTATCTACAGGATAGCCTAAAACACTTCCCTTGTTCCACTTTTTCAAGCCTGAGGATAAATACAGAAGTTTCTGTGGAATCCACATTGTACTAGAACCACGCTAAAGCGCGCCGTAACAACGAAACTTTTGTAATTGACCAACTTTTCTAATTGCTAAACAAAAAAAAAAATGGATGATACTAGTAGATTAGTTCCTGGTTATTTTTTATTAAATTTAGTTGCACCATCATACCCTGATCCTACGCATAAGCTAGTCTTGTAGTATCAAAAATATACCTAATACCATTATGGCTTAACATATTATTTCAAAAAATTACCAATGCAATTGAACCATCAGTCACATAATTAATTTTTTTCAGGAGACCATAGAACTTGTCTAAGTGACAAATAAACCAGGTTTAACATATTTTCTTTGGCTTAATGTCGAGTCCTAAAAGATGGAAATTTCGAGTAACCTTCACAGTTAGTATACTAATAATGATGGAAACACCCGAAAGAATGTTATGGACTTTGTTTTAAAAAGAAATAGGGTAAGTGGTACCACTGATTAACGTATTTCACCTGATGCTTCATTTCCGCGTCAAAAAAATTATCCGAGATGAGACACGGTATTGCCATCTATGAGAATTTGTCACAGCAGTTTAATATATATTTGATACTTTGAAAAGGTTAGTGTCTCATAGATGGCGCTGTCTATATGAGCATATCAACTTTAGAGAAAAGTTATTCAGGACATTTTTTGTTCAGAATGACCCAAAGATCTAAAAAAAAAATATTGTGGGACGACTTTTGAGATGCGCCATATATAGGTATCTCTCTAACCATCTGTATTGTAACTTTTTGAAATGTTAAATCTGTTATATCTCGAACACTCAACTTTGGAGGAGCCTTTTTTGATCAGAAGCTAAAATCACTGCGTGTAGCGAAACAACCAATTATTAAAATTTGTTTAAAAATTGTCTAATCAATTTTTGTTGCATTTTGGGCCTGGTAGAAGTAGATTCCTTAAACGGGGTCCTATTGAATGCGGTGTGTGCACAAAATCGAATCACAGTGTTATTCCGAACAGATGGAAATACACTACCTGGACTATAACCACTTTTACTCGTATGCTTACAACCACATACGTGTAGTCGTCTTTCGACGTCAGCATTGTCGCTTCTCAGACTGATGCTGCACGTTATTACCTTACCGTGGTTGAGAAATTCTGAGAATACGAAATCTCAGTGATAATTAAGAGGAAGGTTGGGGGCTAGTATTTCCTAGGAAGGTTGATGTCATGTTTAAGAATGAAGAATTTTCTTCAAAAGGAAAATGAAGTCCGTTTTTATTATACTTCTCAGGGAATAACTGCAATCCTACTTGTCAACATGGCCAGAAGGACAGGGTAGGACATCTTGAGGAATTCTTAAATCAATTTTATTAGACGTGCTATACTAGAGGTGCATGCCCTTTAGTTTTCGGCGATTAGTCACCCAGTCATAAAGCCAGACAAAAATCACGTAGCACGCCGAGTGACAGCCAGACAAATATGCGATTGGCAAAGATAAACATACTGTTAACGATCTTGCTGACGTACTTTCGCCATAATGAATTATAAAAATGATCGCCTGATCATTGATAAAAAGTCATTCGTTCCAATATAGCGTAGCTATAAGTCATCATTTCGATAGGTAGATAGAGCGGAATGTTCGTTGTGACGTAAGAACAAAGGTTGTATAATCGGCAATCGGGTGATCCTTGGAATTGCATTTGTCGCAAAGACAATGGTTGCCATTTCAAGGATTGTTGCGATGGCACTAATTTCCCTGCGAGGCACTAATTTCCCTGCGAGGCACTCGGGTTATCTGCTTTGTGTCGCTGTATAAGGATGATAAAGAATATTATAGGGTGAAGCGCCATCTATTGCCAGAATCGACCAGTGCGAGAGTGTAAATCAGCTATTGGTAGGAGATCAGTCACTGCTGTGGCCGCTATAGGCTAACGATTCTGGCGGTATAGTAGATGGGTTTACTCGCCATTGAACAACGAACTAAACATACCATGGACATCTGATTCGTATTTTTTTGGTAACTCATCAGCATGGTCAAGGCTTGGTCTATGGGATAAGGAACGAAAGCATGGCAACTGTCCTCTACCCGAGGGATGAGGTCTATCGAAATAAGTTAGCGCAAAGTGCCATCTATTACCAAAATCGACCACTGCGAAAATATACAGGCTGTCCAAGATAAGGATCCTATGCATGAGCATCTCAATACCCGTGGGAGATACAGCTTAGGTTAAATTAGGAAAAACTTGTGGTCTTTGAGGCGTTGAGTAACTCAAAAAAATGTCATGGCTTACTTAGATATTTGAGAAAAACTAAAATTTGGCCAAATCATTTTAATTTTTGTCTTATTTTAAGAAATATCAAAAAACTAGTGAAACTTTTGGCTCTTTAAAAGTTTTTGCTTGACGATTCCTTTTTGAGAAACCATCATCAAATTTTTTATACAGTCCGAAAAAAGTACACCCTGTACCTAATAGCATTTTTTATACGAACTCAACGATGTTATTTGTTTTCTTGGTTATAAGGGAAAATAGGTTTCTTTCTGATTTTTTATTTATTTTAAGTAGGCGTTGCAAGGAAATGCTTGACTTGACGTAAATACTTGTCACCGAGTATTATTATTGTGTATTGTTAATATTGCTTTGCCAGGCGGTTATTTAAGCAATGAAGAAAAGTTCGACATGCTGACGTGCTACATTTTGTACCACACAAATACTGCAGGATTATATCTTGATAAATTTCCCGAAAGAAGGCAGTCAAGTAAGACCATTTTCTTAGAGGACACTCAGAATAGTGCTTTACAAGCAATTGCTGAGAACTCTAAGGCCCGTATCGTCAGTCGTCCCTACAATTGTAGGGCGAGTTTATGGCCTCCTTGATTGTCATACTACTTTCTCTCCTTCAAAAATTTCTAGATTATACTTGCCCCGTGTCAGCGTCAGCGCTCCCCTAT
Source organism: Acanthoscelides obtectus (assembly GCA_963669975.1). Classification (NCBI taxonomy): domain Eukaryota; kingdom Metazoa; phylum Arthropoda; class Insecta; order Coleoptera; family Chrysomelidae; genus Acanthoscelides; species Acanthoscelides obtectus. The sequence continues at coordinate 60,882,900 of CAVLJG010000006.1, read as the reverse complement.
TGTGAAGATATGTTTTCTTTTTAAATTGTAGGAAATTTCAGGCTGATAAAACATGATATAACTCAAAAGCAAGCACAATTTGATGCAAAGAGATGTTTGTGACATAACCTCAAAATAGAGCGCTGACACGGAGAAGTACAAAACTATGACAATCAAGGAGGCCATAAAGGCGCCCTACAATTGTAGGGACGACTGACGATACGGGCCTAAGATATCAACTAGGCAAATTGAGAAAAATGTAATTCACAGCCCAATATGTTTTGCGTAGAAATAGATATCCCCCCTATAAATTCAGGATTTGCCAAGCACTCACACCAGGGGATAGAGAACGGCGTCAACATTTTTGTGAGTGGTACAAACAAACGTGTGAAGATTTTAATTTCCCTTCAAAAATATTATGCTTCGACAAGAGTATGGTCACTAATGATGGTATCTTTAATCGCCGCAACACTCATTACTCGGCTGAAGAAAATCTGCAGGTTAAAAAAGTATCCAGGCAACAAGAACGTTTTGGGTTTAATATGTGGTGTGGAAATCTAGGGCCATTTATTTACCTCAACTCATTACCTGCAGAACGGTACCTTCAATTGTTGCGACATGTTCTAGAACAGGGTTTCTAAAGCAGTGGTTTGCGAGGCCTAGGGGTTCACTAGCTATATGAAGGGGGTTCGCAAAAAAATTATGGTAATGGCGGAATTTGTCCTCAATATTTCAACACCGCCGCTACAACAATCCGGCAAGAGTTCTACTTCGGCGAATCGAGCGCACAGAGACCTTCCTGAGAATGCACTGGAAAGAACGAGACTAACGTCTGCAGATATAAAAAGGTCGCAGTCACGGAAGTACGAGTACAGTCGAACGCGCTTTGTGAGCCGTACGCATGTCGAACGTGAAATTAAATAAATATAATATTCTGTAAATTTAAGAAGGATAGTTGGTTAAAAATGGGCAGTTTTGTGAAGTCTGGCGAAAAGCCAGATGAGCAATCAACTACTGCTTCTTCTTCGGTTCCGTTTTGGGTCTAACGCATGGTAGCGATATTGAAAGTTATAGTGAGGTACAGTTGTATTCATAAAAAAAGCGTACACGAATTAGAGTGAGAGGAAACCTTAACCTTATTTGCGTAAAACCGGCTTATCGCATGTTAAAGGTTATTAAAAATGCAAAGCATGGGCGTCGGGCATTAGTTCAATACAGTAACAAAAATGTATTTCTTTATTTTACATCTTAACAGTTTTATAAAAATTACAATAGAAACACAAAACGATTAACAAGAATAAATAAAATCTAATATTTGGTCATATATCCCTGTTTTTCTATTACTTGAGCCAGTCTATTCGGAATTGACTGAATTATATTTGATACAATATTTGGATCAAGCTCTTCCCAGCACGCATGTATTATTTCCCATAAATCTTCTGAATTTTGTGGCCTAAAATTTCGATTATATATTTTTTTTACGATTATACCCCAAATATTTTCGATTGGATTGATATCGGGACTATAAGCGACCCAAGGCAGCACTTCCACATTATGGGTTTGAAACCAGTGGGTTACAGCATTGGCCGTATGAACTGGACAATTATCTTGTTGAAATATGAACGTATTATTGGGATATATTTGCTCAGCACTTGGAAACAATATGTTTTCCAAAATGTTAATGTAATTTCCGGCATTAAATCTTCCCTCTATTCGCCAGCAAACACCAGGTCCATGAACACTTATCCAGCCCCATACATTTACAGAGAAACGCCCAGGTCTAGAATTGAGGGGGTTAGTATATCGCTCTTCAAACCTGGTATTGTTTGGACGGTAAACACGAATTTGGCCGTTATAAGTCGACTGGAACGTCTTTTCATCAGTAAAAATGACCCTGTTCCAAAATTGAGGATTGCGGTATATATAATTTAAAGCAAAAAAATCCTTGATTGTCGCCGTTCTTCGTTAAGAAACATTTTTTTCGCAGCAGGGTGACATTTTAGTTCAGATTTCATTACTCTCCTGCTGGCGGTAGGTTGGAGGCAGGAAATGCTGTATCAATAACAGCATCCCTTACAGTTGCAAATGGATTATTTCTTAAATATCCCAAAAAAGCAGCATCCTGTTCAGGGTTGGTAAGTTTGGGACGACCTGAACCAATTTTCCTCTTTAGGGAATCTTCCTGTTCCCAGCGTTGCTTAATTTTCAATATGGTTTTTTTATTTCTATTATACAACTGCGCTACAGCACGGATTGACCATCCTTCTTCGATTCTTGATACAATTTGAGCCTTTTCAACTTCAGACAACTGACGAGGCATTTTTATTTTCTTCTGTCAAAGTTTATCAAACGTTACCACCACGCATTTTCGGAATGAATTACACCGACGTCAATGCTTTGCATTTTTGACAATCTACGACGTGTGATAACCTCCAATAAACAATCATTTAGACAAGCCGGTTTTACGCAAATAAGGTTAAGGTTTCTAATTCGTGTACGCTTTTTTTATGAATAGAACTGTACCTTCTCGCCAGAATAAAAGTAATGAGAAAATAAACAAGCATTGTAATGAAGTCCTGGCCAACAGTAGTTTAAAACTATCGCTTCTTCGTCGGCATCTTGAGACAAGACATCCTGATTACAAGGATAAACCTATTGAATATTTTAAAAGGAAATTGGAAGGTAATAAGAATTGTAGTGTTTCTTCTTTCCTGACGGCTTTCAACGCATATAGTAAAATGGCTTGAAGCATCATTTCGACTTAGTTACAGAATCGCAACATCTGGACAAGCTCATACAGTGGCAGAACATTTGAACGGACCTTGTGCTAAAGACATCGCAATGTATATGCTTGGAGAAAAAGCGGCAAAAAAATTGACATTGTGTCCTTAACAAACAGCATAGTGTCATGGAGAATTAACGATTTGGCGAACAGTGTTGAAAGTGAACTTTTGAAAAGAATAAAATTGAATTATTTTGCTATTCAGCTTAACGAGTCGACCGATGTAGCAAACTGTGCAATATTGCTCGTGTATGTTAGACAAATTTCCATTCAAGAAGATATGTTATTTGCAAAACCACTGGTGCAGCAATTTTTAACCGTATCAATGACTATTTTGAAAAACATGAAATCAACTGTCATTTTACTTAGGTGTATGCACAGATGGTGCAAAATCAATGACTGGAACATGTTCAGGTTTTGTGGCACGAATAAAGAAGATCAACGAGAATATAGAATGGACTCACTGCTATATTCATAGGCAAGCATTGGCAGGTAAGCGTATTCCTGCAGAGTTAGCCAGTACTTAAGGCGAAGCTGTAAAAGTTGTGAATTTTATAAAGTCCCGTGCTACAAATTTTCGTCTATTCCGTGAACTTTGTGAGGGCTTGGGAAGTCTCCAAGTCTCTTTATTACTTCATACAAAAGTTAGGTGGCTTTCTCGTGGCAAAGTTTTGACACGCTTGTTTGAATTGAAGTCTGAAGTTCATGCATTTTTTCTTCACCATCTATTTCATTTGTCCGCTTCTGAATCCGACACTCTGTGACTCCAAAAACTTGAATACTTGGCCGATATTTTTTCTAAATTAAATGAACTAAATGTCTTGACAAGGTCCAGGAATCACCTTTTTCAATGTTTGCGATGTTAACATCTCAAACAGCTTCAATTAACGTTCAAAGAGTATTTTCCTAATAAACCTGGATCAAAAAACTGGATACGCAATACTTTTGAAGGAGATATAATTTCTAACACCTCTTTATCTTTATTGGGAAAAGAAAGGCTCATTGATTTATCCTCTGACAATTCTCTAAAAGCTGTTTTTGCAGATCATTCTCTAATAGACTTCACGCTCAATCTTACACACTCCACAGGTATTGAGATCCCCATGCATAGGATCCGTATCTTGGACACCCTGTACAGTAGCTATCTATTGGGACTGTAAAGATCTCAGTTTGATAGACGTTTCAGAATAGATCGGCGCATCCAACATAATACAGCAAGTATCAGATATTACACTCTGCAAAATCTTGAAGAAAGTAGTGTGAGCCAATGAACCATCCATCACATATCACTCTGGGTGAAGAAATCCGGTCAAATGTTAAATATAAATTTAATGTGTGATTTATAACCTTGCATTTCCTATACAGTTGAGATAATTGCCCACACAGTAAATGCACATTATTGCATTTCAATCATCTATTCGACATCCATTAACTGCACTGTATACACAGACATTTGAGTGCTTCATTCATTTGGTTTAAACGTTAACAATTCCGTTGATTCGTTAACAACGCTAATTATAACTATAGGGGTCAATGATTATATTATCCATCTATTTTGAAGTAACTCGACTCTCACCAAGAGGATCTCAGAAACGGTAAGATATACGAAGATCGTTAAATGGCAGCAAAGTTGCGTACTCATGAAATGTTCGATCATTCCATGAAATGGTAAATTCTACGAGATATCTACAACATCTCCACATCGACAATGCAAGAGTTTTTTGAAAAATCTAGAATCCACTTGGATCATCCACTTTATAGCCCTGCCTTGACGCCACGCGATTTTGGCTGCTTTTCGTTTGGAACACGTGTGATTCTGTTTAGAATGGTAATGGGAGCGGGAGGGGTATGTTGAATATGGAAATTATTTTGGAAATAATAAATAGTTTTTCCATATATCACTTATGCCAGGGACTACGTAGTCACGTGACTTCTTGGACATACCAGGTATGTACATCGCCCTGTGTAACCACTTGTATTGTTCTGGTTGCTTTACTAATGACTCGCAAAGTGTGTGTCCTGCTATGATTGTTTGCTGTAATAAAAAAAGAAAGTATACAATAGCCGGATTCAATCCATTAACTTTGTTCTTGAAGCACTACAAGTCGTCTGAAACTTTTTTACACCACGGCAGCACCACGATCTAGTGTAAAAAATTACGCCAAGTAGGTTGACTCTACACTTTCCACGCAACGCCGTCGTCAGTTCATAAAGAGTTATGCACACGTTAGACCCTATCGAAAAATACATCGCCAAATACCTTATAGTCGTATTCTAGATAGAGGATTAACTATCCTATGCTTTCGTTCATTGCTCCAGAGACCTAGTATTGGCCATGTTGTTGGGTTGCCAAGAAAGCACCAAACAGGTGTCTGTGAAGTGGGGAAGCGTCCACGTAACCATGGTTACCATTGGTAACAGTTAAAAATCTTAAAAATAAATATTTTATGACTAAGTACTGTGAAATAAGTTCATTTATTTGTTTACCAACAGCGATATGTAATAGTAATTCAGTAAATAGCCTCGACTTGGTTGTCGGTTGTTACTATTTTCATTAATGGATACACCTGGTAGTCCGTCGGGGACCGTCGGCACCGGCTCGTGTCTTATCGCGGTCGCCCGAGTGCGTGGGGCGCTGCGACTTTTATGTGGGCTTGTTACCATTTTTTGATTTGGTTACTCACTTCTCACTCATTAGTAGCCGTTTTGGTTACCGGCTGTAGTGTGTGTGCAATTAAACATGGATGAGTATCGCTGCGTAATCGATCAACTACTGAAAAGTCATTCTCCTTGTAAAGTTTTTAGGAAAAAACGGAGATCATTGAAAATGGAAGACCAACACCTATTTTAGATCATTTTAAAAAGGAATAAAAAAACGTAGTTTGATAGTTTAAATTAAGTTGGTATATGGAAACTCTTGGTTATGTGGTTGCAAAAAACAAATTGAATTGTTGGCGATGTCTTGTTTTATACAGAAAAAAATGGGGGGACCAGCAGCGAAGTCAACGATTTAAATAGTTTTAGGGCTCTAAAGAGGAGACATGAAATTTCTCCGTTACATGTGAGATGTGTAGCCAATTTAACTCAGTTTGGCAAAACAAGAATCGAAAGTTGTTTTAACCAAGCTTTTAGGCAGTACACTTCTAGATACCCTTTGTTTTTTGGCAAAACAGGAATTACCGTTCATTTTGAAGGGGATGACTCTGACAATAGAGGAAGATACAGGGAATTGTTAACATTCATTGCCAAAAAAGATCAAATATTTTCCGAACATCTAGAAAGGTCGACTGTTTTTTCGGACGGCTTGGATTAGTCATAGCATAAGACGATGAGGTATATCAAGTGCCCCAGACGCTCAGTCCAGGAATGTATACCTTAATTTAAAAATAGTTTAAATAAAATACCTAAAATAAGCAAAAACTTATATTTGGGAGGTTCAAAATAAACTTTTTTTAATAAGATTTTTCACATCTGGTTTTGGTAACAGTTTAGTAAAATTCACGCGTCGCCACTGTGTCTGTCGTTAGCTGTCTTTGATGGGACAGAAAACAGCTAGTTACGAGAATGTATAACAGGGAAATTAAACGGATCTAATTCATTAAACAGGATCATACAATTAGTCCATAGCATCATTTCTCTGCCCTATCCGTAGACCGACTGTTCGGCACCGTCGCGTCGTCTCTCCCCAATATCTGAAAGCATGATGCGCCGCACACGGCACAGCGTCACAGCGCACCAGTCATGCATGACTCATACGAGCACCAGCACGCCGGCCGCGGCCATTCAAGTTAACAGACGCAGGGATGTTTGTCGAAAACATGTTTCTATCGCTCTAAATTCTAAGGGAAAATGTACAGGACAACCTATGATGTGAAATATGCCTAATGAGTACGTAGATTTATGGGGGTTGGAAGTGTATTAATATACTAACAGCAAAAAATTGCGATACACCCTACCCCACCTTCCAATTTCTTCCCGTAAAAATTTTTCAAAAATGATTAGGATCCTCAGAAACATCTAAAGATGATTTTTATTTTTTCGTTTCTGGCCTTTTTCTCTGCCACCACTTAACCGATCTTCAAAAACTACAAAGCTTTTCTATCGCATAGTAGTAACCTTGTGTGAAAATTTCATTGAAATGCAAGCGGTACTTTCCAAGTTATAGACTGACCAAGGATTAGCGGACACACAGACAGAGACGGAAATGGATGATGCACATGTCCTATAATATCCGTAACACGTACTATCTCAATTTTCGAAATTTTTCTCGATTACAATACATACTTCCTCGTGAAAGGCCGTGGAAAGTAACAAATTAAACTCATTTTGTTTATTCATTTTTGAACTCCTTGAAGTTTGTAGAGCTGGGAAAATCCTCCACAGGTAGACTGTTCCACATTATCGGTACCATAGAAACAAAGGGATGTTCCTACCGGCCAGTTCTAGATGTACAAAGCTCGACCTAATTATAATGAGAAGCAGGAGGCTAGCAGTTTTAAGTGATGCGGCGCCACTATAGAGAACAGCTCAAGAGAACAAAGTCCGTTTGCATATAGGAACAAGAAAATCGGGTCATCGACCGCTCACTTATCAGAAACTTTGACAACTTTATTCGTTATTAGAACACGTGCATTGATACTTGTCCAATTTGTTTAAATTATCCGCGAAACAATTGCATTTCTAAATTACGCAACTGTCTATAGCGGAATGTCATACAGCTACATATGCAATATATTTGTTTTTTACATTAATATAAACATTCACCGCGAAAGGCAAACAAGTTGCATGAATATCAATGACCAATTGAAACAATCTGGGGTGACTGAAAAATGCAATTCAACCTTACTGGAGATTAGTTACTATCACTATATACAGAGTGATTTGGAAGACCAAATACTATTGATAAACATGTTGATACGACCCAGTGGATTATTATTAGACTAGCCAGAGAAGTGTCCCCAAAACGCATTTTCGTATTGATCAACGAATAGTATGGCACGGGTATAACGTATCTTGAAAAGTGACATTATGCCGGTGTTTTTTTGACATTATATTCTTTTTTGAGACATTATGTAGGTTTTTCTTCAAGATGTTAACTTAGCACTGGCTGATAGACACTTGCTGTGAACTCATTTTGTAGTTGTACGTGTTACCTAAACGTCATGATGCTTCAGTTATCAATGTTTGGCTCTGATGTAATGTAAAATCTGCTTCAGAGCTGACATTATTGGATGTCTAAGCTGTAAGTTGTATATTATAGCTAGAAGGAAACGGCAGTGCAAAGGGTTTGTGTGCTAATAATATGTGTTGGTGATAATTCCATTGGTTTCTTGTCTCAAATACACTTACTTGAGATTCAAAGCTAAAAATTAGTTGCGGACCCACTTTTACTTATTCATTCTGGAAATCACATATGCAAATTTGATTGATTTCAAAAATCAGAGAGATAAAAGAAAATTCCTGATTGGTGAAGGAACGGGTAAGGAAATATGCTACAGACAGGAATATTTATGAAAGTGAAAAGGTTATTACATTATTTACATTAGGTATTACATTTATATTTTATAGAAATTTATTTTACGATATCAATAGAAAATACAAATCAGCGCCTTGATATGAGGTATTGCAAAAATGTATGATGTGTGATGCGTCATTCCTAATTTTTTTTCTGTGATGTGGCTTTATTGCACACAACGCGGGCGCTGTGGCGATTTCCCGTAAAGTTTTTGAAAACACAAAAAAAAACGGAAAAAATCGTAATTTATAACTTTGAACAAACTGTCTTCCGAAAGGACAACATATAAATAACCCGTCGGTTAGCTAAAATTATACATTGATTGGCGGCATATTCAGTAATAATTTTCTCACATAGCAAATATCACTGATTTTATACACATGCAGAACAATACACATAATCATCCAGATGCGATCTTACTATTCCACCAGCTTTCTTTCATTCACGGGGGCGTTCAAGTATTACGTGAGCACTATGGGGGTCTTTGCTTTGCTTATTTTGGATGACAAGGGGGGTAGAGGAGTCTAGATGATGATTACGTCATCGGTAGTTATTTACTTTTTTACACGAATGGCAATCCTCACATTGTCTTTGCTTGAAAACGAAACGCATTTTCGGGGATTCCCGCAAATAATGCATACGTTTAGTGAACAGCGCGCGGTAATTCCCCCACTCGGTTTAGAACCGAGTAGGCGGTGTTCACTTGTCTAAATTTCCTCTATCAGTGTATTGTTTCGTTTGGATACTATAGCGAGTAGACGTATTGTAAGCATAGTAAAGCAAGTTAACATTTGTGTTACCATTGATTCCATTAGCCAAAGTTTAATGTTTAAATAAGATGTCGTTTCATATAGACAAATCCAAGTTATACCAAAAATTGTTTGAAAGTTTTAAAAAATCTCGTACAAGTACGAAAGTACAAAATGTACAAAAGTTAGTTAACGAAGTGTGGCGAAATTACAAATTACAAGCAAAATCCGACAAGGAACTAGATATTATTATATCTAAGAGAATCGAAGAAGAATTGCAAGCGGCGACTAAGAATAAATCCAATCTACTAATATTTTTATTCTAAGGTGAGTGACGAAATCATTTTAGGTACCTATGAGTACTAGAAATATTAGAAATCGACAAAAAGTTTCTCTTTACTGATTAGAAAATATTATGGCCTATCTCAAAGTATAGAGGTAATATTCATTATATTATAGATTTATTTCTTATGATTGATTGATTGATTTATACATATATATACAGAAAACTAACACCCTGTATTTTGTGTCAGGAACGAATTGCTCGTTTAAACATTTAAAGCCATAGGGTTTTGTATTTCCCATATATATTGCCATACTTTGTATTTATGTAGCTTAATAAGAGAATCTTTAGCAGAAGCCATAGAAAGTTTTTATTTTTAGGCAACCTGTAAACCTGCAGAAAAAAACACAAATTATACAGTCAGCTTCAAATATATATTAAAAAAGGAAGAAGATAAAATAAAACCCGGTAATGAATCACAACAGCAATGCGAAATTAATGAAAATACAGATAAACAGGGAGCAAAACCTTCTCAGGAAACTATGAAAATAAGATTGCTCTACTCGAAAAAAATCCGAATGCTTTGTATTCTGCCAGAGAAACTATGCCAAGCCGTGCTGAAGTTGATAAACATATCATTAAGTTCCGCGAGGAAATAAAAACAGCAAAACAGTCTTCAATCAGGAAGGTTTAAATCGCAGTTGCCCAGAAGAAACACAGGGATGGTATGAAAAAAAAGTTAGAAGATATTTGTCATGAAAATCCAGAAATAAAAAAAGACTATCTCTGAGGGATTCAGTGGAATGTCCTAATCTTGAAAGCAATCAACATTCACTATTGAAAACAATCGCGGATATAGCTTTATTTGGGAGTGCAGCAGATGATAGAAGACGAACGGAATCAATTCGCAGCGTAAAAACTCTTGATGAACTCACACAAGAATTACGTAAAATAGGATTTGACATTAGTCGCAGTGGGACTGTGGGACATATCTTCGTTTGATTCCCAGAAAATCTAATTCTGCAGAGGGACGAAGACATGTATCGACAGTCCCTGTTAAGCTCATTCGGGCTCAAACTGATCACCACAAGAACCACTTAGATCGCAAGTTCGAGTCCCTATTGGCGTAACTGCAGCAAATAAGCAAGCACCTATTCTAATGCACATGGAATATAGAATCAAATTGCCTGATCACGATTGGGTAATCGCTGAGCGTCATAAATTAATACCATCTGTTTATGCTGGTATCAAAATCACTTCCAATATGCTAGGACAACCGCAAGCCGTTGGATATTCTGGACCAACATACATCGCTATTCGAAGTGGAAAGCATAGTTCATCTACTGCTCATACTCACGCTGAAGATTTCGAGACGCTTCTCGAACTTGAAGAGTTTCGACCATTAGCTAAAACTGACCATGGACTAGTAAAACCAGTGGTAATCATGACGGTTGATGGAGGGCCAGATGAAAATCCACGCTATCAAAAAGTCATAGGGTTTGCGACATGATCGCGATGCATTGTTTTTAGCTACCAATGCTCCTGGAAGAAGTGCGTATAACAGAGTACAGCGCAGAATGGCTCCTCTTAGTCGGGAACTGGCTGGTTTAATATTGCCTCATAACCATTTTGGGTCTCATTTGGATGAACGTGGCGTTACAATTGATGATCATTTAGAACGAACTAATTTCGAATTTACAGGAAATGTATTAGCTGAAGTATGGAGTTCAATGGAAATTGATGGCTATAATGTTAATGCAAAATACGTTGGGGCAACAAGATCTTCCTGATTTTCCAGACATAAAATGGTATTCAGAACATGTGCGTGAGGGCCAATACTTGCTTCAAATTGTAAAATGTAGAAATACAGAATGCTGTCGTCCAAGAAGTGGCCTATTTAGATTACTAGACAATAGGTTTCTTCCACCACCTGTAAAAGTAAAACAAACAGTTGATGACTTGGTTTTGGATGAAGGAGGGAAGTTTCTTAATCTTCCAGTCAATTTAGGTCTACGCTTAAGTGCTTCACTCAAAGATTTCCTGGAAATGCCCTACGATTATTGTTGGCCGACGGTAAAATTGAGGCTATCAAGACGAACATGCAAAACGTGTGGACATTAACATGCTTCCGTCAAGTCACTAAATCGTCACATCGAAAATATCCATAAAAAAGTAAACACGCACACTGATCGGAAAGTTAGACCTGTAAGAGTCGCTGCTCGTCGTGCTAATGAACTGATGCGCATTATTCAAAATTTAGAGCACCATGATGTTGAATGGCTCGATGAGAACGACGTAGACATTCCAAAATCCGATGAAAGCGAGCAAACTCACAACATTGAGCAGCAATCGAAGCAATCCAATGTCATCGAAAACTTAGAATCATGGATTCGGGTTTCATGGGCCTGTTAATTTGAATTTAATATATGTACCAAAAATTTAAAATAAGTTTGTTATGTTAGTAAGATATAATATTTTTGTCCTTTACTCTATGTTGAATACCGTATCAGTAAAATATAATCTCTATCCTAAACCCATTTTCTTATTTTTCAAATTATAATTATAACGTTATAATTATAATATTAAAAAAACAATACATTAATTGACAAATATTTACGTAAGCATGGGGGGAGGGGGTAAGAGCTTTGATTACTTTTGCTGACACGGGGGTTGGGGGGGCAAATAATTGTAATAAATCTGCTTACGTAATACTTCAACGGCCCCACGTCTTCTCAGAGATAAGCAATACATACTACTCGGCTTCGCAAAACATATACTTGCCTTCTGCAACCAACAATGCATGTAGTTGAGTCATTCCTCCATAGATGGACGCTCACAGCGATCATAGCAAGCAAACGTGGAATGAACTATTTGCACCCTAAAAACTACCTAGTCTGCAAGATGATATTCCGTTGTTTTGTTTTTTTGACGTTTTATAGTTTCTTTACATAAAAGCCGTGCCGAGAAATCTCAGTAGCTAAGGCCCGGAATAACCAGAAAGTAGAGAAACGTCAAATTACAAATTTTCACATTTTTTAGGTGTTGACCCCCATGAAATTTTGTACTACGTCAAAAATAATCAGCAACTCCGGAAACATTCAAAATAATAAGTAAGTAAACCTCGACTTGCTATAAGAATCGGGTTTCTGAATTTCCTAATATTGATAGGGCTGCTAAACAGTCAGAAAGCACGTCATAAACCGACTTACACCTCCTGTATCAGAATTTATCACTCAAATACGAAGGGTTACTGAAAATTTATATTGCTCAATAAAAAAATTTCAAAAATCACTACCGAATGTACTAAAACGCAGAAAATTTGCAAAACATCGTATATAGAGGCCCGTAATCCAAATTTACTTATCGCGAGGTCTTAAAATTTAATGGCCGACATCAACAGTTGCTCGCTCTCACCAATAAATTGTAAAAACAACCCGGATTTGTCCACATTACGAGTTTTCACACAGAAACATACCATATCAATACTTTTCGTAACGAATTTTGCAATTATCATTGTCACTCAAAATATCGAAATAATTCGTGCACACCTTCGAACTTAATTTACGTTCACTTCAAAATAGATTTATAGAAATGCGTAACTAACATATTCCTTAAAAGGCAATATACTAGAAACATCCAGGAACCTAGCTACATAAAAACTAGAAGGATCTATATTTGGACCTCCCAAGAATCATTGAATCATAAGCATTACATTAGCACAGCATTATCGGGTAATTAAAGATAAAGCTTTTAATTTATTATAATTGTAGAATAACTACTTCGGAAGCCTTGGAATATGAAAATTGATCTTTAAAACGTTAATTTCATAATGTCTCCTCACCAAAATTTTAAATTCAAAATTGTAAACATTTCGCTGTGTGGGTTCAATACACCTGTTAACTGTTTGTTTACATTTTATTCTTAGATTATGACTATTTATTGTCCAATCTCTGATGAAACTTGCATGTTAATTTGTGATTACCAGATTTTTTTTTAATTTCAGGTATTTATGAATCATACTGACATTCCATTTTTCAATCGAATCACTTTTCACAGAAGATACTAGAATGGGCGTAACATGCGGATATTGAAGAAACTAAAAGGGTTTTACCGAGCATTTTAGGGCATTCAGTGAAAGCAATTCATTAGCTTAATAGTGAAACGGAATATTGTTGAGAGAAGCAAAGTTCATAAAATTACTGTGGAGAGAAAGACATCAAATGAGACTCTCCCGGCTAATTCATATTTAAAGAAGCTTAACATATCTGCTTGTCATACGTCATTTTATAATAGAAAAAGTTGGTAATGAAAGGTCCAAATTATATTACGGAGTGACTGTGCCTTATCCATGCAAGAACCCGTATTATGTACAAATATACAAAATATAAACAGAAAATGATTAGCATATTCTTCATATTAATATTTACAATCTAAAGCATTTATAGTATTTCCATTAGATATACACGTTATATTTTACGGTAATATACACTTTTAAAAGCACTTGAAATTATTAATAGAGAAAATATTGCTGGTACAGATTAAAGGCCACTTGAGCCGTAATACTTCAGAAGTTTGGCGTTACTAAAACCTAAGATCAACTCGATTGAGGTATAGATATAGAAAACAACAGGGAAGTTGACAACTAAATTAAAGACTAGATCAAGCAAATTGCAATTGCAATTTCATTCAAACAAATTAATAGTACACATTTAGAGGCGGCGTAAGGCCAATTAGAAATTTCTCATTTTTGTCGTTTCTGGTCATATGTTTAAATTTCGTCTGGCAACATTTTATTTTATAGTACCTGTGTTTAGTTGCCAAGAATACGGTATGAAATATTTATTATACTTACACTCATATTTTCTATAATTTTATTTACAAACAATACATGACAAAATTATCTCTATTATTTATTTTAAATTTCGATTTGTTAAACTTGAAGCTGCCTTCTATGTTGTATTTATTATACATATAAATCCTGCAAGTCGCAAGCAGGGACTTCCAACCTTAAGAATTATATCAAGAATTACAAAATATGATCCCAAATTTATCCAACTCCATTACACAGGTGAAATTTGCAAAAAAGGTAAGCAAATATTTACCTTGTTTTTCAAATTTTGTTAACAATACATACTTGTAAGCACTGCTTGCATTCAAAGAAGCTTTTTAAAATTAAAACTAATAAAACATTATTTAAGAAATACAAATACAACAGCTATGGCAGTTTTATCGGTTGAACTATAATTTAACGCATATCGCAAATATTTTATTTCTTATTTTAAAATGAAAGATTAGGACATAACTTGCACGAAAATATAATTTTTTCTTTAAGGAACCCTCTGCTTGCTATGTTATAGAACTTCAAAGTTGCATTTTGGCTGGTAACAATGTGGTATAGAATACTGCTTTATAAGCTGTTTTTTTCTTGTTTACACAAAAGTTTGCTCAAAATTATATGAATATAAAATACACTGTAAGTTACTGTGATACTTTTCATCGCAATAATGCAATTTTGCATTATTTTAATGATGAAAATAGTTCATTGTTAAGTAGTGATTTCTTTTATTTCAAATAAATATTCCCATCACTACACCACCATCACTATCATACTCTCTCTATCCAGTTGCGATGTTGCCAAGTCATGGATTGTCATGAAAATGTGATTTCGAGGTGTGACCGGCAGGTTTCACTGTACTAAAAAATCCACCTCGTGCCCTACGATGGCGTTAGCTAAAGACGCCTTTATGAAGAATGCCTTATGCCCTTCACAAAAGTTCTTCGGTTATTGTTTTTCCTATATTATAGTTATAATCTATTTACTTTTTATATGTATGTACTTGAAGAATTATTTAAAGTGAAGCTGATGTCACAAAATATACCTAATCAAATATGATAGACAGAAGTCGACGTCAAAAGCCGAAACCGGGTGATAGTCATAACAGCTATCAGAAAAATATTTAAAAAAATTTTATGTATGTGTTTTGAAAATTAAAGGTCTTTGAAAAAGATATAGAAATTTCACACCCTACGGCAGTCTGTCAACTCCTGTTACTACAAATATTAACTTTTTTTGGATTCTATTTTTACAATGTAATGATGAATAATGCATCTTCAAACTGGTGTCTCAACCTTACTGTCAACTTTTCTCGTTCAGGAAAAATTGCCACTTATTTCCCAACCAAGTATTCCAAAGTAAAACTTTGCTCAACTTTAACTGGCTGTACTGGACAAAATGTACTACGAGAGTTTGGCAAGTAACCTTAAAAGTTGGCGCATTTAATAACGATTCCAAAATGATATAACGCTTAGAAGATTACCCGTTAACTTATGCACAATTTTTATTTGAAAAAAACACATGAAAATTTTTCAAAATTTCCTAATTAAACAGCGATTATGAAAACGCACAAGGACCCTTAACGATAACTGTTTGCACAACAGTGGGCGTCAAAATGCTGCTGATGATGATTTACCTTTTCAGCAAATGCTCAAACTGTTTTCCTTCAGCCGCAATACACGCTCGACATCTTAAAAAAGATCGGGTTATTAAACGAGCGAATCTACGGTTATTAACAAACTCAGCTGCTTCCATTAGTCTTTGCCGTAGCTCAGCTACATTTTGAATCGGCTTGAAATACACTTTTTCTTTTACAGTTCCCCAGTAAAAAAAATCTAACGGATTCAAATCTGGTGACCGGGCTGGCCACGGTATTGTACCAGACCGCCCTATCCATCTGCCTGGAAAGTTTTGATCGAGATACTCTCTCACTGAGAGTGCATAGTGCGCTGGGCAGCCATCATGCTGAAACCACATGTCCCTGTAAATACTCAGTGGCACGTCCTCCAATAAATTTTCTAAATGATTTTGCAAAAAACCTAAATAAACCTCAGCAGTCAAAGTCTCTGGGAACTCAAACGGACCGATCATTTTACCATTTAAAATTCCTGTCCAATGGTTTATCGGCCAGTTCAAGATGTACGAAGTTTGACACGGTTAGGATGGGAGGCCAAAGTCAGGCGGGTCTCGCTGGCAGGCACATCGCGCGGCGGCATCATGGAAGAGAGCTCTGAGGAGCAAAGCCCGTTGGTGTAGCGGTAGAATCCCTCCTCTGGACAGCATCGAGCATAAATAATGTAGTCGGGACGGCAGCACCCTAAACCTGTGAGCAATACTCGAGGCTAGGCCTTATCTAGGCCTTGTATAGAGTGAGAAGGTCATGCGGAGAAAAGTACTTCATAGCCCTAAACAAATAGCCTAGCTTTTTCCCAGCAACTGCCGCTATTGACGAGATGTGTCAAATCAGGTCCTCGGTGATCTGGACTCCGACCATCCGAAATGAATGACTCTTTGACAGAACTCGGCCTTCCATCGAAACTGGATGGGAGCTAGGACGCTTTTTGTTCGTCAAGGTACAGTACTGTACTGTTTTGGAAGCATTAAACTGTACAAGATTGTTGCGACCCCAAGCAGTGATAACCTCCAGGTCTCTCGTCAGAGAGGAAGCCGTTGCTAGTCTTCTTTTTTCCAGCTCAGCGGCAGAGATCGGCTTGTCACTCTGAATTCCTGCATGTAGAGTGCTGTCATCAGCCAAGCTGTGGATTGGGATGATCATGCAGGAAAGGAGGTCGTTGATATGTAAGAGGAACAGTGTCGGAGCCAAGACCGATCCCTGGGGAACACCCGCGTTGACGTTGTGGGATGTACATGCATTGTCACAACTATTTGCCAGCATACTATTTTTCAAATACGTAAAATGCAAGAGAGAGTGAGAGTTACATTTTATTAATTATCTACCATAATTCTAGGGGGGTTCTACGGCCCCAATAATATTTTATCCCGTAGGTCCTCTCCATTTGAACTACAATAATTGGCCTAACTAATGGGTCAATTAATCCTTATGCTTTATGGTCTCCACGAACAAATATTAACTATGTAAATTCAAACAAATAAAATGTCATGGAGTCAATAAAGCTTGATGCTTCAATTTCAAGGTAACTAAGTATCGTTATGAACACGGAACTACATTAATACGTAACGAACGCTTAATAGAAACAACAACATATTTTGGAATACTTTTGAATAGATCTAAAAAAAACTCAGGACAGAGACATACCGGAAGTTTCAAATTCGACTCTCACTATTGGGATCTCGGAAATGGTAAGAGATAGGAAGTCGGTTCACTGGGGGCAAAGTTGCGCATTTAAGTTACTAAGCATATGGCACTAGAAAGCTTTGTAATTCATGGTATTTCCAGAGACAGACGAAATAAACCACATTTTCTTAAAATCTTTTTTATTTTTCCTTTCCTTTCTTTGAGGGATTTTAAAATAAATTGCACATTGAAATAGCCACAGTACTCTCTCTCTCTCCTTCTCTAAGGTGGAATAATTCGAATTTCAATAGGACGTTTTGTTTCTTGCCCTAAGCAGCCAACCTCATGTTTTTCTTATGAACGCCATATTGAATTTTTCACAGGTGAATACAGTTAATTTATATCAAACATTGAAATTGTCAAACTTTAGTTATTGCAAAGAATCTAATATTTCCACAGCTGGCTTGGAAATGACAAATCATCACATGTTCACTTGATTACATCAATCAAAGATTGTTCCTACTTTTGAGAACCGTGCTTAAAGGA
The DNA here is from genome assembly GCA_963669975.1 of Acanthoscelides obtectus. Lineage (NCBI taxonomy): Eukaryota > Metazoa > Arthropoda > Insecta > Coleoptera > Chrysomelidae > Acanthoscelides > Acanthoscelides obtectus. The sequence goes on along the minus strand of CAVLJG010000006.1, from coordinate 60,864,956 downwards.
TATTCAGATAATTTACTCATTTATCGACTACAAGAAGCGACATTTTAACATGGCTGCCACACTCTACATGGCACCTCAGGCGTAATATTACTTAAATGCAAGTTGTGTGCATCGGTTTAGATATGATGGATATGAAATATTGTTTAGTAGCCGTAGCCTGCTACATCGTCGAGAATTTTCTATCCGCTTCTTAAAATAGTTTCGTTTTCAATGTTTTCATTACTACCCTAACATAATATGAAAGTCATGTCCTTTATTGGATGAGTTAAGACCAACTACAGAAATATTACTTTTTTAGGCACTTGAAGTTTTATATCAATCCCTATGCAAAAAACCAGTGGCGTCCATCAGAAAAAAATAACTGAGCATAAGCGACGAAACCTCATATTGAATGGTAATGTTAATATAAAATTTATTTTGAAGTCCCTCAAACAAAAGTCAGAAAAGAACAAGCACGATTGAAGGAAAATTCCATAATATGCGTATCGTAAGGGCTATCTACTATAATTTTTCCCTTCACAGAAAAATCGCAAATGTAAAAATCGCGATCTCGATGTATGAGAGGTTATGCTTACGGAAATCCATAGATTTCGATTGTTATGACAATTTTGTAAAAAGTAAGAAAATGGAAATTTTCAAAGTACCGGTATGCAAAAAACTATGCTCGATGTATATGTCAGTAACTTACGCGCATATTTCCATGCTAATCACCCCAATATACAGAAAACGGAAGTAACACCGGACACTTTCACTCAACGAGAACTGTCGAAGAAAATCGCCGGCAATTTTTTTCCAACGTGAGTGAAATCGCTACATGGAAGGCGTCGACGTCGTGGATAAACGGTTGACGATCAAAGATAGCGTCATCCTCACGGCACGCACTCTAGATGCGAACTGGGCGTTCGCAGGCTGGGAAAGTCAATGGGGCTCGGATGCGGTTCGATATGTGACCGCGAGTCGCAGGGTTAATTGTGGAAATGGAAAAGCTCGCACTTTTCGTGAAAAATGAAGACTTTGGAAGAGGTCCCATAATAAGTTTCCTTGAGGAAGTTTTCGAAAACCTATGCGTATCTGTGATCTCGACATTTTTTTTTTACCGAAGCAGCCGCGCAGGCAGAAGCGATTATCGCAAGGCTTTGAGATATGTGCTACTAGGAAAACTTGCTCATTAATGCCTGATCCATACGTTCTGTAAAGAAAAGTCCCAACGATGGGGGTTTGTAGACTGCAAATGGCAAAAAAATATCACACCATGAATAGATGTCCAAACAAAAGTAAGTTTGAACAAAAATGCTTAATCCTTACAATATTACATGCTCTATTTCCGACTTTCACTACAAATATCAACAAATTTCGGTATAGGTATATACAGTGTGTACCAGATTCGCTTATATACAGGGATCTCGGCTCCTGTTATACCAACCTACAGCAAAGGTTAAATGGGGAATAGAGGAAACTTAGTGCGTTCGATAGCCAGTTTCAGATTTACGATCAGTCAATTGGTTTTGGAAATATCGGCGAAAAAACGAAAAGGTCGAATTTTGTTTTTGCTAGTAAATCCCAAACGGTTAATTTGACAGCTGTCGAAATGTGTTATTCGGACATTTTTTTAAGGCAAATCCAATAGCGTGTATGACATGTCTCAATCGTCTTGTTTTCCCGTAACCTGCCTCAACTTCCATTTTTCTTATGGTCGCCATTTGCATTTTTCGATGTTTGAAAATAGCGTAAAATTTCCAGTGCATAAAAAATTGTAGTATCATCGAAATATCATCCCACGTAATGTTATGTATTAATTTTTTTCTAAGAAGGCCAAGTATCAAAATTGTGTTTCAATAAGTAGTAGGTACGTTTTCCCTCATTAAGATCATAAATCAGACAAAAGAACTGTAAAAACCTTTGAAAATGGCCAGTATCCCTACTCAAATGATAGTTTGATATGTTAGCGCTGTACTTGCAGTGACACAGATGCGCCGACATTACCTCAGCAAGGTATTTGGATATGTATCCCGAACGACGGCAGCCCCATAAAACCCAATTTAGAAAAATAGTAGTTAATAAAATAAAACATGGGGGCCTTCGAACAACCTAGAAGCGGATACAGTATTGAAAATGAAAATCGCAAGACAGAAACATTTTACAAACTGTCAACGAAATCGCTAGAGCATCAGTAAGAACTATAGAACGAGAAATTGGTGTGTCAAAATCAACAGTGCAGAGGGTGTTAAATAAGTACCATCCATACAAACCTACAGTTCAAGGACTTAGGAAACTGATTTTCCAAGTCGAATGCGCTTCTGTGAGTGGTAGACTAGTAAGTCTAATGAAAATCCCGATTTTGTAAATCATGTCTTGTGGTCCGATGAGAGTAGGTTTACGAATTGTGGAGTTTTCAATAAGCACAACATTCATCATTGATCTGTGGAAAACACTCACGAAGTGGCAGAAAGACGTCTACAGACCAGATTTGGTACTAACGTTTGGTGTGGGGTCATTGGTAATTTAATCTAACTTACCTTTTTCAATTGGGCACCTATTTGGAATTAGATATAAATCATTCCAGGACATCTACTTATAGGACCAATTTTGTTTGACTAGAACCTAAACAGACAGAGGTACCTAGAGCTTTTTCGAAACCAGGATGTCCCTGCTTTACGAGCTAGTCTAACCGAAGATGAGTTTAGAAGAACCTGGTTACAACAGGATGAATGTCCGGTTTACAACACCATTCAAGTCAGGAACTTCTTAAGAGAGCAGTTTGATCAAAGAATAATTTCTTTAAATGGTTCAATATCTGGCCCCCTAGATCCCCTGACATTTAACCCTTGGATTTCTACCTCTGGGGTCACACAAAGAATGAGGTTTATGAATTTGATCCTCCTGCGACCTGAGAAATACCTGTACGTTAGATAAGGCTGTACGAAAAACAGTCACCAATTGTCAAAAATGTCTGGATACAAATGGACGTTATTTTGCAAATCTGTAAATTAATACTCAGTTACATAATTAGATTTTACATTACATTACAATTTTGTAAAATGTTTGTTTGTCAAATGTAAAATAAATTTACGACGATCGTTCTGACTTGTTGTTTTAAGACGCTCATAGTTGAGAATTTGACCCAAAACATTTGACTTGTTGAGAAGTCGATAGTAACGTTAATAAGCTATTGAAAATTCAAGGCGTTTACGTGTTTTTATGCCATACTCATTAATGTTATTTTCTGACAAATAAATCATGGCCTCCTTAGAAAAACTGATACTCTGATAATATTTTATGCACTTGTGTGACATCACTAGATTGGAAATTTTACTCTTTTCAAAAATCAAAACATCCAACATGGCGCCATAAGAAAAATGAAAGTTGAGACGGGTTGCTGGAACAAAAGACGATTGAGATATGTCATTCATGCTACCTTATTTTTCTTAAAAAAGTCGGAATAATGTCATATTTTGACATCTGTCAAATTGACCGTTTTGGATTTTCTGGCAAAAAACAAATTTCGCCATTTTCCGTTTTTCGCTGATATTTTCAAAACTAATTGACCGATCGTAAATCTGAAGCTGGCTATCCAAAGCACTAAGTTTCCTCTAACACGTTCCCCATTTAACCTCTGCTGTAGGTGTAGAAGGTGGAGAAGCGAATCTGGGACCCACAGTATATACGAATATTTTTTGTATTACTGAATACATATTATAACAAAACGAGACATTGAAAGTTTGTGTAAACATAAAAATCACGTTTTTTTAGTAGGTTCTGAAAATTGTACCAGCCTCACCCGTAACAATTCAAATTGCATTTTTGTGTAAATGTCACAACGGAAGATAAAAATGAAAAATATACAAACTCCTGAGCAATATCTGACGTTCAAATAAAGCCTGCGTGCAATCTAGAAAACCGCCTCTCGCTGTTTCGACTTTTAAACCTTGATAAAGACATGCAAAAGAAGCGTTCACTCTACTTGCAAAGCTTTTGAAATATATGATTCCTAGGATTTACGAAATGCACTTTAAACACCCATCTAGAAAATCAAGCAAATATTAGTAATTCTCAGTCCACACTACGCGTTCTCAATTCACACTTTGGAAATATTTCTGGATAGATCCATTTATTCAGCAAAAACGGCGAAAAAACGCGAAATTTACTTCAAATCCTAGTACATTTCGAGTAACGGGCACACAGAAACACCAGAAACAGAATATTTGGCAGGTGTGACAACAAAAAGGAATAAAAGTAACTATGGTAACTAGTAACAAATGAAGTTTTGGGCCGAGTGAGGAAGCCTTTTTCGGTGAATTGAACCAGTATACATCACGTTAGTGCACGACAAACCTCTCTGTAGAATTAGCGAGTGATCTCTGGTTTTAAAATACACTCATCTGAACTTTGAAGGGCAATAAAATAGAGTAACTGAGAGAATATGATAATGTTTTAGTATTGGTTGATTTTACGTGTATCATAGATATGATTTTTGATAATAAATGGAAATCTTAAAGGATTTAAAAAAATGTAAATTTTAGGGTGGATAAATTGATAAAAGTATCGGGAAGAAATGTAGAACGCGAAATTTGAAGGCTTTGTGACTTATATTTAGTGAACTGAAAGATCCTGTTCACTAAACTCATAGTAGTAGTAATACTAAAATTTTGTATAGAATTATAAACTGTATTATTTAAAATTCACATCAAGCCAGTGTACCAAAAATGCCTCTCTGGATTAGTGAGGTGGCCTTGAATTTGAAAATATATTCTTCTAAACTTTGAAGGTATATAAAATGAAAAGTATGTAGGTAGTTGGAAAAACAGAATGGTATTAATGATTATTTGAATTTTAATATTTTAATATTTTTTTTTATTGTAATAATTATAAAAATTTGAATGACTTGAATAATACTGTATTTAAAATAGATATCTTGTAGAAGGTATTGTAAATAAAGGTTGAGGACAAGCAATGTTTAATGTAATGTATTAAAGACTTTTGTAAAGTGTCCAATCACAAAAAAATTCTCGTTCAATAGATACCAATAGTTACACTTTGTTACAAATAAAGGAATGTGGTGCACGCTATTAAAACATTTTTCTACTTACCTTGTCAATTACTAAGATGTAGATCATTTTGGGTTCTTGATCCTCCATGATGAACAACTCTTCTCATTCAGCATTCATTTTCAAATTTATCTAGATTCAACTCTTACATGAAAATATTTATGCAGCACCTGTATTAACAGGTAACTCCAATATACCTTAACTCCTTACCATTTAGCATACCCTTTAAATCGCCAAAAATGCTTTCATTAGTATTCACTCAAAGTTCATAATATTTCTCATTTAGATTGTGAGACTATTTTTACCAGTAAAAGCCAATGCTTGATATTCTACATCAAGTGCTATAATATGCTCATATTTTTTTACTTGTTCCTCAACAAACATGCAAGTTATGAAACAACTAGTTATATAAACTAATAATATAGCTTTTGTCCGTCAGATCACAGACAGCCAACCATAGACAGCTGTTTGGTGCTATTTCGCAACTGATTAGCATGGTCTAGGCTTGATCTCAGGTAGGACAATGAATGAAAGCTGAGAATAGTTGTATGTTTGATATATGGATTAGATAAGGGGACCAAGGAGCCTTTAGAAGAGTATGGTGACAAATCAGATTCTCAGATCCAAATATTTTTTCCCTTTTTACATCATTTGTCAACCTTTATAATAATAACATTTATTTTCATGAACCTATAACTAAATGTTAAGCCCCATAGAAGACAATGCAATGCAATTATTTAAAACATAAACATAAAATAACTTACCCAACTGAAGGTACTGCTGGTCGTAGGAGTAGAAACTCTAATATCAGGCTCACTCTGTGCTACAATGTTCCTCCTCTTCCCAATGTTCTCACTACAGCTACTCAAATCTTGCAAGCTCCCAAAAGTTTTCGTATCTACAAGCTCTGCATTCAGTTCTTCACAACTATAGTTCTGCTTGGACATTCCGTAAGTTTTTGGGCCCAGTTTATAGTTTAAAATATTTTCATTGTATTTGTCCAAATTGTCACAACTATTTGCATTTTTCAACTGTCGTTTGATCTTTCTGTCAAATGGAACTTTAAAAACATTGAACAAGTTGGAAAGCTCCAAACTTTTTGAACTGTGGACTGAAAGATTGTCAGTTGATCCTATAAATTCACAATCAGTAATTGAGTTCAAGGACATGCTTTCATATAATTTTTTATTAGGTATCAGTTGTAAAGCATCCACAGTTCTTTCATGATGTTTTTGAAAAAAATCTGTGTCTCTAATTTTGGTATTGTCTTCAGAACTGCTTGGTGATACAGTTCTAGTAGCTTTTGAAGACACAGGTTTAGTAATCAGTTTTGTTTGATTTCCATGATTGTTATATTTTGACAAATACACTGTTTTATTAAAATTGTCCAACTGGTTTTTTATCTTAACCCCTTCACATGCTCTAATATTATTCAAATTATCTTGCTTTTGACTCCTCACATTATTGAGTAGACATCTGCTTTGATCTTTTGCCAAAGGTACATCTAAGTCTTCCAAATTAACATTGGCAGCATCAATTGCAGTGGGTCTATTATTACTATTCAGTACTGGTAAAGGACGATGCATAGGAAATTCCACAACCAAGATACGATCACTGATATTACCACAATCATCTCTAAACCCTATACCAGAATCTGAATTACTAGAGGCACTTGGTTGAGGTGAATTTGCAATAACTGGGCTGATATGTCCATTGTTTTTATGATTGCTTTGCAATTTATACATGTTTTGAATCAAACTAACTACGTACAAAGCACTCTGTGGAAACTCTAGGCAGTTTCCAGTAACTGGGTTTGTGGTACAAGTTATCTTAAAGAGTTCTGCTTTCTTTTTATGCACATTGTGGTCCACAATTTTAGGATCTGTCACAAAAACATGGCAACTGTTTGAAATCTCTACACAATTCTCACCAGTACTGGATGATCTCTTCTCAAGATTTACAATGTTTCTTAGATCACAAGTAGCACTAGTTACCAAACCAAAATATCTCGATTCTCTATCAGCTGTGGTACCAACATATGTAACACGGTTGGTTGGGTAGATTGCAAGGATATGATTTGAGGCATTTTTTAGAGTCAAGCATGTGGGGAGTATTGTCATTAGAACAGCTGTGGGTAGCCTTTTTTCTTGTCTTAACTTGCGGATACAACTACAGACAGTTTGGAGTCGATTATGTGGCAATAGTTGGTTTGGCATTTCGATTGTGCCTAAATATCCAACTAGAGCTCTGTATTCTATAGGACCCGCTTGATCTTCCATAGGCATAGGGCCTGATATGTTCAACTCATTCTCAGGAGGCTTTTCACTCAATGGTTGTTTAGCTTGCCTTGACTTGCAATTGTTTTTTTCATTTGTTTCTACAGCTGTTCGACGTAGGTCGCCTTTATGAGCCCTAGGTCGTGGTTTATGCATGTATTTCGGTTTTCTGCTATTCATGACTCTTCCACACTCGAGTTCCTCATCGCTACTGTCAGAGTAGTAGTTTTCAGCAATGGTCATCTTGATAGGGCCGACACAGTTTCCAATGAGACTCACCACAGCGTCATGTGTTACCTTTGACACTGATACACCGTTAACGGAGATAAGAAAGTCACCAGCCCTTAATCCACCTTGATCTGCAGGTGATCCGCTGACTATACAGCTCAAAATACAGGGTTGTTGCCCGGAAATGGTGAATCCAAATCCATTTGGTCCCCGCATCACTTCAACGGTTCTCAAGCCGTAGTTTGGCCGCTTTTTCCTACGCCGACTTGGATGCATCGCGATCACGGTTTATCAGTTACAAAATACGATCAACACACGTTTTGATATGTAAACAAATATGTTCGACAGGGCACATACCCCTAACACGTCACTTTATCCCGTTCGTTTTTAAATGGCCGCACAGGAATGTCTTTTGGCCCTCTAGCGGAAGATAGCGGGACCCTACAAGAAATTTCGATTTCACAAGAATGGCTGAGGTAAAAATTATCCGGCCTACATTCCGAACATTCTAATAAACCGGTTTTCATTGTTCGATAATGCGATGCTGCATCACTATATGAATGTATGAAAGGAACATTTCATTTCATATTCGGTTAGATTGAGATTACCGTTCGAGGTTGAAGTTTTTAAATTATCTGAATAGGCACTTGACAACATGAAGCCCATGTATTATTTGATTCAACATTTCCCAGGTCGCTAAACGGTAAATACTTGAAGCCTATAATACAGCAATTTATCATTTTATAATTGGTTTCTCACAATATGCTCATATGAATCACACAATCAAAAAATGAAAAAAGGTATAAAGTATCCAGATCTATAGATTCAAAATTGAAGTAGTGATTTGCGCTGTTGCCACATTTTTTGTGGCTAGCAAAAAAAGAGTAGTTGGGAGGAAAAAATAATTTTATCAAAAGGTGATCTACACACATTACAGACTTAGAAAAATTAGTTGGTTATGCTGAAATTATTGACCCTTAGACTTTTGTCGTTTTTGACAGCCATGATTTACTTAGGCCCGTATCGTCAGTCGTCCCTACAATTGTAGGGCGCGATTATGGCCTCCTTGATTGTCATACACCTTTCTCTCATTTAAAAATTTCTAGATTACACTTTTTTTAGATTGTAGGAAATTTCAGGCTGATAAAACATGATATAAGTCAAAAGCAAGCACAATTTGATGCAAATAGGTGTTTGTGACATAACCTCAAAATAGAGTTCTGACACGGAGAAGTAGAAAACTATGACAATCAAGGAGACCATAAAGGTCCCCTACAATTGTTATGTCACCAATTTTTGAAGGAAAGAAAGGAGTATGACAATCAAGGAGGCCATAAACGCGCCCTACAATTGTAGGGACGACTGACGATAGGGGCCTTAGGTATTCTACCGGCAGATAGCCATATGTATACTGAATGAGGTGGAGAGGCAGGAAGTCTCAACAAATATCACGTAATGTGTCCTTCCGATAAACAGTTTAAAATTCGCAAGACTATTTGGTGAAATTAAACGTACACGTAAATGGACACCTCGTGCGGGCCCCAGACGTCCACGTTAAGAAGAGCAGACTGAATTGCTAAGAGCAATAGACGATTTAGTTAGTATTTACTAGTCTTAAATAAAACTGATGATGCAAAATGTGTGGTTTAAATTCTACACCTGTACATTAAAATTAAAAATTTTGAAAAAAACTCTCGTGAGTTGGGAAAGGGTCGAGGTAAATCTTACATCTCACCAGGCAGGGAATGGATCAGAAAATTGTTAAAAATGCCACCTATTCCGACATCCAAAAAGAGGCTGATGTCCTAGCGGCTTAGCGCCAAGGCAATAGCAGAATCAAATAATTTTTTCAGATAGATTCTTAAACCCATTTTTGTGTCGTCAATCCTTATATCTTAATGTGGAATACGGTAATCAATCCCTAAAGATACCAAATTAAAAAAGGTATTAGAGGGGCGGCAAAAAGATAAGAGGATCATATAGTATCATCTATAAGACGGTATCAGAACCAAACAGTCTAGTAGATTTTTAAGTTCATCTTTGTGTGCTGATATTGCCTGATAGACAGTATACCTAGTATCTTTCAGAACTTTTTTTCGACGCCGGAATACATTATATGATTGGTTATCTTCAGGTAACTACGTCGATTTATCCTTACAGCGAATTTATAAAGAACACATTCATGTATTTGTAGTCGAAAAAAAAACTACAAATAGCAAAAATATAAAATTGATCTGAACAATATACATCTTTTTAGGTTGGTGAAAAAAATGGTCGACCAGGCTATGAGGGGTAGGCAGACCAAAAGAACCGAATCATCTGATTATTAGTTAAGTCTGACAACATCACCTATGACAATTGGGACTTCCATCCACAGTGCATCGTGCATCCACAGTAATATGTAATACTGTCATTTAGAAATATTGAATGCCGGTATGGAATACACGTTTCCTTATAAAAGTTCTTCTTAGCCTGAAGAGATGGCGCTAGCAACCCGTCAATAATAACGTGAATTTTATTACTCAATAACAATAACCTAAACTTCAGGTTTTAGTTCAAACTATATTTTTAATTCTATATGGTATTTTTCACGAGTATCCATTACGTTTAGACGTCTACTGAGGTGACCAGCTGATCACAAAAGCGACATATTTGTATTAGTTCGTAACGTTGACAATAATGAATTTCAGGACCGTATTCAGAGCTGTTGTTCACATATCTGGATTACACTTTTAAGTGACGGAAAAGTGACAATAAAATGTACGAAGCACAGATATGAAAATGTTTATTAGAAAATTATTATAGTACATCGTTGATTTCTTGATTACAAGGTAAGTCTGCGTTGTTCTTTCCAGAAGCTGTAATTTTACCTGTAAAAAGAATATCTAATATCACGTGTTTCTGGTTTATTGTCCGTCGTCAGTGTATAGTATTTTTCAAGAGTATCCATTATGGTAGACAACTGATTATCTAGTAACGTTCCAAAATTCCCCATATCGGGAAAGAACAGATTCATTTTATACTTGCTAAAAGCTCTTTTATTTAGAAAAGTTAATTTGCATACAAAAAATGCCACTTGCTGATCAGCTGTTCAGATCAGTAGACGTCAAAGCGTGATGGATAGTCGTGAATAGGGTATAACGTCATTCAAATTATATGTGCAGAACCTAATATAACAAGTAATAGTTAATACAGCTTACTCAAACTGCAAAATAAAACTAAAATATATTTCCTGGAATTTCCCATTTTTTTGATATGTATCGTAATGATGGCATAGCATCAATTTGCTGACATCGTACATCCCACATCCAAATCAATGTCTTACTTGATTTTTAAAAACCATAAACTACATTCATTTTCATCCCCCAAGCGCTATCAGCTTCCATACGACGTTTGCGTTCCCTTTAGGACCTAATTCAGGGAATCAAAAAACCTCTATCAATTCGGTCATATACTGCCACTCATTCTGAATTAATTATAATTTGGATGTTTTATTGCTCTTTAAAATCGTATGGTGTTTCAAGTTCAAAAAAGTAGACATGATTATCAGGTTTAAAACTATTTATCTTATTTTATTCCTACCTAACTTGAAATGTAGTCAAGATCATTAGCAGTAATTTTGCTTATAGTGTTTTTTTATTCATATGCAAAGAACTTTTCTAAATAAATGATTTGTTATCAAGTACAAAATGAATCTGTAGCGCACAAAAAAACACAACAAAATACGGATCTGTCTACGTTGACGAATTCCTCAGAATAAATTATATGTCACTTGTCGATATGGGGAGTTTTCAAATATCACTAGATAATCAGTTGTTAGTTGTTAGCACAGCCGACGTCAACGTAGTTGACGTCGGCTGTGTTGTTAGTCTACCGTGATGTATACTCCTGAAAAATAGTATAATATGATTGTTATCTCTGTGATTAGAAAGTAAAAGTTGAATCTGAGTTCTGAGTCATTGTTACGGCACAGGTTATAGTTACGGTACGAGAATGGAGAACATGAATCCTGAAGATGTTTTGAATTTCATGGTATTAGTCAACAACCTGAAACATTTTCCGCGAAGAGGTTGGGCTTACCAGGGTGTGGAAAATGTTGAGCAAATTGCGGGCCACATGTATTCTATGGGAATGATGACATTCTTCCTTGGAAATGACTCCAAACTAGACAGGTTAAAGTGCCTACAGTTAGCTGTTGTTCATGATTTAGCTGAGAGTATTGTGGGGGACATCACACCTCACGATAACATACCTGTAGAAAAAAAGCACCAAATGGAAGATGAAGCGATGAAAGGCATCAGTAAGCTAGTAGGAGATGAAGTAGGATCATTAATTTATACCCTGTATAAAGAATATGAAGCGAAAGAAACCCCAGAGGCGAAATTTGTTAAGGATTTAGACCAGTTTGACCTGCTATGTACAGCTTCATACTATGAAAACCGTGACCAGACCCCAGGAAAGCATCAAGTGTTCTTTGACGTGATGGAAGGAAAAATCAAACATCCATTTATTAAAAAGTTGGTAGACACTTTGGAAGCTCAAAGAGTGAGACAAAGAAAGGGACATCTGGATGAGGGTGATGATATCAAGTCAACCTTGAATGGAACAAAAGAATAGCAGTAGTATTTAGCTCTTTCTTTTGTTTTTTGTGTGTGTTTATATTTTATTTTTGCACTCAATGCCCCAATGAATTACGTAGAAGGAACCAGTCAAGGATTTGTGTGTCTCTTTTGACAGTTCTATTAAATTCCTATTTATAATTGTTTTTTTTAAAAATGTGAGTGTTTGCTCATAATTTTGATGTTGGATGATTTCAAGACATGGTGCTTTATTTATTTATGCAGGATCAACATTACAAAAAGTTTATATATCGATGGGTGCAAGGAAGACTGTCGTGACTCACTTTTTATCGTTTTGAGTAAATAAGCTTATAGTTTTTCTTTCAATTTTGATTTTTCTGACATAAAGTAATTTGTGGTAATAAAAAAGACATTTTGAAAAAATTTAAAAAATTTATTACTTTTTTGAATATGTTTAGGCAGTGTACAAAATAAAAAAACCTAATAAGTTTCAAAAAATTAATACTTAATAATGCTAGTCTTCAACTTCTTCTTCAGAGTCATTTTCATTATTATTCTGCTTCTTTGTTCTTAGGCTCCTGTAAAAATCATGGTACATGGAAGGAATTTTTCCCATATTGCACAACCACAAGATGCCTCTTAGTTTTTTTTCATCAATAGGTATATCTCCATTATATATTTTTGTTAGCTCCACTGCGTTCTGGCCATGCGTTATGTTTCTTTTTAGTTGTATAATATTAGCACTGTCAGCTGCAAATTCATATTTGAAAAACACGAAGTCCGGTTGTTCTGATTTAAATTCAATTTCTCTTATTTTGCTTATTTTTATGGTTCTCTTTGATTCATCTGTTTTCCAGTTTTGTTTTTCTGTTAAGCTTTTAAAATTAAAAAAATTATCCTGTTCCATTTCAGTAACTATGTACGATTTTCCTGTAGTTTTTGCCATTCTAATAATCGTAACCCATTGGGTGGGCACATAAATGACAGGACACTTAGATCCAGCAATTTCAATAACACTATGCATGCTATCTCCTTCATTTTGGGTGTGCCCTTTTTCTAAAAAACGATGGATGATATTTAATCCAAAAGTTTTTGATGCATAGGAAATCATGGAAAATACAAATTTGTTTCGATTTTGCCCCCCGCAATTATCAGAGTAAAAAATGATTTGCCTAATATTTTTCGATTTCTGAACTTCCAGAAATTTCCAAAGACAACTTGCTATTTCAACAGAGCCCCTTTTAGCAATTCTCTCAAGCCAGTAATAGCAATACCCTTCGTTATTGCCTAAGTCATATACAGTGAAATTATAAGTTGAATATTTGCTTTTATAATAAAAATCACTTACATCGGATTGTGGGGTTGATAATACTTTCTGCAAATCAAATGCTGCAACACAAATATCTTTATTTTCAACAGCTAGTTCTTTATCAGAATCCTTTAGATTTCTGGCCAAAACTTTATTCTTGATATGCTTATCATAGTCTTCTTTTGATTGTAACTTTCTTGTTTCATCAGCTAATTCATAAGCAGAACATTTTTCACATTGGTCTTTTTTTGGCTTAAAAAATGCATTGTTAAATTCATTATTAAATATATCTCGATACTGTAGTTCAGAAGCTTTTTCTATGATATTTTCTTCATCACAATATTGCATGAACAAACCATACATTTTTTTAATATTTAAGCCCGGTTCAAAATACATTTTCTTAGTATCCTTACGGAGATAATGTGAAGGCACTACAGGAAACATATTAATATGGCTGCAAACACTTTCTTTGATACCTACTTACTCTGTTAGGTCGATTATCATGTTTTCCTCGATTGTCATTTTTGAGTATTCCACTTTCCAATGTTTTTGAAAAAGCTGTATTTACCCAAGTTTCAGAAATATCTACAGTATTAAGAAACATGGTTTTGCAAACCTTTTGTAAAGTGTCGTTAATTTTAAAAAAATAGGTTCTCGATAGCTGTCTTCTTGACTCTTTATTGCACACAGTGATTTTTTTTTTGTTTTTCTTCAACAAATCGTAGAATAAAATCGTGTGATCTGCAATACCCCAAAAGTCCTCAAAAATATTTTGTCTATTTTCTTCAGTCATCTTATCTGCACACTTAAATCTACACTTACATGGCTCTTTTAATTTTCTTGCATTAATTTTTTTCCCTGCTATATTTTTATGTTCTTTTCCTTGATCTAACATAGATTTTGCTTTATTATCCGCCCATTCTTCGGGTTTTCTTTGTCGCTTCCTTTCTTTTTTCTTCATAAATCGTTTACGTTTTTTAGTTGTTATATCTACCAAATCATTTTCATGTCACCTTCAGTTATTGTCTTGTCATCATCTCTTAATTCAAAATTTGGATCCAAATCTGAATTATCCTCAAATGGATCTTCATCTTCTGAAGTTGTAGAAAACTTGTAGCTTGGTGTGTTTGTTGCATCGTTTGAATCTAAAAAGTACAGTGAAATACCTACTTATTAACAGTATCAAATTAGACATAATGTAACTAAATTTAATTTTAACAAAATAAGTTTCTTCTTACAGGTGTGAGATACTATATTCTGGCAAGGCTGGTTCTCAGGCTGACCACGTTCTTTATTTTGGAAGAGCATCTCATTTCCAACTGGGTAATTCTGAGAGGTTGACCTTAGAAGTCCTAAGACAATAAATTTTTTATTATAAGATACTACATTTATTCATTATTTGGCACAATACAAAATTTGAGGTGTAAAGTTGCTATACAAAGTAAAAAAATATCTTAAATCTTAAAGACATTCTCCCATTAAAACCATTATTTGAAATTAAAAACAATCGTTAACCCGTAACCGGTGACGTTCCATTTCAGTTACGTTATCGGTGACGTGGAGTCTCCTCTTAAATATTTAGGTGTTTTAAGTATATTCATAACATACAACAGTACTAAGCTTAAGTATGTTCTATAGGGATACCAAATAACTATTATTTGCATGGAGGTACTTAATTATTTGTTTCATTATTTCAATAGGGAAGTAAGAAATAACATTAGTATTTAGGTTAACAATTTTTTATTTTAACATATTTCTTGCTGCAGTATTGACAAAAGTGTTAGTAACAACATCCAGTGAAAAACTTATTTCCATAAAAAACGTAACTAAAACCTTGACCATAAAAAAACCTGCATGCGCCAGTTTGGATTAAAAAAAAAATGTTCTATTACATTCGTGCATTGAACTCTCTACATATTTTATGACTGCAAGTCAAACAAATTGGTTTTTTGCAACAAACCCGCAAATATGACGTCTTCCTATGTAATTTTGAAGGACACAGATAACAATATTTCCTAACTTCTAGGCGGTCATGCTCGACGGAAGGTGATACATCTGCATGAAGTATACGCTTTATAATCTCTCTTACTTCCAGCGGAATTCTACTGTTCTCCAATCTCCTTTTCATATGTGTTTCAACTAAATCGTGAGCCAGGTTTTTCAGAAAATCTTTTCTGTGTAAGGTTCTATTACCCGTATAACATTGATACATGACATATGCGTTTACTGAACTCATATCCAATATTTTATGTAATATAACCATTGGCCATCGTCGTGTTCTTCTAGACGTACTATAAACTGTGCATTTCTCATCTAAAGCATCAACACCACCTTTTTTCATGTTATAAAAACTAATGATTTCAGGTTTTTGCGTTTCCGGGTCTGTGGCAATGCTGTGGTGCATGGATGATACTAATATAACAGCTTTGCTTCTTTTAGGAACAAATGAAACTCGGGCCAAATCCTTTGTAAAACCATATGTTGCTGATCCAATTGCTCTAAGTCTCTGAGGAAGAAATTCTGGAGGAATGTGTCTTTTAGCCTTTTTCATAGTTCCAACGTAAGTCATATCTTTAGATTTCAGCAACTCCACCAGTTACCGAGGTAAACCAGTTATCGGCGGTCAAGTTACGATTACTACCAAATAAGGGTTTGCAAAGACGTAATACAGCCTGGGTGGGTTTAGGAAGCTATTTTTCGTCCACTGAAAGCCCGGTTCCATCAGAATCATCTAGTCCTGTGTATACGTATGCATTGTAAACATAGTTATTCCTCGCATCCGTTAGAATCATAATTTTTATGCCATATTTTCGCGGTTTGATTGGAATGTACATCCGAAAACGACATCGACCGCGAAAACCAGCTAACATTTCATCAACGCACACATATTCACCTACAGAAAACTCATTTTGACAGTTCTGAATAAACATCTCGAACAGTTCTTGCACTGGTGCTAATAGATTCACTGCCTTTCGTTGCTCTTTAGTGGAAGGATCATCAAAACGCAAACAATTGATTAGAACTGCAAATCTCTTCCCGCTCATCACGGCCCGGAAAATGTCTCTGCCTGTCCCATCTGTCTTCGTCGTTTGACTTGAAAATTGCTGTATAGATGAGTAAACCGAAAAAAGCCTCTATTTCGATCCGGTCAACGTTTTGTAATTCAGGTCGATCTTCTCTTTTATATTTGGTCCTGACACTCGCTAACTTTATGTTTGTCCATTTGACTGCAAGATCTACCATGTCATTAGTAAATATGCACTTCCATATTTCATTTGGGTTTACCGAATTACCGAAAGTCCGAGACTTTCCTCGTAGCCCAGGTAAATGAAGAATAATGTTGTGCTGTTGAGTGCGAACATTTTTAGTAGGTTCCTTTGCCGACCACTTGAAACGATTTTTACCATAATAATTGTTTGTCGATCTTGGTTGTTCATCATCGCTTGAAGAATCCTGTTCTTCGATATCTTGAATATAATTTCCATCATCTGCAATGGATTCATTTTCAGATTGCTCGGATGCTGAATTGTGATCACTTTGAATGCCAAAATCCGGATCAGTATCGTCAATATCACTGTTATCTGAATCTAGACTTTTATACTAATTTAAAACAGCCTCCTCGAACTTTGGATCTGTTACACAAATACCTCGTGAGGTACTTGGTCGATTAGTCATTATAATAATATAAAAAAAACTATAACAAAGCACACGATAAGCCAAACAGTTACACTAACGGTGACGTGGAGTCTGGCTGGCTCCGGCACGTTATTTACTCGACAACGGATAAGCGTAAACTAACCGCACAAGTAGGGTGTTGTTTGTTTACTACTTCTAGGAAGGTACCAGGCGGTGCGCTGTCCAGAGGCGTCCCTTTTAGAAATTATAAAAATAATTCATTTTCAAGGAGTCTCTGAGACTCCACGTCACCGGTTGCGGGTTAAAGAGACACAGCAACAGACAAGCAACGCTACAAAAAATTCAGTATGAGCAGACAGCATAATCTAATGAAATAAGACAATAAACTCAAATAATAAAAAAGAAAAGACCCATATTATACTAAAAAATACTAACCTGGACTTTCTTTAAAAGCCTCCTTAGCTTTTTCCAAAATTAAATTGGTCCTTCTCTTCATTTTTCATAAAAATTCACTTTAATGTCACAACCTGAACGGGTTAATAATTAGAGGTTACAGGTTGTAGGTCTGATTGTTTACATAGTATCTTAGACTTACGGTGTCACCATCTATTTTTTTTTCCCGAGAAAACTGTGGTATCTTAACCTTTAACTACACGCGGCCTAAAATATACCATAAGTACACGCTTGGTGTATTTTGTACATCAATGTTGAATACTAACCTTCGAAGGAAATTGTAATAAAAAAGCGGGTTTAAAGTATTCATTATTTTATTTTCAAAATGAAATCTAAGTGGCAAAATTAAATCAAATCGAATGTAACAACGCAAACAAGATAAAATGGGATACAAACATAAAAATTTCAAATTTGATTAGTTTTTTATGCATGAATATAAAATTATTATATATCGGAAACATAAGAATGCATAAAAGAAAAATATTTCAAAGTAATTGAATTAATCTTACTATTCACTTTCAGAATTTTTGTGTTCATTATTGCATGTTTTACAATTTGTAATAGTGATAGCATGCTCTTTACAGACCGGCTTGTTGCATGTATTACATGACATTGTTGTAACTCTGTTTTTTGTCTCCCGCAACAAAAGCACCTTTTCCGTATTTTTGATAGCGGTTCTTCGTTCGACGTCTCCATTGGTTTTCTAAATTTAGCAAGGAAAATCTGTAAGTCAGATGGCAAACTTTTTATTTCCGCTCTTTCCTCAAGGTATGGTTTAATTAGGGACATTGATAACGCCTTTAGATACTGCCGTCTGTATTTGTGCGTAGCATTGATATGATTCGCATTGTAAAGTATTTGACTATTTATTCCTGTAACGTTTAGCATCTGAAAAAATATTACTAATGGCCACCGTCTAGTTCTTCTAGATACAGAATATGTGCTGCACATTTTATCGACCGTATCTACTCCACCCTTGTAAGAATTATAATCTAAAATGACTTGTGGTTTATTCGTCTCCAAATCTACTGATGAATCGCTGTGCATTGATGATAACAAAATTACTGCTCTACCTTTTTTTGGAACAAATGATACAATGGAGATGTCTTTTTGAAATCCAAATATCGATGATCCTTCCTGCCTCTTTTTATCCGGGAGAAACTCTGATGGAAGCTCTCTTTTGTTTTTTTTATTGTTCCTACTAATGTTACCTTCTGGTCAAGCAGCTCTTTTGCCAGTGGATAACTTGTATACCAATTGTCGCATGGCAAGTTTCTGTTTTTTCCTTTCCATTGTTCAACTAAGCGATGTGTTATATCCGTTGGCTTATTTGATTTTTTGTAGGGCCCCTCAGGTTGCGTGCCGCAATATATCTCCATGTTAGTGACATAAAATGACTTAGAATCACATAAAACAAATGCTTTTATGCCATATTTGGCGGGCTTGTTTGGGATATACTGGATGAAACTGCATCTGCCACGAAAAGGGATTAGCATTTCATCGATTGTCATTTGTTCGCCAATACAATAGTTATTTTCGCATTTTTTGATAAAACGTTCAAAAATAGATCTAATTGCTGCAAGTCTATCAATTTTTTTTCTTTCGGTTCTCGTGGCCTTGCTGTCAAATCGAAGAGCGCTGAGGATAAACAAAAATCTGTTGCAGCCCATAGTAGCTCTAAATATTTCACATCCCGTCCCATCAGTTGTCCACAACTCCAAGAAATGAGTATGGTTTTCTTTTTTTAGTCCAGCTAAATATAATAATCCAATAAATGCCATTAATTCAGTCTTCGAAATATTTTTTGCATCTCTGGGTCTATCAAAGTTCACTCGCATTTTTTCAATCTCTGTATTTAGAATATTCAAGAATAATTTCAATGATATCTTCAGTAAAAAATGTTTCAAATTTCATAATATTTCTAGCACATTGTTTGGGTCCAGGAAATATTTTTACAATATTTTTCCATCGTGTTACCCTATCCTTCGCCACAAAATTTGCTTCGCCTCTCTCAGCCTCTTCATCACTATCGGCAACGTTTGTCTCTTCGCTATCGCTCTCTTGTTCAGAAGCCGAATTGTGGTCGCTTTGGTCAATGAGTTCCTCCTCCGATGTATCTGCTTTACCTCCTACTTCTTCTTCCGAATCATCGTCCCAAATAACTTGTGCTATGGTCTGAAGCTCTTCTTCTGTAAGACGGTTAGGATCCTTGATATTGACGCGTTCCCTAAAACAGAAAATTATACCTTATTATCAATAAATTGAAATGAGTAAAATCCTATAAAATCACATATTTAGTAACAAAACAAAAAATTAAAAATTATTCAAACATACTTACATTCTTACACGCGCGGTGTATTCTGTGCACCAAGTGGTTTCCTTGCCTTAAATCGATTTTTTTTTTTTTTTTTTTTTTGGTGAGGGGGGAATGCGTTTACGCACCATACCATAGCCCGAGCTACGGCGTGTGTGTGACTCCAGGTTGTCCAGCTAATACCCACTAAACCCTAAACCTCCGCGTGGCCCGACTCATCAGCGTCTCGGTAGGCCATGTGTTGTGCGTGACCTGTGGTCTGCTACAACGTCTCCTCATGTGTTTCAGTCTCTGGGAACGCCGGGTTGGTTCCCTTTACCTCGCACATTCTATCGATGTCGTTAAACGATCATCGATAGAGGGTCTGCTAGGTTCTCTTGAAACTCTTGTTTTCGAAAAATCAAGAGTTTCAAGTCCTCTTACCAATATGTTGTTCCTGGTCCTGGTCCTGAAGGGTCCTGGTCCTGGTGGGTCCTGGTCGTGGCGGGTCCTGGTCCTGGTTGGTCCTGGTCCCGGTGGGTCCTGGTCCCGGTGGTTCCTGGTCCTCTGCATCCACGCCGTGGGGGGGGGGAAGCAACCGCGGGTTCTCCTAGTCAAGGTTCCAGTTGGCGGGTGCCAACTGGGACCTTGGTCTAGGGTACCTGGTTCTGCGGTCGCGAGGCCTCTCGTCCGGATCGTAGTCCATGAGGAATCGTAGCTGCTCGTTCGGGTGGTCCTGAGCTTTCTCGAAGGTCTTCTCCGCTTTTTTCCTCATGTACTCGTGGATGGTGTCCCAATGCAGGTCTCTACGCAAGGTTGAGTTTTTTACGTAGGATGGTGCACTGGTGGCGATCCGGAGTAGCTTCATCTCTAGAGCAGCAAGTCGCTTGCGGTAGCTGGGGGCAGCGTACCCCCAGACCGCGGAGGCGTAAGCGAGCTGAGGTCTGGCGATGGCCTTGATCAGCCGTAGCTTGGTCGCTAGCGGCATCCGGCTGTGTCTACCCAGTAATGGGTAGAGTTGAGCCATGGCTGCTCTGGTTTTTGCGATGACAGCTTCTATGTGGGCTTTCCAGGTGAGGGACTTGTCAAATACGATCCCCAGATATTTGACTTTGTCGCTCCACTGGATATCTTCGACGAAGACGGATGCTTCGAGAGGTCTTGCAATCCTTCTTCGTTGAATGAAGATTGCCTGCGTCTTCTGGACGTTGATGCGGATTTTCCATTTCACGCACCAGTCCTGAATGTGGTCCAGTTCATCCTGTAGTCTCCTACGGATGATCTCGGGTCGTCTATGCTTGGCGGCTATAGCAGTGTCGTCTGCATATAGGGCCAATGAAATATTAACCTCTCTGTTCGACTATTGACCAACGACTGCTCTTGGGTATTCAGGGAAGAGTAAGCATAGGTTAGATTGCGCGGTGTTGTCAGTGCCGCCGATTTAGAGTTAAAACAATAACATTTTTGCTGCGCGTGGTGTATGAAATACACCAACGTGTGTAGTTAAAGGTTAAGTTAATATATTCTTCGCTGTAAATAACATAACATTTTGAGATACAACAAAACGAAAAAGAATTA
Source organism: Acanthoscelides obtectus (assembly GCA_963669975.1). Classification (NCBI taxonomy): domain Eukaryota; kingdom Metazoa; phylum Arthropoda; class Insecta; order Coleoptera; family Chrysomelidae; genus Acanthoscelides; species Acanthoscelides obtectus. The sequence goes on along the minus strand of CAVLJG010000006.1, from coordinate 60,843,558 downwards.
CTGGTTGCCTAGCCAATCCCCGAATCAAGATAAGATTTTGTTCGAAGGAAGCCACAGTATTTCTGCATCATTTTGTCATATTATCTCAAAATCGCCAAAAAGTGAGATACGACAGTCTTCGTTGCACCCGTCGATATATGAAAATTCGAATACAATAATACCTAACCAATAAAAAAACATAATTATAACTTTAGCCAACAACCAATAAAAAATCAAGCTAATTCTCTAATAATCCTTTTAAATCTAAATAAAGGTATGTCCAATATTTCAATGTCCTTATTATTTATAAGATTCAGTGTCTTCTCAACAAGCAAGTGCATAGCATAATTTTTTCAATAAGGAGGTAATCTGTTTTGTTATAGAGCTCAGGGCACAGCATCTGGCTATTTAAAAGTTTAAACAAACAATAAATCAATGTGAGTACATCTTTGGCATACATTCTTCAAGTTCAATATATTCAGTACATCATCTTATATATGAGCCATCTAAATGCAAACCCCGCCAAGTACAAACCATACAGTTCCAAGAAAAACGCGGAAGGCTGTTTTGCGTAATACTATCCACAAAATGAATTTACTTTATGTTGTTAATGTAGATACTGCTTCTTAATACATATCATTCATCGTATCATAACAAAGAGAGCATTAGCACCGTCAAATAAGAAAAATAAATTGCAGTTTTCAGGGTTTGAAAATAAATGTGAAAAATGGCGGGCTTTGCAGCCAAAATGAATTGTTTTTAACCACAATGATGAGAATGTCGGGTTTTGAGAAATGATATCTTGACAGAATGCAGATGTCAACGTTTCCTGTCAGTGACAATGCTCAATCTCAATTTTTATTATTTTTGCATTTGGTGGAGTTTGCAGTTAGATGGTTCGTATGATCATCAGGAATTCTTATTTCAAGCTTGTAAAGACAAAACCTAACAAATTTATTCTGGACTTCGTAGAGGGCTAGTCAATTATTCATATAATGGGGAGACCAGCACATTTATCCATATTTTAACAAAGACACCACAAGTGACTTGTATAATTTTCCACAAGTTTCTATGGATCACAATCACAAAACCAAGTACTTTTTAAACATTAAGTACAATAGTGTTTATATAATTATGTGTTGAAACTTAGTTGTTCATTAAAAAGTATACCAAGATCTTCTATGACATTGCAATATTCAAGATTATTGTTTTCTTTAGTGTAAGAAGCCTTATTGTCTTTTGTAAAAACTAATGTAGTTACATTTAAACCAATATTTAATGATAAATCATTATTAAAACACCAGTCACTCAGCCTGTTCAAGTCGTTTTGCAACAAAATCAAGTCCTGCTCGGAACCATCCACCTGATAAAATTATAAATCATCTGTGAACAACAAAAATTTACTGTTTTCAAAACATACTGAAATGTCATTTATAAAAATGTTAAAGAGTAATGGAGAACAATGGCCACCCTGAGGTACACCAGAGGAAGCAGTGATATAGCAAAACCTGACACTGCCTATCTGCACCTGTTGACGTGTATCAGAAAGAAAACTTGCGAACCAAGACACCATAATGTCAGAAAAGCCAAAGAGGCTCCATTTTTTCAGTAAGATACTGGGGTTAACTCTATGAAATGCCTTGGAAAAGTCTGTGTATATCACATCAATATGATGCCCTCTTTCCAAAGCACTCAACAAAGAACAAAGTGTTCTCAAACAGCACACATTACTTTTACCAAGACTTATACCATGTGGTCTTACATAATTTGCAAAGTCTCACAAGCCTAATGAAGGTAGATGTTTCCACCTGTAAGTATTATTATTATTATGTTGATAAAATGCTGTCATTTTGGTAGGCATTGGTTAACAAATGAGCCAAAACTGCATACAACTATGCAGTTTGGGCCATAAATAATGCAATGTAAACATATAGGAGTGGCTGCTTCTTATTCCAATTCCTTGAGCATCACAAATTTTGTTACAAAATGTGCTTTATGTTCTCCATTACCACTGCTTTTTGTTTATTTTATTTTTGTTTTTATCTGCAACAAATTTTAGCATATAACTTTCAAAAAGTCTTTTGTTTTGATCAGTTTGATTCCAAAGAATCTTCCATTTAGTCATATATTTTCTTCAATCTTTATTGAATATTTTAAATGTAGTGATACATCACTTGCACCATTAGTGATTTAAATTTTATCTCTTATAGTTGAGATTTCAAAAATTTATGTTTGTTTTTTATCAGATACACTTTTATAATGTATTTAATAAATTTTTGTATGAATTCTTGTAAGTCTTATTTTTTACCTCAAGTTTTTATATCTTGCCATTTAGAAAGAAAAACATTTATTATCTGTCATATCTAAATAGATGTACTCATCTTGCATTTAAGTAATATTAATCTATACTGAGGAGTAATTTAGAGAAGCTCGGTCATGGTAAAATAATGCTTGTTATATTCGATATATGGGCAAATTATTTGGATATCCTTTAAATACGTTTCTCAAAAAATGAAGCAAAGAAAGAAAATTCCATCAACACATTCGGTGCTATCATATATTTTCCCGTGTGCGAACATTTTTTTGTCATCAGAATGAACTCTGAGACTATTTAGGATGACAACTATACTATTTTTATTTTATTTTTTCATTAGATCAAGTGGCACGTAGCCGAGCCAAGCGCATGTTGTGACAAACTCTTATATTTGTGCTGAGCTCCGTATCGAAAAAATTTCATGGATTTTCACTGAAAGGGACAGTTTTCGATGCGGCGCGGCACGGGTCCGCGCCACGCGCACATATGGATACTAGCGGTGCAGCACGGAACCGCACCGTCAGCAGTGAATGTGTTAATTCAAATGTTTGTGTTTGTCTAGGATTTATGCCTGTACCTGAAAGAAGAATTAGCACGCGACAAAAACCCTATGAGCGGAAAATAACATGAGCTAGGGCAAAACGAGCTTTTCAGAAAAAGCTAGTTTGTCAAATGAAACAACGGTGTTGTGAAATGGAGCAGTCATACTTTATTTCCCCTTTGAAATTATACAGTGGCATTATATTTGACAAAAATTTAAGTGTTCCTCTTATAGCTACAGTTACTACAAATTTAGCATTACTTCTTCCTTTCAACGCAAGGCATCTCGTCTTCTGCAGTGATATACGGATCCGTATCAGTTCTAAGACCAAAGGAATACCCAGGCTTCTTGGGGAGTTTTGGCAGATAAATGGGGCCAGGACCTTTGTCTTTGCCTGCTGGGGGAAACACGCGGGGGGATATGGTATATTTGGGTGGTTTCTGTTTGTAGGACTCCATGTTGGGACCGCTGTATTTGGCTGGACCTGGAGACCTTTCGAGCTCGGATAAGTTGTGCTTGAATGACCTACGAAATGAAAAGCCATTACCGGGATTCTATATGGAGATTAAAAACCAGCAGGTATTATCTGGCACCGGGCAAAAGCAAATGAATGCACTTGGAAAACACGGCCTTAGGTAAAAAGTAACTCTCAAAACGCATTTTTCAATATCAGGTTTGTCCTAAAACTATGGATTAACCAGACACTTGCAGTTACACCGCAAACATCGATCATCACAAAACGGACAGAACACTATTTCAGACTTGAAAGCATCATTGCCACATCGCAACAGTTATGGGTTATATTTAGTCAGAACTTAAAACTTAATCAGCGATTGGAAAGCCGGACAGAAACGTATTTCCCTTAGCAGTTATTCGACAGGCTGTTGGGAAGAAGATTTAAATACAACTGTTACACTGGCAATACTTGAAACTATATATGATTTTATTGGAATAGAAACAATGTTATAGGGCTTAGACCTATTTTTTCAACTAAGGTATTCAAATCTGATTAACTCACATGCTATATGCGGCATTGGCATTTTTATCAGGAACCTTGGGACCTAAGGTTGAGGGTACTTCATATTTGTCTGGACCTGGTGTAAGGAACTTTTTGAAAGGCGGGTATCTGTAAGACATTGAGTACGCTGGAGGTCTCTGTTCTTTCATCCTGGGAGCCTGTTCTGGCTTGTAGGTTCCTGGTCCAGGAACCTGGAACAAAGCTGAAGAGAAACTGATGGTCAGATGAAAATTTGATTCAGCCTTTGCTGCATCCGAACGAATATCTACGAGCCCCTTCCCACTTCAGTTGGCCCAACTATTGAAATCTTAGTTTTTTCTTATCAAACACAAATAATAAAAATGTAGCAGGGTGTTATAGGTTTAAAATATTAACAATGAATATTTTGATAATATTTAGTAGAAAACACCAACTTTATCACTCCCTTATCAAATTTGCAGCATAAAAATAACACATGTTGCAATTACAGCATATCAACCTATTTTCATTTCAATGCAAAATAAGTCTATAACGCTTAGGTAGCTGTGAAAAATTAAAGCCATGACAATTGGTTTTATTAATCACAGCTGTCAGAATACGTTTACATTAGTTTTGGGTAGTTAAGGTTTTCAAACTGGGTAGAGGAAATGTTATTAGTGAGAAAATTCGGTTACTGATAATTAAATTTTTTAATTCTGGGAAATCAAACTCAGAAAATGCAACTTTGTTAGACTTATCGTGGTACAGTGTGAGAAATATTTTTAGAAGATATAACGTAACTGGTTCAGTTAATATTGAGCCACGATATGTGAAAAAAAGTAATATCACGACCGAAGAGCATTAAGAAGAATAATCGGGAAAAACAGGCGTGCCAATTATTTACAATTAAGTTCTCTGAGGAGTGACGCTGTTGGAAGGAGAATTTCGAGGTCCACAATTCATAGAGAGGCCCACAAACTGGGATTTAGCACTTGCAAGGTAAGTTTTCTTATAAAAAAAAGTGAAGTAAAAACCCTAAAGTTGCACAACTTGTTTATAGGCCAAAGAAAAGCCACTATTAATTCCACTGCAAAAGAAAAATCGGCTTAGATGGGCTAAAGAACATAGACAATAGACACCTCAACAATGTGTGCAATACAATGGAGTGATGAGGCCCGATTCGAAGTTTGTGTTGGTGACAGTCGCAGTAGAGTTATTCGCAAAAAAAATAAAGCATTCCATGTTGACTGTCTGAAGAGAAAAGTGAAATTTCCAGCATCCATTATGGTCTGGGGCAGTATGTCATCAAAAGGAGTAGGAAAACTTCATTTTATTGATGGAAATGTGGATACAAACAAATATAGTGATGGAAGAATGTTTGACATCCGGCCAAGATTTTGTGTTTCAGCAAGATGTTTTTTTTTTTTTTTTTGGTGAGGGGGGAATGCGTTTACGCACCATACCATAGCCCGAGCTACGGCGTGTGTGGGACTTCAGGTTGTCTTGAGGAGACCACCTAATACCCACCAAACCCTAAACCTCCGCGTGGCCCGACTCATCAGCGTCTCGGTAGGCCATGTGTTGTGCGTGACCTGCGGTCTGCTACAACGTCTCCTCATGTGTTTCAGTCTCTGGGAACGCCGGGTTGGTTCCCTTTACCTCGCACATTCTATCTATCTATCGTTAAGCGATCATCGATAGAGGGTCTGCTAGGTTCTCTTGAAACTCTTGTTTTCGAAAAATCAAGAGTTTCAAGTCCTCTTACCAATATGTTGTTCCTGGTCCTGGTCCTGAAGGGTCCTGGTCCTGGTGGGTCCTGGTCGTGGCGGGTCCTGGTCCTGGTGGGTCCTGGTCCCGGTGGGTCCTGGTGCCGGTGGTTCCTGGTCCTCTGCATCCACGCCGTGGGGGGGGGGAGCAACCGCGGGTTCTCCTATTCTCCTAGTCAAGGTTCCAGTTAGCGGGTGCCAACTGGGACCTTGGTCTAGGGTACCTGGTTCTGCGGTTGCGAGGCCTCTCGTCCGGATCGTAGCCCATGAGGAATCGTAGCTGCTCGTTCGGGTGGTCCTGAGCTTTCTCGAAGGTCTTCTCCGCTTTTTTCCTCATGTACTCGTGGATGGTGTCCCAATGCAGGTCTCTACGCAAGGTTGAGTTTCTTACGTAGGATGGTGCACTGGTGGCGATCCGGAGTAGCTTCATCTCTAGAGCAGCAAGTCGCTTGCGGTAGCTGGGGGCAGCGTACCCCCAGACCGCGGAGGCGTAAGCGAGCTGAGGTCTGGCGATGGCCTTGATCAGCCGTAGCTTGGTCGCTAGCGGCATCCGGCTGTGTCTACCCAGTAATGGGTAGAGTTGAGCCATGGCTGCTCTGGTCTTTGCGATGACAGCTTCTATGTGGGCTTTCCAGGTGAGGGACTTGTCAAATACGATCCCCAGATATTTGACTTTTTCGCTCCACTGGATATCTTCGTCGAAGATGGATGCTTCGAGAGGTCTTGCAATCCTTCTTCGTTGAATGAAGATTGCTTGCGTCTTCTGGACGTTGATGCGGATTTTCCATTTCACGCACCAGTCCTGGATGTGGTCCAGTTCATCCTGTAGTCTCCTACGGATGATCTCGGGTCGTCTATGCTTGGCGGCTATAGCAGTGTCGTCTGCATATAGGGCCAGCACCCCTGGGGCACGCCTGCTTCCAGCTGTCGTCTTGTTGAATGGCATGTACCAATCTTCACCGTGAACCATCTTTGTGTTAGATAGCTCTGGATCAGTTGGCACATGTTCGCATCGATTCCGGCGGCTTCCATTTTGGCGATGAGTCCATCGTGCCAAACTCGATCGAAGGCTCGTTCCACGTCCAGCAGGACGAGACCGGTTGCCTCCTGGAGATTGAAGCCGCTGGCGATGTTTTCTGTCAGTCGTAGCGCTTGGAGTTCCGTGTTGTGGGAGGATCTGAAGCCGAATTGCTCTGGGGGGAGAAGTTGCAGTTCTTCTGCCTGCTTCTCTAGTCGAACGGCGATAGCCTTTTCGACTACTTTGCCCATCGAGGAAACCAGGCTGATGGGCCGGTAGTTCTGGGGCAACTTCCGGTCCTTGCCTGGCTTGGTGAGCATTATAACCTGGGCTTCCCGCCACCGCCGCGGGAAGTGGTTAAGCCTCAGACTGGCATTGGCGATGTTGGTGAGCGCAGCAATGCCTTTGGTGGGAAGGTTCTTCAGCATCCTGTTGTTGATGCCGTCCCTTCCCGGCGCCTTTCTGACCTTCAACCTGCGGATGATCAGACGGATTTCCTCTGGACTGGAGGGGTGATCCGTCTCCTGACCAGGTGGTCAACTCCTCATGATTTCGGCTGCGACTTCCACGGCCTCCTCGTGGTTGTCGTCCTCGTCTTCATGGTAATTGAGTCTGCATTCGGATTCTAACGAATCGGTGAATGCTTCGGCTTTTTCTCCACTGGAGTAGGCCAAGCCGCGTTGGCCATGAACAGTGGGGATCGTGGTGCGCTGACGACGAAATTTTCGCTGCACAGTCCAGGCCGTACCATCCTGGGTCTCTAGTTCTGCACAGGCTGCATTCCATCTGCTGTTTTGGAGTTCCGCGAGTGCGTTCTTCAGAGCTAGCGATGCTCTGTTTCGCGCAACTCTCGACTCCTCTGTCAACAGCTGGAGATGTTCTTGCTTGAGTCTTCTATTCTCCCTGATCAGTTGCCTAATATGGTGCGGTGCTGGACCATTTAGGTGTCTAGGAACTGCCGTAGTCTCGGAGCGGGTGCTGTCCTCGTGCGCTCGCAGGACAGCATTCTCCAGCTCCTCTACTGCGTTGTCCAGTTCCTCCGCTGATCGGATGGTTGGAATTTGAGTGATGTTCCTTTGGACGTTGGATTTGTACAGATTCCAGTTCGTCCGTTTGGTGCTCAAGCTATCTCAAGTTCTAGACCCTGTGCCAAGTGTTAGTAGAATCGGATTGTGGTCCGACGATCCTTCCACCAGGGTCTCTATCTCGAACTCCTCTCTGATGTTGCGGAGGATGGCTATGTCCAGTACCGCAGGTCGCCCAAGGCCGAATGGAGTGTAGGTTGGTTGCTCCGGACCGACGATGACCCCCGCCAGGGCATCGACGTGTTCCTGGAGCTGCCTTGCATTCCTGTCTTCGACGTTGTTGTTCCATGCCGGTGACTTGCAGTTTAGATCTCCGATGACTATGCGTGCTCCTGGGCGTCTCAGGGGGTCAGCGATGTCATCTTCGTCTAGGGCCTCCCCTGGTGGCACATATAGGGAGGTGATTCTGTAGGGACGGTGGTTGTGATGGACCTGGACCGTGATTCCGTCCCCATTGATGTCTGCGGCATCGTCGAGGACATGACTCGTCAAGGTACGTTTGACGAGTAATGCGACTCCTCCACCTCTGCCTCTTCTGTCGTAGCGGTACGTCTCGTACCGCGGGAACGTCAAACTATGGGCAGCATCCAATTTCGTTTCTTGGATGGCCATCACCTCTGGTTGGTACTGGTCTAGTATCTCCTGGATTTCTGGTTTCCGTGCCCTGAATCCGTTGATGTTCCAGGATATAATGCGTAGAGATTCTACGTTTTGCCCTGTAGTCATTTCGGGTCTAGTGCTTGTCTTGCATCTTGGCCTCGAGTGTATCCAGGCGGGTTATGATGGCTTGCATCATTGCTAGCAGTCTGTCATCGCCGTGTTGCTTCTGCGCAGTAGTTCCAGTAGCAGTGGCGGCTGCTGGGGCAGAAGTGGACATAGGTTTCTTCACTTTTTGAGCGTAAGAGGTCCTATTTGTGGTGGGGACTGCTTTGGGGGCAGAAGCAGCTTTCCTCGGGGCCTTACTACATCCCTTGTAGTTGGCGGGGTGGCCTTCTCTACATAGGCAACACTTGGCGTTTCGTTGCCCTGTTCGCGGCGCTGGCAGACTGCAGCTGGTGCTGATGTGGTCCTCTCCACACTTAACGCACCGTTCAGCGAGACGGCAGTTCCGCTGTGTGTGCCCATACCTCTGGCAGCAGGAACATTGGCTGGGCTCGGTGGACTTTTTCTTCCTCTCGAAGCTGACCGTGAGCATGGCCAGCCTCTGGATCTCTAGAAGCTTTTCCGGCATCTTCGTCTTGACGAGGAAGAGCGGAAGTGGCTTCTTGGTGGTCCTTGAGGTCATCTGCTGAACCTCAGCGTCTGCGATGCCTTGGCTCACTAGACCCTCTTTGACGTCATCGATTGACATCTCCCTGGGTAGTCCACGAATGACCCTCTGGTCCATCCTGTCCTTCAGTCCTTCAGTTGATAGGTGAAGAAGGGCCGCTTGATGGAGTCCAGCAGTGCGACTAGCTGACGGTAGTCAGCTGGTGTATTTGTGAACACCTTCACACTGTTACCCGCCGTCCTCGCCTTGGAGAATTGGATCCCCTTGTTGTTCATCATCCTGCTTAAGGATGACCAGTCAGCGGTGCCCTCGATATTGATTGGCGGAACTCCTGTTCCTGCCATGGGGGCCTCGGTGGTCCTGGTTGCTCTAGGACCTCTCTTCTTGGTGGCAGCTGGCATTTTTGGCTGCCTGGATGGTTCTTCTTCTTCGGAGGACTCATTTTCTCCTCCTGGTGACGACACTGAAGTCTGCGTCATCGGTCCTCTTCTCGGCTTCTACTTCGATTTCTTGGGCATCCATGTCCCTGTTTTCCGTAGGCTGCTGGTCCTCGTCTCCCTGGTCCTCACCTTCTTCTTCTTCTTCTACCGTCTTCTTCGCCTTCCTCTTCGCTTTGAGGAGCTTCCCCCACACTTCCTCTATCTCTTGCCTCGCCTGCTTGAATGCTTCTTGCAGATTTTTCATCTGCTCAGCAAGCATTGCGAAGTTATCCTCCTTCTGCTTCAGCTGGCTCGTCAGTTTTTCTATTCTCGCCATCGTGGGTGGCGATCGTATCGTGATGAAAATCACAATAAGATCGCACTGCAAGTCCGGGTGGGTCGCAGTCGCACAAGTGTATACTCGCGACGGCTGCTAGCTCGGAACTGGGAAAAGGGGCAAGATGGTGCAGCGTGCCATACCTCAAAAAAGGCTATAAAATGGATGGAAGAAAATAATGTACCACTTTTGAAATGGGTCTCTAGCAGTCCAGATCTGTCACCTATTGAAACTTTGTGGCACGAGATGAAAAAGGTTCTACGACAACATCCTGCTCGTACAATCACCGAACTGAGACATAAGCTTCAAGAAATATGGGATTATTTTACACCAAATGTTTGCCAAAACTTGGTTAACACTATGCTCCAAAGAATTTCAGCCGTAATAAAAAATAAAGGTGATGTAACCTCAGCGTCTGCGATGCCTTGGCTCACTAGACCCTCTTTGACGTCATCGATTGACATCTCCCTGGGTAGTCCACGAATGACCCTCTGGTCCATCCTGTCCTTCAGTTGATAGGTGAAGAAGGGCCGCTTGATGGAGTCCAGCAGTGCGACTAGCTGACGGTAGTCAGCTGGTGTATTTGTGAACACCTTCACACTGTTACCCGCCGTCCTCGCCTTGGAGAATTGGATCCCCTTGTTGTTCATCATCCTGCTGAAGGATGACCAGTCAGCGGTGCCCTCGATATTGATTGGCGGAACTCCTGTTCCTGCCATGGGGGCCTCGGTGGTCCTGGTTGCTCTAGGACCTCTCTTCTTGGTGGCAGCTGGCATTTTTGGCTGCCTGGATGGTTCTTCTTCTTCGGAGGACTCATTTTCTCCTCCTGGTGACGACACTGAAGTCTGCGTCATCGGTCCTCTTCTCGGCTTCTACTTCGATTTCTTGGGCATCCATGTCCCTGTTTTCCGTAGGCTGCTGGTCCTCGTCTCCCTGGTCCTCACCTTCTTCTTCTTCTTCTACCGTCTTCTTCGCCTTCCTCTTCGCTTTGAGGAGCTTCCCCCACACTTCCTCTATCTCTTGCCTCGCCTGCTTGAATGCTTCTTGCAGATTTTTCATCTGCTCAGCAAGCATTGCGAAGTTATCCTCCTTCTGCTTCAGCTGGCTCGTCAGTTTTTCTATTCTCGCCATCGTGGATGGCGATCGTATCGTGATGAAAATCACAATAAGATCGCACTGCAAGTCCGGGTGGGTCGCAGTCGCACAAGTGTATACTCGCGACGGCTGCTAGCTCGGAACTGGGAAAAGGGGCAAGATGGTGCAGCGTGCCATACCTCAAAAAAGGCTATAAAATGGATGGAAGAAAATAATGTACCACTTTTGAAATGGGTCTCTAGCAGTCCAGATCTGTCACCTAATGAAACTTTGTGGCACGAGATGAAAAAGGTTCTACGACAACATCCTGCTCGTACAATCACCGAACTGAGACATAAGCTTCAAGAAATATGGGATTATTTTACACCAAATGTTTGCCAAAACTTGGTTAACACTATGCTCCAAAGAATTTCAGCCGTAATAAAAAATAAAGGTGATGTTACCCAATGGTAATCTTTCAATTGCTGCTTTGTTAACTTCGCGCATTTATTCGCACATTGCTTATTTGTTCGGATGTTCTATTAGTTATAGGTCTAAGTGATTTCAAATATGTATTTTTACGACTAGAGTGTATCTAAAATGTTTTTGAGAAAATAAATTGTTTTAGAAGTAAATAGTTTCGACTTGTTTAGTTTATAAAGGCATATTTTGGTACAAATCTTGAAGTGGGCCAACTGAAGTGGGAAGGGGCTCGTATATACCAATAAGTACCTGCTTGTCGTCATTAAAAAATAGTAGTGGAGATGGAACTTTTTCAAAGAACGTAACAAAAAAATCCAAGAGACTCTTTTCAAACAGAATCAATTTCACTTTGAGAAAACGACACTTATATGTACTTGCAGAAACTAGTGGCGTATAATCTTTCACTAAACATAAAATTTAGATAGCTCATATTATATGGAGACTGGGAATTTCCGGACGCATCCCTAGATAAACTTATCAATTATTTTTTACGTACCGAATTTGTTGTTAAATTTTCTTGACAACATTTTATGACACTCTGTATACTTACTGAAAGGTCTTGGTCTAGATTTCATAGAATACGCTGGAGGGCTTGCTTTGCCATAACGTGTCATCCACTGAATATCGTATCTTGGACCTGGCCCGAAATCTTTTCTTCCAAAAGGTAGTTTCATCCCAATGGAATATTGGGGGTTCCTGTACCTTGACGCGTCATGGTCCCTGTACCCCACTACGGGGGGTAGTAAGTACTTTCCCGGACCGGGACCTAAAATATAATAGAAAATTATTTCATGGATATAAAATGGATACTTTTGGACTTTTTTGGAATATTATTTTCATGATAACCCCCAATTTTGAACTACATTTTCTAAAAATGAGTTGGAGCCAAACGTCAAAACTTGAAGTTTGAGCGATTTTTTTATTTTGCCTGTAGCTCCGCCTCCAATGGATTGATTTTTAAAAACTACAAAGCCTTTCCGTCCTTGGCATAGTCGCAATAACTTTCCAAGTTATAGTGGGGCCAAGGATTCGCGGACAGACAAACATGCCGACGTAAATAAACAAATTACTCAATTTTTAACATTTTCGCGATTGCAGCACATCCTCGCTAGTTGGTGTGGGAAGTTAAAAGCGTGGAAACATTTTACCATTTGAATAGGTACATCTAGGTGGCCGAAACGTTAGTAAACATTCAATCTAAAATATGCGGTTTTATTTTGCCGCCAGAGAAACATCAACATTCCAAAGTTATATTTATTGTTATTTTTTTACACCGAAGCAGTCGCAGTCTGGATGCACGAAATTCGACACGGTAAGGATTGGAGGATGAAGTCAGGCGAATCTATCTCGCAGGCACGTCGCTTGGCGGCATCATGGAGGAGAGCTCTACTGAGCAAAACCCGTTGGCGTAGCGGTAGAAGAGAGCTAGATCGCCAACGTCGTGTGAAAGTTGTGGATTTTATTGACCGTACAGTAAAGGAGGTCGTTGATCAGTAAGAGGAACAATATTGGAGCCCAGACCGATCCCTGGGGACTCATGCGTTGACGTTGTGGGCTGAATAGGAGAATCCGTCAATTACGACGGATATCTTGCGGCAAGAAAGAAAGTCAGCCATCATCTACAAAACCTCTCTGGGAGGATGGAAGTTGGCATGAGAAGTCAGCATACCACTGCTGAACGAATGCTTTCGTGACATCAAGAGCAAGAAAAAAGTAGGCTTCGTCACCAGCTGGGTCAGTCTTGGGTAATTAAGAACGCTACAACAGCACAACATGCTGCATCGATCTTGTTCGACACCAACCAGAGCCAATCATTGCCATTGCAATCACGGAGGTGAACTACCTCTGAGGCAGAGTACTTGATGTTCAGGAAGTCGATCTTGACAGCGAGGTATTCAAGTAGGTTAAACCAGTTATGGCTAAGCGACAGAATCTCTTTCCGGCCTGATTCCATGAAACGTCTCTGGAGCAGAAAAGACTTGCTGACAAAAGACACAACTTCCCCGTTCTCCCTTAGATTGGAGTGTATCTCGTAATTTGGGAAGCTAAGATGATTAATCGGTGTGCAACGGAGATTTTAGTCTCCGCCAAGAAAAGTATGGCGCGACGACTAGACTGCAGATAGCGGTAAATAGCATCAATGCTGCAAACAGGTTTTATCATTGATGTTATTATCTCTCAAGTTCACCCTCCACCCAGACATTCCGAGGATGGAATAAATTTAAGTGTGGAATTCTTACTACTCGAAGAGTGGAGTGAAAAGGAAGATGACCGGCTGCGTAGCTTAGGGGTGGCAACATGCGAATATTCTTAAGACACTCTGGAAAAAGCTAGCGTGTGGTACAGCCTTGTTCGGCTGGTCCTAGTCGACAATGCGTGTACAAACACTTGAACTGGAAGAAGTTGTATAATGAGTACAACAACTTCCGGAACAAGCATTTTCCACTGCCCGCTCAGTAGGGGTAGAAGGGATTTTTAACCGCCGACATTTTTTGTGTATCAAAAGGTTTTCAAGGGCTGATTTGGCTAAGCCGGGGCGCAAAAAAGCTCGTGAGTCAGAAATTTAATCAATGAGTAGGCGTCTTTGAAGTAATGGATCTGGTGAATATGGTCGATTTCTTGTAAAATGACTCAAACTAGAGAAAAATTATACGGTTTGTGTAACGTGGACCCCTAATTCCCATATTAAATCAAGAAAGACGTCATAAATCACTTGGTTTGACCAAGTTAGAAAGATAGAAACACCTCGCGTTCCCTAGCAACCCGGGTGACGAGACCACGAACGAAGCTGCAGCTTGCCGCGTTGCCGTCAGCGCACACTTTCTAACATACATATTGCACGCTTTTCTCTCGAAAATATCACCTCGTCAGTGATATTTGAATTTCCGTGTATATTGTATCGTGGTGTAAAATTACCTTGCTAGGCCTGAATCGTGGACGTGCCCCCTCCTAGATCTATCCCACCTTCGCTCTTGAATTTTGTTACAAGGGCACTTGCTCTCAGAGGCGGTGCTTAAGTGCTAAGCATGCAGTCGCGCCCCCTCCCCCTCCTTCCCTAATTTATTTAATTGCCGCTGACACCCTCTTGAGACGAGAATCTTCCTAAACATACTGCGACCACTACACTGGGCCCCTGCCTAAACAGATTCCTCAATCCTCCCTTGGGCTTATCTAAAACGCTTATTTTTTTATTTGCGTCCGGAGTCCGGACACTAAATTAGCGGTCATAGTCATATAATGCACCAATCAAAAATTAACATTTGCGCCACACTCGAAGTATGTACACAAATCTGAAATAATTACAAGATTGAGAAGATGGCAATTAGATTTGGATTTTATTGAAAATAACTGTGTTTCACTGTTGCTGTACAAGATTCTGCTTGATACATTCTTTGAGGGCATACATAAAATTACAGAATGCTTATTCTTTAACAAACATCGAGGAAATATGCAATTTATTTGACTACCGTGCGAAAAAAACCTGTTCCTTTATCCAGTTCTGTTAACAAGAAGCTCTCGCGCCCTCTGGGCCGTAGGACAACTACTTCTAGCCTTGCCAGTAGAGTGCGCGACATTTTCCTATTAACTGTACGTAAATTGATTATTTACTATATGCTTGTTAAAGAATAAACATTCTATAATTTTATTTAAGTCTTTGAAAAATTTATTAAGCAGAATTTATACAGCAATTATGAAGCACTGATTTTTTCGATGAAATGTTCAGTAAAATGGCATCATGTGATCTACTTTATCATATTTGATCCTGACATAAATGAAAAGTACGTTATGTAGCTGAATGATGTGATATATGAACTATTTCTTAATTTAATAAGAGAATTAGGAGCCCACCTTACACAAATCGTATGATTCTTTTCTAGTTTCAGGGATATTTTACAAGAAATGGAACAAATTCATTAGATCCACTACTTCAAAGATGCTTTCTTATTGGACCAATTTACGCCCAAGGCACAAACTTTGATTCCCGCCGACGAATAGTAAAATTGGGCTTTAACGGATTAATGTTCAGAAAACTAGACTCTATTCTTCAGTGCCTTTGAATTGTTTGATCATTTCAAGGCGTAGGCAAAAGCTGTTTTTGGATTAAAGAGCTTAGAAAATCTTAATAGTTGAATTATCTTGTAGATAGAAAAATTATTTAAAGTGGGCTACATCACTTTCGGGTTGATAGGTTAATGCCCATATCGAAAAATACTTTCTGCATCTCGTTCGTTTCTGTGTCTCAAACAGTATCAATCTTCATCGTGAGCCTTTCACTTGTCTTAAATAAACACTGACGAGTAAATCTTTGGTTATCTTTGTATATTAGAACATATACGCAATTATGGTACTTTTATTTCCTATAATTAACCCAAACCTACAAGGGAAAGCAATAGTATTCACTTTTTTCATTCAATAGAAATTGTCAATACATAATTCACAACACATATACGGGATATAACAGTCTACTCACCAAGTTGTTTTCGCGGCATGTCTTGTGTATTACCAGAACTTTAAGAAATGCACTTAAGTTTAAAAAATGGGGTCGTATGATTATGAGGATGATAACATTTTTTGAATTTCAATGACGGTGAAATATGACTGACAGGGATATTTTAGCATTTTGTAACTTGATTGTTAGTTTCAAAATAGGCGAGAGTGTATACTTCATTCTATCCAAATATGGACAAAGATGCTGCACGTTCTCGATACTTAAGGACGAAGCAGCGATCATGCCTGCCAGTTCTTGGTTTAAAGTAGTGATTATGTTGGAATGAGTAGCAGATGAAGTCTCACAAGTCTGACCTTTAACTTCAAATGGCGCAATAAGAAGAAACTCAGTGATATTTCAACCCCATGATTTAGATGGTCAATTCTGATCATCGTACAAGAAAGTACACAACTAGGAAATGTCTTTTAATTCATACCGAAGCAACCGCGACGACAGAAGCCTAAATACCAAGGCACTGTGGCTACTACGAGGAGCTTAAAGACACTGTTAATTTTTAAACCGCCTAAGGTTAATAGAACTGCCTCCTCAGGTAGATCGTAAAACAATCTCGATACCCTAGTGTCAATGTTTTCCAGGTCGGATTGAAAAACAGCATAAGCTGACACTCCACCTTTTCGTCACTGTTCCTTTTAAACCAATTATTTTGTAATCCTGTGACGAATAAAGGCCATTTATTATTATTATTATTATACCCTAGTGTCAAAAAACCAGCAACCGGCTAGAACTGGATGTATGAAGTTCGACAAGGTTAGAATGGGAGGCTAAAATCAGGCGGGTCTGTCTGGCAGGTCTAAGTACAACCGTGGCTATAGCACATTTTATTGAAATGCTTCTTGACGACTTAGACTCTGGTAATAGAACATTAGGTATTTTGATAGATCTATCCAAAGCATTTGATCTGGTTAACCGTAAACACTTACTGGCTAAATTAGATAACTATGGTGTTAGGGGACTTCTGCTTAAATAGTTTATGATCTACATGCAAAACAGAACAGAAAGTTCAGCTCAGTGCTAGTAGATCTGAGACAACAGATTGCAAAAACGGCGTTCCACATGGCTCCATACTTCGACCATTACTGTACCTAATTTTTTTAATGGCTTTGAATGCAACCAATATGTCAGGAATGCAGATGACGCTTCAATACTAATGAATGCTAAAAATATTCCAGCTCTGGTAAACGCCGCTACGTCAGGACTGAGGAGAGTACAATAATGGCCAATAGACAATGGATCAGTGCTTGATGAGAAAAAGTCTAGTTGCCTCAGGTTTACACACTCTAATAAGACATTTGATCATAGTCCCCTCGTCAGGTCATTAGACTGCTTCATTGAGCAAGTAAACAGAGACGTTTTTAGGAGACTATTTATCCGAAAACTACAAGTGGCACGTGTACATAGACAATGAATGCAAAAAACTTATCCTCCGTTGTTCTACTGCATCAGTGGCTTCAGATTTGTGACTGGTAAAGCAACTGTCACGACTTACTACTTTGCTTACTTCCATTCGATTGTATCCTATGGTATAATTGCTTGGGGTACTTGTGATGAGTCGGACAGTGCTTGTAATGCAGAAGCGAGTATTGAGTTCGATAGCTGGAGTGAGATACGGAGTAAGATCCAGGAGTCACGACCGTAATGTTTATAATACCAGAAATCCGTCAGTTTTAATGATACCGACTCACAGGTTGTCCTCTACAGAGAAAAGCCCCAAGCATATGGGAAAAATACTATTTAATAGACTGTTACAGAGTCTAAGAAGTTTATCATAGGTATATTTAAGAAAAATATCAAAGTCCACTACTCCGAAAAGCAAACTATATATTCCCTCAATGAATATCTTAACGATGACAATATACTCTCTTAAATGCACACGGAAGTTAGCCGTCAGTTGTATTTTATTTCATTTTAACTGATTTTCAACAATTTTAACTGCTAACTTTTTAATTCGTTGTATTTTGTTATTTTTTACAAATATGTGCTTTTTACAATGTGTTTCCTAGGTCGTGGTCTGTCTGTATGGATAGTGTAGTTGTTTTTATTGGACTCTAAGAACAATTTATGTTTCAGTGAAGTAATTTTTATTTTTTCTTCTACTGATATGTGTTGCATGTATAAGTTTTTTTTGACGTATTCAATGTCACTTTTCAATGATCAATAAATTGAATAAACAATGTCTATCTATCTATCATCGCACGCCAACATCTGATCAGCAAAGCCCATTGAGCTGTAGAAGACAGCCAGATCGTAGGCGGCCCTTTGGTGCGTAAGGGTCATGAGACTGTTCGTTAGGGGAGAGTCCTCGATTAGTCGGACAGTCCTCCTCTGAACAACATCGAGCATGGATACTGCAGACAGGGTCGACAGTACACCAAACATGTGAGCAGAGGCTAGGTCTTATCTGGGCCTTGTACAAAGTGAGGAGGTCATGTAGAGAAAAGTACTTCTTAGATATAAACAAATAGCATAGCTTTTTCGCTGCACCTGCTGCTATTGACGAGATGTGTTCAGCCAGCTCGAGTCCGGTAATCTGGATTCCGGTTAGCCCAAATGAACGGCTGTTTGATAGAACTCGACCATCCATCCAAACTGGGTGAGTCCTACGGCACTTCTTATTCAAGGTACAGTGCTGTGTTTTGGAAGCAATCAACTGTACCAGATTGCTGCATCGCCTGAGAGGAAGTCGCTGCTAGTCTTCTTTTCTCCAGCTCACCGGCAGAGATCGGCTTGTTACTCTGAATTCCTGCATCTAGAGTGCTAGATATGGGTTCAATTCTAGGACCATTTTTGTTTCTGTTGTATGCTAACGATTTGTCCGACTTTAAATCTGAAGGTGGTCCAGAATATAAGGTTGTGGCATATGCAGATGACACCAATATCTTGGTTACCAGTCCAAACATCACCGAGCTGCCGGAAATGACTGAGAGAACATACAACAGAATCGTTAAATGGTCGGAAAATAACTTCCTCCGAGTAAACACAGAGAAGACCCGCATTGTAAAATTCGCATTGAAAGATGAACAAGATTTCAACATTTTTGATCATACTAACAGAGCTATTCCATCATCTAATTCAGTTAACATGCTGGGGATAATACTTGATTGTCGAATGTCGTAGGGGTTCCACGTTGAGTATTTGTGTAATAGATTGCGAAGGAGTTGTTCTGGCTTAAAATTCTTAGCAAAGCAGTGCAATAAACGAATTTTAAAAACTTTATACTATGCCACTGTCAACTGCCATATCCGTTATGGTATTCTCAATTGGGGACGTAGTTCACTAACTGTAAGAGTTCTCCTGCTGCAAAAACATGCCATTAGAATTATCGATAACCTTGGTTGGCGCTAATGGCGACAATCCTGTAGAGAATCTTTTAGAACACTAAAGATGTTGACTGTAATAGGTATTTACATTTATGAGTTGGCTACGTTTGTTTTCAAAAATAAGCGCGAATTTGAAGTCATCAAACACCAGCATGAATATCCAACTAGGTCTAAGTTGCTTTTAATCCCGCCGAGACATCGAACTACGGCATCCCAAAAAACAACTAGATATATGTGGAATGTAAGATTTTTAATAAGCTCAATGATGATTATATGAGGAATGAATCAAATATAGCTGTTTTCAAAAGAAAACTAAAACTTTTTTTGATAGTCAAATGTTTCTACACCTTGGAGGAGTGTTTTGTTTAGATCTATATTTATATACTTTTTCAACTCGTCACCACTATTTTTATGACCTTGTCATTTGTTATAGAATTTTCTGTTCTATTCAACAATGAAATAAATTATTGTTATTTATTTATTTATTATCTAAAGAGACGTGAAAGAACTGGAGCAAGCTTCGATGCACATCTCTTCCACAAAACGGCAGGAATCAACTCCAGACCAGAAGCTTTGTTGATGTTGAGCGATGAGAGGACCCGCTTCACGGTCTTACGAGTATACCTAAATGTCACTTCCCGCATCTTTTAGGAAATCCTTGGAATCGATGGTACTCGGCGTTGAAGGGGGAACATTCATGGTGGAGTTGGCAGCAAAGATCTTGGAAAGCACTTCCGTCTTAGCCTTTGAGTCAGTTACAATTGTTCCATCCTGGCACGTAAGTGCGAGAAGTTTCTTTCCATCTGCTTGTCCAGCGTCCAGGGAGACCGACTACCGTTGCGCAGCGACATTACCCAATGCCTATTTTTTTGCATCGTGCTGGCCTTCGGCATTGCGGACCGCTTCGTTATATTTGTTTCTGGACTCGACGTCGGCTTGTCTGTTCCTCTACAGGGTTTTGCAAGAAGGTTCCGTGTGCCTTGATCTACTGCTGTCGAGCAGTGTCGCACGATTTGTTAAACCAGCCGTTGGACCCTGGATTAGGCACTTTCACTGTATGAGAGATATATTCCTCTGATCCAACGTGGATAATTTCGGTAACTGATAAACAGACAGCCGACGGATTTTAGAGTGGAATAAGAATATTTGCTAAGAAATCGAGAGGTTTCGGTTGCTGGTCACTCCTAGTCGGCCACTCACCTTGTAAATTCGGCGTCAAAATGGCAGACGCCCTCATCGAATGCTATTGATAAAAGAGTGGCGGGCCAATATAATCGTGCGATCATCCATTCCAAAGTTAAATTTGCTCTCACAATAAATAAGTTCTAGAGTCGAACATTGTCTCTGGTGGGCAGCTATATGTTTTGCCTTATCTCGAGTTGGCATTACGGAAAACCAATACATTTTGCTACCAGACAGTCAAACAACATCAAACAAAGAAATAAAATAAACAACACTCAAGATCATGTAAAAATGTTTGACACTCAGCCAAGTGGGCACCGGACAGAACATTCTACGAAAAGCTTTATATTACTCTCACACCTGGCAGTGATGCATATGAGTTTGTAATAATATTTTAAGTATAAAAATCAGTCGTCAGAATTTACGTTAGCCATTGATTAACGTATTCTAACTGAAGATAGCCAACCTGATGCTATATTCGCGTTCAAAAAATTCGAGATAAGATGAGGTAATGTCGCGTTATCTATGAGAATTTGCCTCAACTGTTTCTCTATTTACTATATACGTTGTCCTGAAAGTTGAGACTTTCCAAAAACAACTACATTTGAAATAAGAAAGTCAGTTTGCGGTAAAACAGCGCTGAATACGTAAAAAGAAATTGAAGAAAAATAGTAACCATCTATTTGGTACGGTACTTCAAGTACTGCTGTGTCACATGTTTTGTTTGTGGTTACTGCTTGAAGTTGACGCTGCTCAATTCAAAACACGAGTTTGCTTACTTCTTCCTAAATATGCCATTTGGGGCTGTCTAGGTCTTCAACTGTGCCCATCCAGGCGGCTTTTGCACGTTATAAACAAACCTACACAGCCTCGATGGAAATATCGAGGACGAGGGCGGCGTTCTCCACTCGAATAAACTCGCGGAGTATCAATATGATCTTGAAGACGCTCATAGTAATTTAACATAAAATAGATAACTACATTATTGCTGCAGAAATGTGCCATTTCGGTTTTCAAATGCAGTTTGTTTATAGACTAGGTTAACCTACACACCATGCGGCGCTTGGATATTGACTCACATGGTTATAATACCATAAAATGTATATTTTGACGTAGGAAGGCAGGGTCGGAATGACTTATTTAGTTCTTTGGAACTTAATATCCCGGTTATCTTAAGGCTTAGATATATGTGTTGTGCTGTAGCCACCTATATGCTTGTATATGCCCATAAAGACACCGCATCTATGATACGCTAATCTTACCAAAGTATATAGAGAAACAGCTGTGACAAATTATCATAGATGCGGTATCGTATTTCAGCTCGGATAATTCAATTCACGCGCGAATATAGCATTAATAAGAATTATGTCTTTATTTTTAGATTATTAGTAAAAAAACGAACTCATTTGATGAGGGAGGCTCATTCAACATCGTTGCTCTTCCATACAACCCTCAATTAGGTTAGCTATCATCAGGTAGAATATGTTAATCAATGACCCATCTTAGCAGATATGCAGACTTTCAAATTACATATAAACGCAACTCAATATGATTTAAATGTTGCGCGAATTCCGACCCACCTTCTAATTTGCGAATAGAAAGTAAATTAATAGGCAAGTATTGTGTAAAAGCATGAATTATATTTTATAAAAGTATAACAAAATGTATATTATTATGAATATACTTGTACAGTGTAAAATATATATTTGCCCCTATATATAGATTCTAGATCAGTCAGAGCTTACAAAAAATTACGGCTGCATTCACCATGAATTTAGTAAATTTGTGAGACGTTATTATTAAAAAATATATTTTAACAGTCTAGCATAAATAACGTTAATAGCTCAAGTATTTCTAGAATTCTCAGCAGTGGTGATACAGTGATAGAAACGTGGAAAATTGTGGTAAAAATAAGTAATTGGAAATCCTAATAAAAAAATGCAATTCATAAAGTTATTTAAGGCTTTTTTCCTGTAGTTAATGCGCCTCCTTTTCCAGTCCATTCTTCCTTTAACTGGACCTTGCAGCCCAAGTCTCTCAAAGCAGCTTTCAAGTCATATTCAATGTCCTTATATTTCTTCAAACCAGCATGGAGGATTTCCTCAGCCCCAAGTTCTAGGAATGTGGAGCTTTGGTCCCTGCAGCGGGATACCATGTTTCTGATTGCCCAACTGCCACTTTTCTAAAAAAAGAGAAAAAATATCAAGTCAAAGTGGTCGCTATTTCAAACAGGTTAGCAAAAGTACGATGACCATTTTTAAAGTAAGTACCGATTACGCATCGTGCCCGCACATCCTGTTACGTGACGTCCGTTCAACCTCAGATACTCTTAGCCAGTCTTTCACTAAGCCGTCATTACGTTTAGCGTCTATGGCGGTGTTATACTGCTTTGTACGTCGCCATGTCACCTAGTAAACACGTCGATTGTGAATTGCTCTCAGTAATTCGGTTTTTAAATTCAGAAAAGTTCGCCCTGCTGAGAGGTGCTGTGGAACATTATTGGAGCTTAGGTGCGCTATTTAAAACTGCCGGCGGGGCCTGCACTCTAATACGGTATAAACACAGACGCAACTGGACAAGTTTCGTTGGGAATTACTGGATCATCCACAATACAGCCCTGACTTAGTACGATCCGACTTTTCAAAACTTGATGAATCTCTTGGTGGAAAGCGCTTGAAAAATGATGACATGTTGAAAGAAAGAGTTACTAACTGGTTTAACGGTAGGGCGGCAGCGTTCTTTGACGAAGGGATCCAAAAGCTGGTGCCACAAATTGACAAATGCTTAAATGTTCATGATGACTATTTTATATTCATATTTTAATTTGGGTTACAAGTGAGGTTCATAAAGTTTCGCTGACTCCATTACAAAATGGATCTTACATAAAAAACTGCGCTAGTACGTATCACAAGTCCCATTGTCGCATACTCCCAAAAGAGGTATCCTCTCGAAATTATCAGGTATTTTTTAGAGGTATAGAATTTGAAATGGAATAAAACAAAGAGATTATGGAAGCTAGAGCTAAGTCTATGTCATTCCTGACTCCAAAAAAGCACCATTACAAAACTGTAGTCTTACTATCTGTTTCACGTTAATGCACAAATTTAAACGCCTAATAAAATGGCATGAAGTAGGTAGACTGCACTTTCCACGCAACGCTGTCATCAATCCATATTATTATTGTAACGCCCTTATAACTGGAACTCTGAGCAACGATGAAACACCCTCTTACATTGACCTAGGCAAACAGAATTATGCCGCCCATCGAGAAGATTCGTCTGGTGCAGTTGCAAGTGTTGATATGTGCATTAGTGTGAGAGTAGTAAATTAGACTTTAATCAACAAGTACGGTGTTTTCATTACATTACTATAAGGAAAAAAAGTTAACTACGAACATGTATAACACAAAAAGCACTAAACGGACCAAGTTAAGACCATAAAAATAGCCTGCTGCAATCTAGGAACTTCTTTCCTGCGCTTACAGAAAGTATCGAGTCAGCCGTCCTGTGCTGGCCAGCTCGAGTAGTATGGCAGTGGGAGATTAGACCGCAGTCGCAGACATGATTTTGTGGGCGCCAGGGTGAGTTCTTAGTGTGCGGCGAAAGCGACCTAGACGCGACAGGTCGGCTTGATACATTTGATGATAGTTTTATGAGTAAATATACGAGGAAATCTACCGACAAGAAATTCTAGATATATGTACTCTTCCCCACCCCCTACAACCACAACCCCCAATTGTTAACGCTTACAATGATTTTTTCGAAATGATTAGGAGTCTCTGAAACATCAAAAAACGAAGTTTGAGCGATTTTTGTTCCGTTTTTTGACCCTAGCTCCGCCCCCACTGGAACGATTTTCAAAATTTACAAAGCTGTTTCTTCAATGTCATAGTAGTAACCTTGTTCGAAAATTTCATCCAAATCCGAGCAGTACTTTCAAAGTTATATGTGGGCCAAGGATTTGTGGATAGACCGACAGACAGACAGACTGATGATTTTTTATGATGTACATTGTCTTATAACATCCAAAAACATAATATCTCATTAAAGATTTTTTGCGATTACATTACTTCCTCGCAAGTTTGCGAGGGAAGTAAAACACTCAATTTTATTTTTATTCAACATCTTTGAGAATGTTGAATATTAAATAGTTATAATAATTATGGTGTAGCATGATTCTATATTTTATTATCGTACAAATTTCATAAGTCTTAATAAAATGGTTTTTATCTAACTACTAACTAAACAATGGGCACTACCAGAGCTTGAACTTATTAGCGTGGAACTTTTTTGTATGTTATAAATAGAACGCGTTTAAACGCCAATTTTATTCAACTCATTTGTATGAATACCTGTATTGATTTCTCCTCAGGATGCAATTTCATGATCTCAATAATAGCTGCTGGGGCTCCTGCTTCAAAAAGTGCTGTGCTATTTTTGGGAGCCCGTAAACTCAAAGCTGCTATTGCAGATAAACCAGCGGTAGCTGCTTGAACCTTATCCTGAAAATAAAAAATACTTATCATGCTAGTGCAATATCAGAACACATCAGAATTGCTGATGTGCAAATTTTACTATAATCAAAAATGGTATCAATATAAGAAAATCTCAATCTATCTATAAATGACTAGGACATCTGTTTGTCATAGTGTAAAGGAGATAGAGAAAGAAATAAAATAATGCAATAGTTATTTGGCAATGTACATTTTTTACCCAACATTTTAATGCAAAAAATAAATTAATTTCAATGTTTCTATTTTTTTATATCCCCAACAAAAAGTAAGGAGTCTACTTGAAAATGTATCTGATCTTAAAATCACCTAGAAGGTCATGGTCATGTGCATTGGCAACAATATATTTGAACTTAAAATTATCCGCAATTTGCATTTCAGAAATTAAAAAAAAATGCTTCCTGTTTAAAATGCATTTGATCTTCAAATAACCTTAGTGTTCATAGTCAACTCTATTAGTCAACATTTTTCTTTATGAAACGTATTTTCGAGATCGTTTTCCTCTTTCCCTACTTTGTGGACAACCTCAAATACACAAGGTCATGAGCTAAGCCATACTTTAACGTAAAACTTCCTGCTCTTTACTTTTCCGTTGTAATAAATAATAGGGGATTCATATAAGAAAACTGTCTTAACCTTCGAATGACCTGGAATGTCATAGTCAAGGTCACGTTCAAGATCACCAATATACTCGTATAAATCTTTTCAAATTTCATAACTATGACCTAAACATTTTTCTTTAGAAAACGTATTTTTCGTGATAATTTACCTATCCGTAATTCTTGAACTCGCAGATAAAACCATGCTTACGCTTACGTCTTTTAAGTTTTGCATATAGAAACATAGTAGGCCGCGCGGATCGAACGTCAGTACTGAATCTTAACCTCACTCTTTAGTAAACTTAAAAGGTTCCAATACGTGCAGTGTTCTCACTCAATTAAACACTTCATCTCGTCCAGCATTATTTTTTTAAGGTGGCGATAAACCCACATAAAAGTTATGTCAAACTATAAATTTTTATTAAAACCTCTTTTTACGTCTAACTTTGACCCACTGTAGAGGAAGAGGATCAAGTAGGATCACTGTGCTACTTAGTCGAAAAAGTTGGCTAACTAATGGCAATTTTTAAATTAAATGATATATCTCTCGCTTAGCGTAAACTCGTATCTGGGCATAATGAAACACCTCTCAAGGCGCAAAAACAATAAAATTAATAAAAACTCAACACGAAAACAACTATAAAACTCAAAGTACAAATAGCAAAAGCCATTGAACAACTACTGACTATACAAAATTACAGAACACAGGAACAAAGTATCAAATCTGTTTCTTCCACCGTTTATTTGAGTTTTTTAGTTTGACCCCAAGATAATTAAAAATATTCTTAAAATAAGCATGAAACGTCTAGTCCAGGTAGTATCCTCGCATCTGTTCGTAAAAATATTCTGATTAGGATCTGCTACAACATAGTAATCCTCAATAATACTCCGATACATCTCACTCGGTCAGATCGAGACTACTTCAATTACAAACATGAAACATTCATAAACGTGAATCCTGCTGCGTTATCTCATTATGGAGATCGTTGGTCCCAAATCCACTAATTTTTTATCGGGGTTGCTTTAGTGAATTTTATACTAAGCTGTGCAAATCTTAATAACAGAATCGAGTTCCAAAATTGAACCATCCTCCAGCATTCGAGCGGTTATTTTTTGTAGGTTAAAAAAATGTTTTATGACAAAACGTAGCTCCGGCATAACAGTCAATGGTACTCATTACATTTATATCTTAAATGTAAATTATCCTTCAAAATCAATCCTGTCCATTTTTTGTATCCAAGCCATAAATTGTTATTTTCTGATATCTACAAAAACTGAGCCTCCTCCATTATAACTCTAATAAAACGAAAAAGCAGAAGAGAACGAATATCAACGATGCCATTTAAAAATTGTCAACAGTTGGGTAATTGGCACAGTGATCATACTTGATCCTCTCACCCTACAGAATATCAAAGTCAGACGTAAGGAAGGGGTTTTAATAAAAATGTAGACTTTGGGATGACTTTTGTGTGGGTTTTTCACCACCTTAAGGAGAAATACTCTGTATAATGTATGTGATGAAATGCTAAATTCTGAGTGCTTTGAAATAAACCTGATTTAAAAAAGTTGTTATTTGATCAATGGCGCGGGATTGACTGAATACAAGCCAGTTTAAAAAAAATTAACGTTGGCCACGATGTGACGTATTTACAGTTGCAGGATTATCCTTCAATTTTGGGACACCCTATATACATATATATGTATATATAATATATATATATATATATATATAGGGTGGCCCATCCATGTGTTGACGGAATATTACTTATAAACAAATTCATTTTGGGAAAATCTATTAATGGGATGTTAAACATGACATTTGAGGGCACATTTATAAAATATTGGCCATTCTACAGGGTGTCCCAATTTCGACCTACATATCAAAGTTGTGATTTTTCAAATGGAATGCCTCAAATTTTATTGCATATTTGTATAAACCAATTCAAAAGAAGAACATTGATATAGGTTTTGGTAATTAGCTACTGAGATGTTTTGTCTAGAAAAACCCCCACTTCAGCAACCCATTTTGAAATTTGGAATGCTGAATTTTGTATCAAAAAAACTTACACACCTCAGCTTTTATCTTATTTGTTTGTTTTTCGAATTTTAATTTTTGCTCATACAGTGTGGTCAAAAACGCAAATTGTAGTTTTTCTCAAAAATTTCAAATGCATCACCCTGTATATTTATGCAAGTTTGGATTCAATTTTTTCATTTATTATCCTTATAATTGTTTTCGTATAATCACCGCGTTATATCAACCTCAACACCCCGCTAGCCTGCCGAATCCGGCAGTTTTCCTGCTAGAGATGCTATAAGAAGAGTTGCAATCTAACAGCCATCAGTTACATCAGCAAGTATTTATCACTACCAAGTAATTTTTTATTAGCTGGATTTTGCTTGTGAAACATGTTTTACTAAGTAATATCATCTGTAATCAACAAGATGTTGGAATCATTAAATCACGGCAAGGCGCCCCTAAATATGTCCCTGACTAATTCAGGCGTGACACGACAGTTTTTACATCACTCTATCTTGGGGTTAGATGGAGTTTAGAGTACTATCACTAAAGAAATACGAGTAAGTTTTTTATTTAGGTCAATAGTTTTGAACAGTAACATTCAAATAGAACGAAACAATAGAAAATATCGAATAGTTTCTTATACATAAATGTTCAAAGTGGCCACCTTTGACTTCAATACAGGCCTCTATTCTGTTACTCATTGACTGACGAACTCTCCTGAAAATAGGCGGAGTATTTTGTATAGTTCAGACATGACTCGACAATTCTGACTCTTAAGTCCTCCACGCTTGATGCTAATATGCTCTAGCTTGAAAACGAAGCTGTTGCGGACCCATGTGCATATGGAAATTTCGGCTTCAAATTGACCAAGGAATCGATGGTTAAAGTTTGTCTACATACTTTATTAACACCCTATATATATATATATATATATATTTGGGGGTTAAATCCAATGCACTACTCTGCCATATTAGAAATTTGTTAATATAGGTAATTCAGAGTATCTATGTTCACTGGCTTGTAATCATTCAATTGAGGTTGTTACATTTAAAGTTCTTAAAGATTTACGTTATATATATATTTTTTGTTGAAGAACCCAATTAAAGGCTGACACTTTACTCACCTAACTGGTTTAGATAACAATGACCAAAATATATAAAATACCAAGAATCTTACCTTATTGGACACCATAACATTGATTATAATTGGTGCCAGGCCTTTTTCAATCATGTGGGCTTTACACTCATCATTACCAGCTAATGCTTTTATCAGCTTAAAACTGTGTCTGGCAATTTTCTGCAAAAGATTGTTTTTGTCTTCATATTCAATTAATTTCAGGTCCAGTAGTATTTTTTATCTGATATTAATAAAACTCTAGGATTAGTCAAAATCTAGAATAAATCTTATCAGAAATCTCACCTCACTATTTGGATATGCCTTTAATACATCCCTAAGCAAGTTAAGACCTCCTGCATCATCAACTTTCTTACAAAATTCTGCTCTCACCATTAGAGAACACAAAGTAAGCATTAGATCAGTCATAAGGGTTTCATCATGCTTAAATCCTAAAACATAAGGTCATACACAATATAATATGGAATGCAATAAGTTCTAAAGAACACTTAAGAACTTTAGACACTAGTATTAAAAAACCCTGTTCCAGAAAAGTATTTTTTTAATGATACATACTTTACAGAACTTATTTCAAAGAGAACTGTGTAAAACATATTATTGGTTTGACTGATATATACCTTTAAATTAGATTTTTTTCACTTACTTGTTAATAGTCCTGTTAGAGCGCAAAGTGTTTCACTGGCAATAACTCTAGCATGTTCATGAGCTTTTCCAAATTCAACTCTAACATCATCATCAAGTACAAGTGCTCTACTTACACTCAGCACTTCTCTTAATATATCTGATGCTCCCTCACCTAGCAGCTCTTTCAAGTTATCCACAATTTTTGAATTGAAAATCAGCTGTCTAAAATCATTGATTAACGTATCCTACCTGAAGCATCACCTATGAGCATTTGTCACACCTGTTTCTCTATTTTTTATACATACTTTGAAAATGTTAGTGTCCCTTAAAGTATATAAAGTATTTTTCACGAGTATCCATTACGTTTTGACGTTAATGAGGTAAACAGCTGATCACCAAGTGACATTTTTAGTGACAAAGTCTAGTGTTGGCAATAATGAATCACGTGTAAATCGGGTAAAACTCAGGACCGTATTCAGAACATGTCAAAACATAAAAACTATGTATATTATTTTATTCCTGCCTGACTTGAATTATAGCCATGATCATTAGCACCTATTTTGCATGTATCATCTTTTCTTGAATGCAAGGTAACTGTTCTAAATAAAAGCGTAGGAAGTAAGAAATCGTAGCTTATAAAAGACCACACCAAAATACTTTGTCCACAGATCCAGCGTTGACAGATCTGTCAGAATTGTGTGTCACTTGACAATTTGGGGAATTTTTAAATATTACTAGACAATCAGCTGTCACGGATCACATAATGGATACTCTTGAAAAATACTTTACAACCATATATGTAGGTGGCTACAGGTCCATCTACAAGACACAAGCCTTTTCTAAGTATATATAGTAAATAGAGAAACAGCTGTGCCAAATTCTCACAAATGACACTACAATCTCATTTTATCTAGGATAATTTTTTGGATGCGGGAATATAGTATTAGGTTGGCTATCTTCAGGTAGAATATGTTAAAGTTGAAATATTGGTTACCAAAATATAAAGTAGATAGAATGAATAAGGTGGGACCTGTGTATGTGTTGCATAAGGCAGAACCAATAAGGTCTGTGTAGGTCACACCTCATGGATTCTCAAGTTTTTGGTTAGGGTTTGCATGAATCCAGCATGTGTTTTTAAGATTCTTAGAAATTTATAAATACATGCTCAACTAGCTTGGTCATAAAAGACAAGTTTTACAGGTATATAATTTCTTCAAGAGTAGAATTACAATTACCTATTCATTTCATGCATGACACAGCACTCCCTGGTCCATTTCAAAGTCAGCCTTTTCACATCATACTCAACTTCTTTTTTCAAGTAAGTATGAATAACGTCAATGCCCTTTTCATCAAAAAGATCCGGCTGTTTTGACATCAGTGCTATCAGTGCCCTCAAACATGATGTCAAAACATTGTTGTCTCTACTGTGTGCTTTCATGGTGTCCAGAAGTATGTCGTAAGCACCATGTCTTCCTAAAACATGTTTATTTTATAAGAGTAAAGAAAACAAAATCATATTTATAAACTATTCAGATTTCTCCATCTATTTTTTCCATTCTAATCTTACAAGCATTGATTGATATTCTACCTGAAGATGGCCAACCATATACAGTATTCAGGCACCTAAAAAAGGATGCTAAAGATCCTAGCTCCATCTATGAGGCATAATACCAAAAGAAATTCAGAAATCTACTTTGAAAAGAGATAAAGTGTTTGGTTCTGCTACTATCCCACAGATGGCACTAAGACATCCAATCTCTTTTTGGCTCCTCTTTAATGCGTATTTTAATGGTAGCAATGTCCAATTTTGATGTGAACAGCCGAACTGAAATTGGCATAGCTGCTTTGCAGTTGTTTTGGTTTGAGAGTGGCATGCTCCCAAACTTCTCTAGAAAGTTTGTATGGAAATATAAAGTGCAGTGGAATGATATTGGTGCCGAGCATTACTGAGATACTCCAATTAACTTAATTGGGTCACCAAAAAGCAGCTTGTTTGTCTGTTCATAATATGGATGTTATGATCCCCAGCCTAATTAGTACCATCTGCTTATAGCTTTCAGATTATCCTCCATTGGGTACCTCCAAGTGGTCGACATTAATCAATGTTTCAAGAAGGTTGAGGGGTGATACTTCCTCAGAAGGTTGATGTCATGTTCAAGAATGGACAGTTTTTCAAAGGAAAATGTAGTGTTTTCATTTTTTTATAATTGAACCTCTAAATGTGCAATATTTTTACTACATTATCTAGCTGCAATAGAGTAGCTGCCAAGTACAACAATATTTTTAGTATGGCCTGGGGTTATTGCTACACATGTGATATTTCAGACCTATTTTTATATATTGCTCTCAAATTGACTAACAATCAGAATCCTACTTAATTCAATGTAATGCTGGTAATGTGAACTGTTGCAACACATGTAAGGTCATCAGTCATTCTTGCCTGATTTTGTAGCCCCTCTGATGAGAATTTCCATCAGTGTATGTATCTACACAGAAATATTGCCAAGATATAGTAGAGATATATATAGAGAATATATCCAAGATATATAACCAGGTCATATGCTACAACATTTCCATGATGACTGGACTGTATTTGCCATAGTTATATCCAAGTTTTGTAATAAAGTATTGCCTGTTTGGAGGCTACATAAAAAAATTAGTGCAATCTTATTTGACATGACTGGGACAATGGACATTGTTGGATACTATGAAACTAAAATCTGCCTCTTCTTAATAAGACTAGTTCTGCCTTACATCGAGGAATTGAATATTGGGAAACATTGATACAAATTTGAATTTCAATGTGAATATATCTTAAAAATCATGCCTTAAAAGTAGCTGCTTGAATGATATGACACATTCTGCCTACCTGCTTCTACTTTATATGGAAGGCCCTTTTCACACTCAGCTTTAATAAGATCTAACTGTTCTATAACATCTTCTCTCTTAGCATCTTTTGCTTTGTTGAGACTCTCCAGTTTATTGAGGAGTTCCTGGACATTATTATCTGGTGGATCTATCATTAGGTCTTTAATAATCAAGCTCAAATCTGCACCCTAAAATACAACTGTTAGTGGCCTGGCATTAAAAGGCGGTTGACAACGTGTCAAAATAACAAGAACATTTTTTAGTTAACAAGTTAGTGCTCTATTATCAATAAACATTGTTTAAAATTGTATTTATTGTACAATGTTTCGACCCCAATGGTGAGCTTCTCCAAGTGCAACTGACACTTTTTTAATAATAAGAATGTTCTAAAGAATTTTAATATTGCAAATACTGGATGCTCAAGACCTGTTTGATCCCTTGGATGGATGTAAAATTCTTTCTATTTGGAATGATTCAATTTTACTGGTAATCATATTTTCTTTTATTACAAACCTGTAATTCAAATTGTTCTATAGCTCCTTTAACAGCTTCTTCTGGTGTCATCCCAAGATCTTCAATATTCTCGCGGACAACATTATTGAAAGTTTCTTGGTTTATTTTTAATGCCATATTTGGTAAACACTTATGTGAAATAAAGACCAGTTATTTTTATCAGAAATCAACAATTTGAATAGAAAGTTTTACCAATTTTTTTCCATAAACTTTCTATTGCGTTAATCGTTGCAATAAAAACAAAGAAACTATTTGGGTAACTACAACTAGAAAGTTTAGTTTGTTTAAAATTTGTGAATGTGGTTGTTCTTGACAACTCTGTCAGCTGTCAACTTGATTAATTTATTAAATTATAGATGCCGCTGTGTACTCGTGGGACAACCGCTGGCTAGAACATTCAGTATTCGAGTATTATATGAGAGGCCCAACCTTATCACTATTATTTTAGGGGCCTGGCTATAATTTCAATATCTGCAATTATTATATTAGTTAGTATCAAATTTTGTTAGAAAAGTGAATTTAGTTCCCAGTTTGTATACAAATCCTGTCTGACACGTAAAGAAATTTTTGTACTAAATCATGCGCAGTTGGTAGAAAAAAAAGCTATAACTGTAAACTTCTATAAACAGAAAATCCAAATAAGTTGGTTTGAATAAAATCAGAATGACTCAAGAACCAATTACGCTTATAAGCCAGTGATCCTGCACCAGAAGTTCTTCGTACCCCATATGGAGCACTCACATGCCCTGGTCCCTCTCGCTGATCGATTTTCGGCACCAAATTATTTTACGGTTTCGTTTTCTCATGAGGTGGGAAGCTACAACGCAGATCGCTGCTGCCGCAGTTGCATATAATATATGCGAATTACTGTTTCGCTCCATTTTCTATTCGTTTAAAAATAAAGCAGAAATAAAGGAATAAAAAAGTAGCAACCGCAAAGTGTGGTTAGAATGACTTTGACGTGATAAATGCTAGTTAGAAGTTGACAGTTATAGTTTTTTCTACCAACTGCGCATGATTTCGTACAAAATTTAGTACAAAAATTTCTTTACCTGTCAGAAACGATTGTAATTTGTGAACAAATTGGGAACTAAATTCAGTAACAAATTTTCTCACAAAGTTTGGCCTTTAGGGAATAAAAACGAAAAAAATAAAAACTCAACATTCTATTCGAAAAACGTCTTTCGCAACAATATAAATCTCGGTGTACATTCTGTCGAGGCAGCATATACAAATGTCACAATAAAATTAAGTGCAATAAATAATTTTCATAAAATGTAAAAAATGTTTTTAAGTAGGCGTTACTATAAGTACGGTCAAAAACAACGAGATCGTTACTAATCTGTAAAAAACGGATGAGACTTGTATCCAGTAAATTCAGGCTTATCCAAAAAAAATTTTGAGTTTTCTATATCTTCATTTATAGCTTTTTTCAACTCGTCCAAGGAACTAAAATTTTTCTCGTCTCTCAAATAACCTAAAATCACTATCCTAAGCTCTTTGCCATAAAAATCACTATCAAACGGGTGGATAATATGAGTTTCCATCGATTTTTTTGTGTTATTATAAAACGGGTTCCATCCTATACTCATCACCATTTTGTAAACAGGACCTTTATCAACATTGGCAAAGCCATAATAAACACCCGTAGACAACTCTTGCGGCAGATTATCCACTATTTCTTCAGAAAAATTAGCTGTAGGGCATCCTAATTCCTTAGAACCTCTCCCAAATCCTTTTACAACTTCGCCCTTGGCAAAATGAGGTAACGCACTGGAACACATCCCGAAATCCACACTTCTATTACGCCACTGGTATAGCTGATCTTGAGCTTGCGCAGTGTTGGTGCCGGCTACCTGTCAACAGAAATTAACAATAAAATAAATATTATAAGATCCTGTAGTGATAAGAACACAAGAAGTTCAGAGCCATGTTAGAAGTGGAGTCAGATGCGATCAAAAAAGTGAGTGAACTGTATTGCGCGTTGTATTTGGGGTCATCACCTTTTAGCTGTGTTTCTGCGACCTAGCGACGACCTTCGATACGCTCAAGTTCGATACGAAAACTAAACTGAACGGAAAATAATTAGTGTTTCGATCGGCTTTTTTTGCGAATGTATACTTACTTGAAGAGGGGATCTGGCTAATCTTATCTAAATTAACTAGATTTTTAAATTTCTGTCATAGCTTGCTTCGATTTTGTCAACACTTCAGCTGTTTATTTTTTGTATGGTCAGGGTCAAGAGTTGATATTTCACTAAGTCAAAGGAGGCTATGCAACGTTTTTGAAACGTTAATTATTATTATTGCAAAGGATTGTGGGGCACTATACGTGAAGGAATTAATACGGAAAGCACAGGAAAGTCTACCACCACCATACGTACATGGCAAATGAAAAATTTGTAAATTTATACTACATACACATTTAGGTTAGATAACAGTAACTACTTTTTTGCTGATTCCTGTAATTCAAGATTCAAGTACGCGGAATCAATCATTGAAAAATACAGGGTGTGCACATGCACACAAAGTTCATCTGATATTGTGATCAAATCGCGAAACTGGAAGCAATGTCAAATCCAGCTGCGTAGCAAAATATTCTTATAAGTAATATCACAAGGGCCACCAATTCTTCCGAAAAAAAATTGAAAAAACACGTAATATTTTAACAAGAAGCATGATTGCTGGTGGCAACAAAAATCCGAGTCGAAGACGAGTATTTTTGCATCTGCACGACCGCGACCAACAAAAATTGGTTTATCGAGTTTCAACGTGGTCGCACGTCGGTGTTTGATGAGCCACACCCAGGTGCCCCGAAAACGGCTACCACGGAGGTTAACAAAAAAATCTACGATCTCGTATTGGCAGACCGCCGATTGAAGGTGTGCCAGATAGGTGAGACAGTAGGCATGTCAAAAGACCGCGTGGGTCATATCCTGCATGAAATATTGGGCATGAGAAAGCTGTCTGCGCGATGGGTGCCGCGTTTGCTCACTCCGGACAACAAGCGCAACCATGAGACCATTTTAAAGCAGTGTTTGACACTGTTTAAGCGCAGTCCGAATAGGTTTCTGCGTCGTTTCGTGACCGTCGACGAAACATGGATCCACTGGCACACATTATAGACCAAGGAACAGTGGACTTCACCTGGCGAACGTGCTGCGAAGAAGGAAACAGGACAGTCTGTCCTAACGGCCGAAAAGGTGACGGCCACCGTTATCTGGGATAAACAAGGTGTTATCTACATCGACTACCTGGAGTACTTTCCGAACGCTGGAAGAAACAACATTTTTTGGGATTTGCTTAATCCCCTAAATATTCTTCGTTCTATTTATTTGATGTGCTTGAAAAAATCATCAATTGATTTCTTTTACTTCCTACGTCACTGGGCGAGGCAGTATTGCAATCGCAAAAAAATGAAAATAAGATATGTTTTTAAGTCTCACGCCTACTGGCGTGGAAGTATTGTAATCGCGAAAATGTTCGAAAATGAGATTTTATGTTTCGTGGATGCTACATGACATGTATATCACGAAAAACCATGTCACTCATTTCCGTCGGTCTGTTTGCTTGTCTATCGGTCTGTCCGCTAATCTTATGACCGCCTAAAACTTGAGAAGTACCGCTCGGATTTCGATGAAATTTTCACACAATGTTACTACTATGCCAAGGATGCAAAAGCTTTTTGAAAATCGGATCTAGTGGCGACAGAGAAAGAGGACAAAAACGAAACAATAAAAGTCGCTCAAACTGCGTTTTTTACTTCTCAGAGGATAATGATCATTTTTGAAAAAAATTCAGGTTACTTACTATTATGCCAAGAAAATCGGTCCAATGGTGGCAGAGAAAAAGGCCTATAACAAAAAAGATTAAAATCGTCAAACTTCGTTTTTTGACGTTTCAGAGGATCCTGATAATTTAAAAACTTAAAAACTTAGAGGTGGGGGTTGTAGGGCGGTGGAGAGAGTTTATCTCCATTTTTTGATGTTAGTACATTATTCGGTCCCAACCTTGATAATTCTACGCACCTGTTTCACATACCTCCGTACATTAACCCTTAAAACTCAGATCCTCAGCAGATGGATCGCGTACCTACCGGCCGCAGCTGCTGCTCCCGACGTCGTGCCGCTGGCCTTGGTTGATCTATTATGGTAGTACATGTATTTTTGCTCCACAGTATATTGTTGCCTATGCTCTGACCGCACTGCCACGCCTAACCGCAGAGAGGCAACGTTTTCATATGCACTACCGGTAAGGCAGGGAAAGAATGCCTATGGACTAATTATTGTATGGACCTGTTTGATTGATAGTCTATGCCGATCATAATCCTTTATGAACTGATACTACTTGACGCCATCTTTTGGATGTTATATGACATTTACATCACGAAAAACGGTCTCTCATTCCCGTTGGTCATTCTATCAGTCTGTCTGTCCGCTAATCTTTGGACGGCCTATAACTTGGATTTGGATGAAATTTTCACTCAAGGTTACTCAAGGTTAAAAAGCTTTGTAAATTTTGAAAATTGGTCCAGAGGCGGCGGAGAAACACGAAAAAAATATCTCAACCTTCGTTTTTTACGTTTCAGAGGCCCCTGATCATTTTCAGAAAAAAATTATTCGGGCTGTAGGGGGTGGGGGGAGTATATGTCAGTTTATTGGTGCTAACAATTTATAAGTTTCCAACCCAGGTAATTTTCCCTTATAAGTTGAATTTGTATATATATATATATATATACAGGGTGTCCGCAAAGTTGGGGTTTTCCTTTACACGACTTGTAGATCTTGAAAACATAAGCAATTTTTCTTAGTACCATATACACCAATGTCTTAAGGGAACCGAGCTAAAGGGCTCTGCAACATCAAAAATATCTGAATACCGTGTGAGGTCTTAAGTCACCTGATTCACGAGCCCTTTGTACTACATTCAGCATTTTCGTAAACAGGTGCCATTTTTTATTTCGTTTGAGCCACGCAACAAACACCACTATTCACTCACGCGTTACCGACTGACACATCGACTAAATACAACTGAATAAAATTGTACATTGTAGTAAAAACATCGTTTCAAATTCTTTCGCTTTTTTGTTTCCGATGCGATGAACGGATACAACGGATTATATCCGTTGTCGCCAAACACGAGCACATAATATTATTATTGAGACAGGACGGTACTCAAACTTCTAAACTTTGTTACTTTAATTTTACCAGAAAAATGTTAAAGGAAAAAACATTTCTTTTGATCAGATCTACTCACTGTTAAAATAAATGACTCAACTTCGAAGTATATATACAGGGTGTCCCGAAAAAAGTGTGCAATATTCTACCAGCGGTTTCTAGAGCTTAAAATAGAAAGAACAGTTTATATAAACATAGGTCGAGGGCGCTACGGTCTTTTAAAGGGGCTCCCCTGAAGATGGTTTTTCCTTAATATTTCCGAAACGAGTTGAGATAAAGATGTAAAATTTGGTATTCTAGCCTAGTTTTTTATGCTGGATTTAAAAATATTAGCAATTTTAGACAGTTTTGTTTAGAAGCGTATGTAACAGGGACGGACTCAGGTTATTTTAGCCCCAAAATTTTTGTGTGATTCTATTTTTGAAATTCAATTTTAGAATTTGAAAATCTAAGGTTTTCTACATAAAAAAGGTACTATTGAATATAGATAAATTGTGCCATTTTTGAATAAAATCAAACTAAAAAATTTGTCACATGATAGGAAATGTACTGCGAATTTAAATGAATCGTTGATTATACATAGTTAGCCATGACAGCAAACAAAAGTTGTTTTGGTTTGTTATGACTTATTTTGACGTTAAGCTGACATTATTAGCAGTGTAAAATTACTAGATTAACATCAAAATTTTTATTAAATCGATTTAAAATGCCAAGATTTACAGACAGAGAACTAACTGACATGCATTTTGTGTACGGGTTTTGCAATGGCAGTTCATTGGCAGCCGTAAGAGAATATCAAAGAAGATTTCCCAATCGCATAGTACCTGGACGTCGAATGTTTACTGATATTCACCGGAATTTGTCAAACCATGGAAGTTTTCAGCGCATGCAGGGCTCAGGGAAATCATCGTATGGATATTGCTTTAAATATGTTTGAAAATAATCCGCAAATAAGCATACGAAATGTTTCAGAAATTATGGATATACCTCGATCAATAGTAAGAAAAATTTATGAATACCTATTTGATAGTTATCCTAAAAATAATAATTTTAGATAGGAATAATGACAAGAATGCAACGACTACATCCTTATTATTATTTAACGGAGCCAGATTTTTTACCACGAATCGAGTTTTGCCAATGGATATTAGCAAATGAAAACACTATTCCCTGAATATTATGGTCGGATGAGTCAATATTTACTAGGAATGGTGCTTTCAATTTCCATAACATGCATCACTGGTCAGATGAAAATCCAAAAGTTGTTCGCCGTACAAATTTCCAACATAGATTTTCATTGAACTTATGGGCAGGAGTACAGGGCCCACAGAACCTACTTACAAAACCCCACTGTAGAGAACAGACAAGCCGACGTCGAGTCCAGAAACAAATATAACGAAGCGGTTCGCAATGCCAAAACCCAGCATGATATAAAAGTTAGGCACAGGGTAATGTCGCAGCGCAATGGCAGTCGGTCTTTCTGGACGCTGGCCAAGCAGATTGAAAAGAACTTCTCACACAGTAGCCTTCCACCACTTACGTGTCAGGATGGAACTATTGTATTCGACTCAAAGGCCAAGGCGGAAGTGCTAGCCAAGATCTTTGCTGCCAACTCCACCATGGACCAACGCCCAAGTGCCGTCAATTCAAAGGGTTCCCCACACTATGCGGGAGGTAACATTCAGGCATAAGACCGTAAGACGAGTGCTCTTGTCGCTCGACATCAACAAAGCTTCTGGTGCGGACTTGATTCCTGCCATTGTACTGAAGAGATGTGCAGCTGAGCTTGCTCCAGTTCTTTCGCGTCTCTTCCAGATATCTTATGAATCCGGCACCTTCCCAGAAAACTGGAAATTTGCTCATGTACAGCCCATCCCAAAAAAAGGATCTAAAACCGACCCTTACAACTACAGGCCTATAGCTCTGCTTTCTGTTATAAGTAAAGTGATGGAGAGGTGCATAAATCGCGAGCTTCTGGACTACCTCGAACGTCACAGCTTGATTAGCGACAGGCAGTACGGTTTCCGGCACCAACGATCCACAGGGGACCTCCTAGCTTACGTCACGCAACTGTGGAGTAAACTCATCCAGTCTCATGGTGAGGCTCATGTCGTTGCTCTTGACATCACGAAAGCGTTCGATCAGCTGTGGCACGCTGCCCTCTTGAGCAAACTTCCATCCTACGGCCTCCCAGAAAAGCTTTGCAGATGGGTGGCTGACTTTATCTCTGGCCGCAAGATATCCGTCGTAGTTGACGGATTCTCCTCTTCATCCCACAACGTCAACGCGGGTGTTCCCCAGGGATCGATCTTGGCTCCAACACTGTTTCTCTTACATATCAACGACCACCTTTCCTGCACGATCAACCCAATCCACAGCTTCGCTGATGACAGCACTCTACATGCAGGAATTCAGAGTGACAAGCCGATCTCTGCCGCTGAGCTGCAAAAAAGAAGACTAGCGACGACTTCTTCTCTGACAAGAGACCTGGAGGCTATCACTGCTTGGGGACGCAACAATCTTGTACAGTTCAATGCTTCCAAAACACAGTACTGTACTTTGACGAACAAAAAGCGTCCTAGCGCTCATACAGTTTCGATGGACGGTCGAGTCCTACCAAAGAGCCATTCATTTCGGCTGGTCGGAGTCCAGATCACCGAGGACCTGATCTGGCACGAACACATCTCTTCAATAGCTGCAGCTGCTGGGAAAAAGCTAGGCTACTTGTTTAGGGCTAAGAAGTACTTTTCTCCGCATGACCTTCTCACTCTATACAAGGCCCAGATAAGGCCTAGCCTCGAGTATTGCTCACACATTTGGGGTGCTGCCGCCCCGACTACATTGTCCATGCTCGATGCTGTCCAGAGGAGGGCGGTCCGACTGATCGATGACTCTTCTCTAACAGACAGTCTCGGGACTCTTTCGCACCGGCGGGCCGTCGGCGATTTAGCTCTTTTCTATCGCTACACCAACGGGCTTTGCTCCTCAGAGCTCTCTTCCATGATGCCGCCGCGCGATGTGCCTGCCAGACAGACCCGCCTGACTTCGGCGTCCCATCCTAACCGTGTCGAACTTCGTACATCCAGAACCGGCCGATACGACCGCTCCTTTGTCCCGAGGGTGTCGAGATTATGGAACAATCTACAAGAGGAAGCTTTTCCCAGTTCTATTAACCTTAGGCAGTTCAAAAATCGTATTAACAAAATTTCTTTGGGATCATCATAGCAGCCGCGGTGTTCCGGCATTTAGGCTTCTGCCTGCGCGGCTGTTTCGATATATATATAAAAAAAAAAAATTGGGGATCAAGTAATTGGGCCTATTGTACTTCCCAATCGTCTTAATTCAGAGGTGTATCTGAACTTTCTTCAGAATGAGCTCATGGATATAATACCATTGGATGTGCGCCAGCAGTTTCAAGAAAATATGTTTTTTCAACATGATGGCGCCCCTGCACATTTTGGACGCAATGTTCGAAACTGGTTGAATGTCAATTTTCCAGACAGGTGGTTAGGCCGAGGAGGTCCTATAGCGTGGCTGCCACGTTCACCTGACCTAAATCCATTGGATTTCTATTTTTGGGGGTCATTAAAAGACCTAGTTTACTCGACTGAAGTAAATACTCAAGAAGATTTACTTCAAAGAATCCATCAGGCTGCAAATGAAATAAGAAGAAAAAGGTTTTCGACTTTTCGGGCTATGCAATCATTAGTTCGTCGATCGAGACTCTGTATCCAACAAAATGGGAATTTATTTGAACACTTATTGTAAAGCTAGTTTTAAGTATATCCAACTGTATGTCTTCTTTTTTAACCAAATTTCAATTTCGTTCGTTCTTTTGTTTTTGCCTAAATGTTAACTGTGTTGCAATAGAAATATGTATTTATGTAATATCCACCAATTATTAAATTAGTTTTTTTGTTGCCATGGCTAATTATTCAACAATTCATTTAAATTCGCAGTACATTTCCTATCATGTGACAAATTTTTTAGTTTGATTTTATTCAAAAATGGCACAATTTATCGATATTCAATACGAGTACATTTTTATGTAGAAAACCCTAGATTTTCTAATTCTAAAATTGAATTTCAAAAATAGAATTACACAAAATTTTGGGGCTAAAATAACCTGATTTCGTCCCTGTTACATACGCTTCCAAACAAAACTGTCTAAAATTGTTAATATTTTTAAATCCAGCATAAAAACTAGGCTAGAATACCAAATGTTATGTCTTTATCTCAACACGTTTCGGAAATATAGAGGACGTTTGTCGACCTATGTTTATATAAACTTTTCTTTCTATTTTAAGCTCTAGAAACCGCTGGTAGAATATTGCACACTTTTTTCGGGACACCCTGTATATATGTATATATATATATATACAATGTGTTTGGTCACGACATACCGATATTTAAGGGGGGTATTTTTCAGCTATTTTTATCGACAAATCCACCCCCCTACAACCTACAATGACCTATCTCACCCCTCTTGAAATGGGATCCATTTTTATTTTTACGTTACGATTACGCTAGTGCATGTATGAAAATTGTAATAACTGAGTACATAAGTGTCATAGATCGATAAATTTGGTGTCAATTGAACAATAGCATGTTGTTCTAGCGATTGTTGAAAACCTTGTATTGATACTAACCGTCACACATACTTAAAAACAGA
Source organism: Acanthoscelides obtectus (assembly GCA_963669975.1). Classification (NCBI taxonomy): domain Eukaryota; kingdom Metazoa; phylum Arthropoda; class Insecta; order Coleoptera; family Chrysomelidae; genus Acanthoscelides; species Acanthoscelides obtectus. The sequence goes on along the minus strand of CAVLJG010000006.1, from coordinate 60,801,168 downwards.
CAAAACCTGAAAAAATATGCAAGAAAATTGATTATTTTGTGCATTTCCGCACACCATTCAAAAACTAGTTTGTGAAGTTGTACTTTTTTTGTGCTAATTCTATAGCTAACTATGTTATCTACAAAATGACTTCAAATTTGTTATCCTAAGTCTTCTACGTTAAGTAATAAATGCTGTCTAACATGGGTCAAAGTCTACATAAAACTGACAAATCAAAGTTTCTTATAAATAGTTCAATGTTACAAAAAATCCTATGGACGGACGAAGCAAAATTTTCGAGGCAGGGGATCATAAACCATAGAAACGACCACTTGTGGTCTTCGGACACCGCTCACGCAGGTCGTCTGAGCACTTTCCAACAGGAATTTGATGTAAACATGTGGGCCCGAATGATCGACGGAGTTTTAGTCGGCACAGTTGAGCTACCCCCAAGGTTAGATGGCCAGGGATTTTTGAACTTCTTGAGTACCGAGTTTTCAGATCTACGCCACCTATCAACCGCCGCAACATATGGTTGGAGCTCCCACACGCTTTTGCGTTAGAACATTTGGATAGGCAACATTCTCCATGGATAGGACGTGGATGCACTGTCGCTTGGCCACCCCGATCACCCGATTTAACGCCCCTAGATTATTTTTTCTGGGACACAATGAAGCAAAAAGTCTACTGTCATGTGTCGACGACACGGGAAGAGCTCGTGGAAAGGATCCATACCGCTGCGAACGAAATTAGAGGTGACACGGATATGATCCGCTGCTCAACACGACACATTGTTTTAAGAACTACAATGTGCGTAACCAATAATGGAGGGCATTTTGAACAGCTTCTGTAACATTAAACATGTCCAAACTATTTATAAGAAACTTTGATTTGTTATTTTTATGTATACTTTGACCCATGTTAGATAGCATGTATTACTTAACGTAGAAGAAATTTGGTGTCATTTTGTAGATAACATAGTTAGCTGTAGAATTAGCACAAAAAAGTACAACTTCACAAACTAGTTTTTGAATGGTGTGCGGAAATGCACGAAATAGTCAATTTTCTTGATATTTTTTTCTGTTTTTGTCTGTTTTTAAGTATGTTTGACGGTTAGTATCAATACAAGTTTTTCAATAATCGCTAGAACAACATGTTATCGTTCAAATGACACTAAATTTATCATTCTGTGATTCTTATGGTCTCAGTTATTACAATTTTCATACACGCACTAGCATAATCGTAACGTAAAATAAAAATAGCTGCCATTTTAAGGGGGGTGAGGTAGGACATTGTAGGGCGGGTGGATTTGTCGATAAAAACAGCTGAAAGTACCCCCTTTAAATGTCGGTATGTCGTGACCAAACACATTGTATATATACATATTCGATGTATGCGTGCTGGACAACTCAACGAGCGGGCGCCTCTCTGCTTTTGATGGGTAGGGATGACCTAGCCATCTGCGTCTTTTGCATTGTTGGACTAATTGTATAATCCATTTAATTCCTTTGTTATACAGGTTTGTAGCCAATTTTTTTCTAAGAGGGACTTACTTGTGCTAAATATAATCCCTTATGAATTGATAACAGCATTGCGTAGGAACTGCTGGCTCAACCTACTTGACGCCATTTTTGAGTAAGAGTATGAAAAAAACCAAATCAGAATATCTTTCAGAGCAAATACGAAGGTACTTTCTCAAGGGCGCCTCCAGGAACTTTTCTTATGGGGGCGATCGACGGTAAGAGATGACTTCTTGTGAAGGTGTACTTGTCCCCAAAACTTTTTAAAAAGTGGGGATAGCAGATTTTCTCGGGAGGGGGGAATCCTGGATTTTCAAAAAATCATGCTAAATATACGAATTTTAAGGTATAACTGGGTTTTCAGCGAGTGCCACGGCACTTTCCTGCAAGTGCTCATGTATTTCCTGAACTATATAATTGGTATACAGTATGAAAATCAAGTCGTATTGGCTGATTGTTCTGTCGGAAAATATAGGGGATTCAAAGAAATTCCTATCCAATGTACGAATTTCGAATATGTTTTCCGGTACCCAAATGAAACAAAGAAAAGCAATATGTCTTATCTTTGATCAGAAAACGTAAACAATCTATATCTTGTCTACATGTGGACAACCTCGCATTTTCTACTGATCTACGACACTGCCCTGCATTATTTGCCGTCATTGTACAATGTACATTGTATATAATGTCAGCATAATATAATTATATATTATTATGTTGTTTGTATTGAGTTTAGTCACGTGAACGCCATCACAAAACAATGATAAATTTAATCGACATCAATAATTGTTTAATATAATTGAAAATATGAGTTGCAGTTGTTTAAATCAAAACCGAGATGCTTCTATAATAATTGTATTATTCATACACCTATAGTTCGGGGGACTGGATGCCTGAAAAACCGATAATAGGAGAACACAAAAATTAATTTAGAAATCTACTTTGGAAAGAGATAGTGTTTAGTTCTACGACTGTCTCATAAGTGGCGTTAGGATCCTCATCTCCTTTTTGGAACTCACAACTGATGCTGACAATATTTAAAAAAAAATGTTTAATACATATATTTCTTATATGTATATTCATAAAATATTCATTATAGATATTTGTAGTATATATAATTCATATATTTTTGCGATATTTTTTTCAAATATTTAGAAAATATATAAGGAAAGATTTTTAAATATCAATTTTATATTTTGATGAAATATCTAATATTTTTCGTAAATATGTATGGATTTTCAAGCATTAATGTGATACATATTTTCAGTCTATATAGAAAATTCTTCATTGGTTATTTTAGCAAAATCTGTAGGAATGCTTTTTTAAAATTGGGTTTATAAAGAAAATACATTCTAGATATAATAGTTTAATTTGCTAGAAAAATATCATCAACAAAAAAAAACATTCTAAATCTCTTCTGAATCTTGCAAATCCACTCCTCTGAAAAAAAACTTACTAATTATGGAGTATCATTGAATACATAAGCTCCTCTCCAGTGGTCTTTTGTTTGAGAGATATATTCTCCCAAACTACTGTAGAAACTGTATTTATGGAAATATAAAACGCAGTTGAACAATATTGGTGATGAGCACTGCTGAGTTACTCCGAGGAGCTCAACTGGGTCACTGAAAAGCAGCTCTATAATCCACCTAAAAGGACGCCAAATTTTCTTCTTATGAGAGTTCGAGATTTGGTTAATTTTTTAAGAAAATTTAGTATGTTATTTTAGATCTACATATATCTTGATGAAAAATGTCCATGGGCACAACTTTGACTAACTTTCAAAGAATAGGTTTTAAATATAGACCACTTACTGATTTTGTTGAAATGTGACTTTTTGCACTAGTAGGGTGGCTAATTTAGCCATAACTATGTTGTGATTTTATATTATAATTCAAGGGACTGTTAAAATTTTGGAACGACACTATTGAACTTGAAAATTTTCAAATAAATACAACTGATTTGTCTCATACTAAGACAAAAATAATAATAATAAATGAGTTATATAAAGCATTTTTGATGTATCTCCAACAAGTTGCGATTATATGACTTTTCATTGGGATTTTATCAATATAATTTTCGTATCCATTTTCAGATAAATCCACCAATCCCAAATAGCAAATACCTGTTACACGTCAAGGCTAGTTATTTATGGTCTTGTAAATACCTTTATACTCAACTGGTACAATAATGTTTAGTACGTGAGAGCAGGCTATCCTAGTGAAACTCACAGGCAAAATGGATGCCGGCAAACGGGTCGGCTCAGGTCGGCTTGCCATTAGGCCATTGGTCGCTCGTGACCCCTCACATGCGCCATTATTTAATGAATATTTTCTAAATAATGGAGATTTAATATTTTCCATTGATTGAAAAGTAAATATTTAATGAATATTTTAAAAGATATTGAATAAATATTTAATGAATATTTTAAAAGATATCGAATAAATATTTAATAAAGATATTATATTCCAAATATTTATTGAATATTTGTTTAAGATAAAAAATATTTAAGTAAGATGAAAATATTATTAAATATTGAATGAATATTTCGTCCTTTTGGGGGCTGCCGCGAGTGCAGAAGCCTAAGTACTGGGATACCACAGCTACTACAAAGTCCTTGAAGACATTTTGTTAATCTGATTTTTGAATTGCCTAATGTTAGTAGAACTAGGAAAAACCTCCTCAGGCAGGTTGTTCCATAATCTCGACACCATGGTGACAAAGAACAGTTCTGTATGTACGAAGTTCGGCACGGTTTGGATGGGACGCCGAAGTCTGGCGGGTCCGACTGGCAGGCACAACGCGCGACATCATCATGGAGGAAAACTTTGAGGAGCAAAGCCCGTTGACATAGCGGTAGAAGAACCAGATCGCGAAAGCGTCATCGAGCAGTTCAGGCTATGTCTTACCTGTGCTTTTGTATGTAGAGCAAAATTACTTCTTGGCCCTAAGCAAATAGCATAGCATTATCACAGCAGCTGCCGCGTTTGACGAGATGTGTTCGTGCCATATCAAATCCTCGGTGATCTGGACTCCGCCCAGCTGAAATGAACGGCTTCCTGGCAGAACTCGACCATCCATCGAAACCGGATGAGCACTAGGACATCAAGGCACAGTACTACATTAACTGTACAAGATTGCTGCGACCCCAAGTAGTGATAATCTCCAGATCTCTCGTCAGAGAGGAAAGCGTTGCTAGAATTGTGCTCTCCAGCCCTCCGGCCGAGATCGGCTTGGCACTTTGAATCCCTGCATGTAGAATGCTGTCAAAGGAGGTCGTTAATATTATTATATTAGTAAGTTTAGCCAGCTGCACACAAAAAAGAACAACTCATTAACATACGCTTAAAGCAATTAACAAGATCATATTAGCAATATATGAGCACTAACAGAAGAAAAAATAACATATGTAAAAAAACAACACAGTGCCAACAATATGCTATAGGTAAGATAAAGACTGTAACGTGATAACCAGAATTGTGTTAACTAGCAGATCCTAAAAGAAAGTTCTTGATGGATTTTTTGAATGCAACTAGACATTTGCTGTTGTGAGTATCATCAAGAGTGTTATACGCTTTCAGAGCATTAGATGAAGCTACGATGGAAACTATTAGTTTTATAACTAAGTTTGTTGAACTCGGAGATATGCCTGAGATTTCTGATATGAAGATCGCCACATGGTACAAGCTTTTTTTAGAAGATAAGTAGGTGCCTTATTGTATCTCATTCTTTGGGCTAAGATGAGCAGATGATGTCTATAAAGCTGGTCAACCTTCAACCATCTCAACTCATTGAGCTTTTGAGACACATGGCTAAACTTCTGTAGACCATGAACAAACCTACAGCACAGTTATTTTGTAGCTTAGATCTCATCAAGACAAGGAAAGTAAACAACAATTGAATAAATTATTAACAACATCACCAAAGTTTCAGTTAGTATTTAGCGACTCTTGTGTTCAAAATATATCGATTATTGTTTAAAATATTTGGTGTTGGCTCGAAATATCTTGGAAAGCACCCCTGCCTTCGCCTTTGAGTCGGTTATAATCGTTCCATCCTATCACGTAAGGCTGATCTTTGCCATTGCGCAGCGACGTTACCTTCTATCTTCAAATTTCTCCACCCTGTGCAAACTCATAGTGTAAAACTGCACTAATTAAATGATTCCGCTTATGTACCAGTACAAACATAGCATACTACGACGATTATCATTCATTATCGTTCACCCAGATGAACTGTTGATTATTTTAAAAAAATATTCCTGATAAGAAATTCGGTTCAAAATGACGATTTTATCAACAATCCTCAGTTTTACTTGACTTTTCTAAGAAGTCGCTGCGTTTTTTCTGTTCAGTGTTAGAATGATGGAATCGCTTTTAGAGAGGGTAATTTTTTAACCAGTTTTTTATATTGATGTTCACCACGTGAGTTAGTTTATAGTGCGGTGTATAGTTATAAACATTTGCAGCGTTTGTATTCGCATAATGTTTAAAGTGTTGTACATCGTTTGGTAATAGTCCACAGTTCATATCCTATTTTATTGAATGAATAATATTGACTTAACTTTGCATACACCTTCCTTTGCAGCCAGTGTGAAGTTTCGTCGATTTTATGACTTGTTGTTATGTAATACATTTATATATATATTTCATTTTGATGCATTTGTAAGCTAATGTCAAGAATTTCGAAAAAATGTGGTGCTACAAAAATACTGCTGTAATGAGCTTGTGCGACGCCTCGAACATGATGAATTTACGGGGCTATGATTTCCAATACGTCATGTATAGTTAAATTTTGGATAACTGTTTAGTAATTATTCATATAAGCAAACGGACATAGTGGCCGACAAATTCAATGCTGCATTTTGGTAATCCGACAGCCTAAATATGACATTTTAACAAGGTAATGTTTTGCGATTAATACATGTCCTACAAGAAAGCCAAATGATGCGTCATAACTAACAGTAACAATATATTTTATTGTCCGACAAAAATAATGATTCTTAGGGTCAGTCCGACAAAAACAAACATAAAAAATACAAAAATAAAACTTACTGCATAATTAAAGACTTTTAATATGCATGCTAAGATGTTAATTTTGAAGAACAATGTAGAAGTATGCATGTTTTATTTAATATTCCTCAATCTATTTAATTTATTTCACCATCGCAATTGAAGTTTTTGCTTAAGTTAAAAAAATGTTATTTACCATACCTAATTGAAAAATTATTTTACTCATTAGCAAAAAAATATAAAAAATATACTTATAATTGCAGAATCAATTAAAATTAAATATAATATACTAATCTTCAAAATCATCGTCATTTTCATCTTCGTCGTCATCGTCATTTTCCATTCCAAAATCAACATTATCCTCATTATTTTCGTCATTACCGCTTTCCTCGGATTCTGTATAAATTTTGTATATGTTATGTAAAACAAAATATCCTGTTTGTGAAATATTCGAACGAGAAAAAAGAATTTGGATTATATGGCAAAATCAACATTGAATCCAATACCTGTAACTACAACAACGTGGAAAAAGCTATGGAGCAAAATAAAAAAAAAATGTTTCGTACTTTTCTCGTTTCTTGAATATACTTTTTAAAAAAATATTTTAGACGTCAAAAGATAACATTTTAATACGAATATTAATTTTAAGCTTTCTTCTATTGGGAGCTTATACACGAAAAGTACTTAGAATTTGAGTTAAAATTACAAAACTGAAAAATAATCAATTCCAGTATCTCAAATAATGCAATTTTTGTTTTTCGATTTTAAAGCATTTTGCAGTAGAAAAATTGTCTGGAACAATTAGAAACATGTTTTAAAATAATAAAAAAATTCTATATAGCTGTTAATCGCAAAACATAACATCGTTAAAATAAAATGCGTCATGGAATTTGTCGCACACTATGACCGTTTGATTATACGAATAATTACTAAACATTTGTATAAAATTAAACTATATATAAAGGGTGTTAATTATGTATGTAATTTTAAGACAAAAAGTTCATATAAACATAGGTCCGCAAATTATTCGTTCTCAAGATACAGGGTGTTGAAATTTAACAACAAAAAAATGTTTTTTCGTAAATTCCTTAAATATAATGTTCTGGACTCGTGTTGTTTTATATAATTTGCAAGATAGGTGTTATGCGTATAATTCCATTTCTACACTATCCATACGAACAAATACTTATATTTGAAGGACGTATACTTTCTACTTTCTCAGTCATACAAATGAAGAGGACTGGGTCAACGATTTTGGTAATCTTTGATTACAAAAGTTGATATTTTGGTGCATATAGCAGATAAATATTAAATGAAAACAAAACAACAGTCCCTAGACTTACGTTGTTTCTCAATGAACGTGTATTATGTGCGTATTATGTAAAAGGGGAGGATGTATGAGCTACGAAGAAATGAACACCCGCAGGTTGAAATTTAAAATTTGCATACATAGCATGGTTCTGTCTAAAAACTGCTGCCCCCGCCCTTCAAAAAGTGTTTGGGGCAGTAACACTTTCACAAGAAGTTATCTCTCGCCGATCGCCTCCATCTATATTTATTCGATGCTAACTAGACAAGGTCTCAATTGTTTCAAAAAAAAAATCAGAAATTATATATTTTCCATGATAATTACTAATCATAAAAAACTATATCATTCATTTCCGTCGATTTGATTGTCTTTCGGTTGACCCCTCTTTAACTCAAAAAGTACCACTTGATTTTGATGAAATTTTGATACATGGTTGCTTTGGGGGTTTTTAAAATGTGTTTACTGGCAGCGGAGTTATGACCAAAAAAATTCAGAACATCAGCGTACGTTTACTTTCGTTTGCGTTTGTCAAAGTTTTTTGAATTCCTGATCGTTCTTGAGCATGCAAAAGAATTTTTTGGTGGAGAGGAATTTTTTTTAAAATTCAAGATATTTTTCGGCGTTTTCAACTATCTCGTCACTCATTTAGGACGTCGTTTGAAATTATTTTTGCGACTAAACATTTTTCAATAAGGCATGCCTCATTTTTTTTAGCTATCATTACTAATGCTTTATACAATTCATGTAGCTAGAATAGTGGATATATTTATTTCAATGCGAGAAAAGTACCCAATATACTTAGCGCCAGTTTCTTTGAAGGCTGTTTTTTTATATCTACGAACAGGTCGCCCATATATGTACCGGGACTATTTGCTTTATGAAATTGTGAAGAATTCCATAAAACAGGAAAAGTACCACATTATTGTTACTTTTTAAAGCTTCTCAGTATTATTTCAATATATAATCGTGTTGTCTAATCTTATGGTACAAGTTACATAAACCGACAAAATATTGAACTTGACGAGATAATTATCCATTTTATTTGATTTCATGAATGTGTAATAAGTACAATACAGAGTGTACTAACAAAACTTGAAAACCCAAACGATATCTAAGTTTAAGAAAGCTCTAGAAGAGGCTCTTGACGATATAGTAGTAAGCCAGAGGATGTCATTGCTCGGGTAGGGTCTAATGTACGGATTTTGTTCTCTAATCCAGTTCTTAGAATAGCCGCAAACAAAGCTAGGGTCACAATACACAAATTTATTTTGATGTTTCCCATATTTTGAAAAATGATGTCAAGTGGGATGACTTTGCATTCCCTACGCAACGCTGTCATCAATAATTAGTTCAAGTGAGTCCCTCTTAAAAAAGAAGATGGCTACGAACATGTATAACAGAGGAATTAAATGGATCATGTCAGTCAAACAGACCCATACAATTAGTCAATAGCCCTCACATATTTGACAACATTGCCTACCCGTCAGTATCGACCACCCTGCAACATGGCAACTCGTCCTGACTCGGCGCTTGCAAAGCCAGCACATAATTGCATATACAGATACACGCATCATCGCTCAGTTATCTATCAAGATTTGAAGCAGACAGACGTACGCTCGTTGAGTTGTAAAACACGCGTATATCGAATATATATATATATATATATAAAAAAAGAGAAAATTATCATGCGGAGAAAGGTATATAACAAAACTTTGTTTCCTCAGGTTACACCCGTATCCGGATGTATGGGCATGTGTCTCTACTTTTGTAGTTGCATATATGCATTCATTTCGGGCCTGATGAAGCCAACCAGCAGAAATACGTATCGCTCGGGTTACCTATCCTATTTTCTGCTCGAATCCACTTTTTGCGGATTTTGTCCATTATTTTCCTATTTTTGTTATATATATATATATATATATATATATATATATATATAATTCAGTTTGAAGGGCAAATATACGCGTAAATCTTTGATGTATGAAATATGTTCAATATGCACAGCGACAGACTGACCGACCGACGGAAATGGGTCACACGGTTTTTCAAGATATAGATGTCATATAACATCCAAAAAATGTAATATCCCATTTTCGTTTCTTTCGCGATTACAAAACTTCTTTGGCAGTGGCGTAGGAAGTAAAATTTAAACTTGCTTGACGCTGAAATCCTAGGATTCGTTTATTTCTCAGTGCTGGACTTGGTGCTCTGTGCTTACGAACTCCGCTCGACTATAACCATGTATTTCGGCGTCGAAAAAAATTATCCAAGGTGAAATGAGATGCTACTTCGTCATCTATGAGGATTTGTCACTAGCATGTTTCTCTACTTTGAAATGATTAGGGTCTCATAGATAGCGCTGCAGGCAACTACATGTACTCGTATATGCTCATATATCATCATATAGTTGGCTATACCGCCATCTATGCGGCATAAACTTTTCAACATAGATTTCTAATTAGTGCAGAGAGGTTCATAGCTGTGACAAGTTGACACAGATGACGCCATGGTATCTTATTTCATATCAGACAATTTTTTGGGCGCCTAAATACAGTATCAGTGCTATAACGTTGCTTCGCCTTCTGTTTGATATAGTCTCCTAGAGAATGCCTAAGCTTTACTAGCTTCAATACTTGCAAGTCGCTATGTAGATTGCTGTTTGTCTATTGGTTTTATAGAGTTGCATGTTTAGTGCAGTCTTATCAGGATGAATGTCATTATTAGGTTATAGTACGCTAATATAGATAAATGTATTGTTATTTATTACTAGGATAATTACTATGTTTTCGATTGAAAGAGCTGATATAATAGAAGGTTCGAATAGAACTAGTCCTTTTTTGCCATTTCGCGCTTTTAGCAACAAACGATAGATCGTCGCTCATTTAAAGCGTAACTCGAGAGGAATATGGTAGATAAACCTCCATGTTTTTCTGGTCGCCAAATAAAACTACATATGTTGGAATGACTGTTCACCACCTCTCTGGGCTTTTTGAAAGTACAAATCAAAATATGTCCGAAGCGATGGTAAAGTGAACCCAAAATTTGTGGTTTTGATTGAAATGGACATGTTTGCTTTCCGTCTCTGTAACCACGACCAACCGCAGATAGCGCTGTTTCGTGCTCATAAGCAACTCATCAGTGCATTATAGGTCTAGTAGTCTTGAATACAGATAAACGGAAAGCAAGCGAGTATGGTCGTTTGAAAACCTCAAAATACTGCCCGGAGGTAGGACAAAAATTTGATGATCTCCACCTGCACCTACCTTAGCTGTGGTAGGTTTTTGTATTGGTAACGGATATGTATTTGTTGACATAAGTTCGATCTCTGTTACAACTTGGCAGAGTTTTTAACTGAGGAGGTTGATTCTAACTTAATTTTTCGATATAAGCAATACCGGAAATAGTACATATGCTAGTTATGTTCTACAGATTTTGAACATAGTAAACATTTTTGTTTTCAAAATTTTCATACGTTTAAGAATTAGATACTATCTGTTTGAACATATTGCATATATAAAAAAATGTTACATTATACAGTGCAGCGTGTTAAAACACATAACATGAACAACTTGTTTTTTTTTTGGATGTTTTCTTTTATTCTAAAGATATCGTAACTTCTTTTAATTTCAATTTTCACGTTATGCTTAAGTTTTGATTTAGTCGTCGTACGACTTTTCAAACATTCTGTCCAGCCCAATCCCCTCTATTTCTACAGCAACTATTGACGTTTTTGACGATTGTCACAACATCGTTAAACAATTTTCAAAAGCAGTTCGTAGTTCACTCATAATAAGTTCGTTTTTCAAACAGAATTTGATATTGAAACTACATACTTATATAATTGAATATTCGCTCCCGTTGGAGGGTTGCAAGCCATTTTCGTTTCGACCTAACTAGCTTTAGTAGCATTTAGGAACCTAGCGAGACTGATCCTGCACATTCTATATGTATTTGAAAAAAACTACCTTTGATTTGTGGTCGACGCTATGAATCAATTCGCGCATTTTATAATTAAAAATTTTCAAGCATTTTTTATTTTGTTTCACTCTGTATCAATCAGAATGTCAACAAAATCTAGAGACGCTAGTTTGTAATATGTATACAGATATTTTAAAATTCATTGTCAGTGGAACCATGCGGTTTCTTTAGCGATAATCTGTACAGCTCAATGTGAAATGGCTACAATATTTGATGTGGTAAGACGATGTCTCCTGTACTTTCATGAGTTAGATAAATTCTCGACAGTAGGTCTTTTATGTTATGGTGACTTTAGGCCGGAAAGACCGTCAATTTTGATTCGCTTTTGGCTGTTGCCTAGCACTGCGCTGTTAGCTATATTATACAGGGTAAATGTGTTGAACTGGCGTAGAAGACTTCAGAAACATTGTAGTAGATGCCAGATTTTCTGCACCAAGATCATTATAGAACATGTTTATCTGGCCAAATTATTATATATTTTTTTATTCTTATATGTTTTCCAAACCTACGATACTTTCTCTTGAGAGGTATATCTGATTCCTTGAAATTTTAGATCTCTTTTCGTACGTATTTTTTACTTCCCATGCCTACTGGCGGAGAAAGTATTGTAATCGCGAAAAATTCCGAAAATGAGATATTGTTTTTTTGGATGTTATATGACATGTACATTTCCGTCGGTCTGTCTGTCCGCTAATCCTTTTCCCACCTATAACTTGAAAAGATTTGTTTTTTTTTTTTGAAAATCGGTCCAGTGGTGGCGGAAAAAAGGTAGAAAACGAAAAAAAAAATAAAAATCGGTCACACTTGATTTTTCGGCGTTTCAGAGGATCCTGGGCATTTTTGATAATTAGAAGGTGGAGATTGTAAGGAATGAGGCAGGGTATATTTAAATTTTTTATGTTAGCATATTAATTCACTTCCAATCCCGGTGATTCTGCGCACCTATTATACATATTTGACAGCTCATCGGTTGCACATGTGTGCCACGGGGATATTTATATATAAATATTTCATCTTTGTTACCGGATCCGAGTGACTTATAAATACAGTAATAATAGTAAACGGCGCGGCGACATACTAGGAGGGAGCGATATTATATATATATATATATATATATATATACTTCGAAGTTGAGTCATTTATTTTAACAGTGAGTAGATCTGATCAAAAGAAATGTTTTTTCCTTTAACATTTGTCTGGTAAAATTAAATTAACAAAGTTATAGCCCTTTAGAAGTTTGAGTACCGCCCTGTCTCAATAATAATATTATATGCTCGTGTTTGGCGACAACGGATATAATCCGCCTGACCGGTTCATCGCATCGGAAACAAAAAAGCGAAAGAATTTGAAACGTTTATCACGATGTTTTTCGTCAGTCGGTAACGCGTGAGTGAATAGTAGTGTTTGTTGCGTGGCTCAAACGAAATAAAAAATGGCACATGTTTACGAAAATGCTGAACTTGTGGACATGATTCTTATTTACGGGGGGGGAGTCTTTACAAAATGCTGCCGCGGCATCACGGATTTGTGCGAATCGGTTCCCCAATCGAGTGCAACCAACCCCTCGTGCCTTTGTTAATGTAGTACAAAGGGCTCGTGAATCAGGTGACTTAAGACCTCACAGGGGAGGGCATGCCGGTTCTCCAAGACCGCACGATCAAATACAGGTCCGCACTGTCGGGAGGATACTTTATAATAATAATAATAATAATAATAATAATAATAATAATAATAATAGCGTTTAGTGTCCAACAGTTACCCCATTTATAGGACAATTACATAAGCACAATTAAATAATATTCAGTGGTGTTTAAAAAAAGAAGTTATTTCAAATATAAATAAGCCATTCTAACTACTGAGTTAAGCGAACAAGTAAATATATCACAATGACAGCTAATACAATTTAGATGTTTACACATAACATATGTAGGAGATTTGACTAACAAGTTGGTCCTAGCTCTTGATAGCTTAAAAGTTACATAGTTGCGTGAAGAGAACGAAGGAACATTGAAATTAATCTGTGCCAAAATGACAAAACTATGAATTTCAAAACGCCCACATAGTTCCATATTGCTAATGCCTTGCTCAGGGTAAACTCCTTCAGATTTGAAATATAGAAACTTTAGAAATTTTCTTTGGACCCTCTCAATATCATTTATATAAGTCTGGTAATACGGTTTCCATACAACACTCGCATATTCTAGTTTTGTACGTACATATGTAAAATATAAGACTTTTAAGGCCCTTAAGTTATCAAATCGCTTACAGTTCCTGACAATGAAACCGTAAGACTTAAAGGCTTCCGAAACTTTCCGCGAAATATGAGTAGTAAATGTTAATTTATGGTCATATATAATACCCAAATCTTTGACTATATCGCTTCTTTCCAGCACCACACCATCGATATTATAGTTGAATACACGAACATTTTTCTTTCTGCTATAGCTAACTACTCTGCATTTACTTATATTTAGATGTAATTTATTGAGATCGCACCAAATCCTAACACTACTTAACTGCATCTGTAAATCTAAGCAATCCTGCACGTCACTGATTGATGAATATATCTTCATATCATCTGCAAAGCATAACTGTTGACCATTCATACTTTCACAAAGATCATTTATGAATAATAAAAATAACAATGGTCCCAAGTTGGACCCCTGGGGAACACCAGATGGGGCTAAGTAGGTTTCAGATTTGAAGCCATTATATTCAACAAATTGTTTTCGCTCTGACAAATACGACCTGAAGAATGTTATAGCGCTAAGTGAGAGACCAAAGTGACCAAGTTTCATCAACAAAACCCATGATCAATTTTGTCAAATGCCTTTGAAAAATCCGTATAGATCACATCAACTTGGCAGTTATCATCTAGAGCTTCAGAAATATATTGGGTTAAAATAACCAAATTGGTGACTGTAGATCGGTTGCTGACAAAACCGTGCTGTTTTTGTGATATTTGATTTTTTATTGAAGGATACAAGCGATTGTACAAGATTATTTCAAAGACTTTCGCAAAAATGCATATAAGAGAAATTGGACGATAATTCTCGACATATGATTTTTCTCTATTTTTGAAGACCGGACAAACTTTGGACACCTTCCATATATTCGGGAATATATTAGATTTTAAGCACATGTTGAATAAGAGAGTAAGTACAGGAGAAAAAGCTCTAGCACATCTTATCCTTTAGCTGACTAATGGCTAAAATAACTTCGCTATCCTGGATAGGAGCTAAAATTAGATGGATGTTATGGTTCACGTGCTCAACGATATCAACGTTTAAGTATGATTGGTGGTAAACACTGCTGAAAAAGTTAGCAAATACATTGACAATCGACTGAGGCTGACAGTACGTATTATTTTGATACTTCATTTCGCTAGGAATCCGTGATGTACTATTTTTCATGTTCGTGAACGACCAAAATTTCATTGGATTGCTAACTAAACTATTCTGAACATTCTCCATGTAGATATTATACGCCCTCTTTATTTGAGATTTGATTGAACGGCGCAGTCTCTGAAATTCTTCAAGATCTTACTGATGTCCAAGCTTAGCAAACCTTTTCCTGTATTTAGCTTTTTGTTTAATACTTTTAATAATATTGGAATTATACCAAGGTGGATACTTGTGACAATAATTTTTGTATACAGGTATATGAGTATCAAAAGTGCTGTACAATTTTTCATAAAAACGATCTACTGCGATATCTATATCATCAGAATTCACAGTCGAAGTCCAATTTATTGATAGGAGTTCTCTATACAGTGAAGGAAAATCGGCTTTTCTAAAATTGTATACCTTATAAAACAAGGTAACATTTTTTTTTATTTTTTTTTTAATTTTTACACACATATTTTGGTTTATCTTCCTTCTACAATCATTATCTGAAAATTAATGACTCAACTTCAAAGTCACCCTGTATATATATATATGTACACAATGTGTTTGGCCACGACATACCGATATTTAAGAGGGGTATTTTTCAACTATTTTTATCGACAAATCCACCTCCCTCCAATGTCCTACCTCATCCCCCATGAAATGGCAGCCATTTTTATTTTTACGTTACGATTACGGTAGTGCATGTAGGAAAATTGTAATAACCGAGTACGTAAGTGTCACAGAATGATAAATTTGGTGTCATTTGAACGATGACATGTTGTCCTAACGATTATTGAAAAACTTGTTTTTATACTAACCGTCAAACGTACTTAAAAATAGACAAAAACAGAAAAAAATCTGGAAGAAAATTGATTATTTTGTGCATTTCCGCACACCATTCAAAAACTAGTCTGTGAAGTTGTACTTTTTTGTGATAATTCTACGGCTTTTTGTTATCATAAGTATTCTACGTTAAGCAATAAATGCTATCTAACATGGGTCAAAAAGGGTGTAATGAAATGCAAATTGTTGTCAAACTCTCTATACATAAAAATGACAAATCAATGTTTCTTATAGAGAGCTTGGACATGTTTAATGTTACAGAAGCTGTTCAAAATGTTCTCCACTATTGGTTATGCCCATTGTTGTTCTTAAAAAATGTGTCGTGTTGAACGGCAGACCATATCCATGTCAGCCCTAATTTCATTCGCAGCGGTATGGATCCATTTCAAGGATTGTGAGGTAGGACATTGTAGCGGGTGGATTTGTCGATAAAAATAGCTGAAAAATATCTCCCTCAAATATACGTATATCGTGACCTAACACATTGTATATATATATATATATATATATATATATATGAGCGTAATGACATGAGGTTACTGGATTTCGTTACGTAATATTATAAAGTCTAGTATATAAGTATGTCTCAAGAGCTATTATAAGTTTATTTTACACCGGAGCAGCTGCGCAGACTGAAGCCTAAATACCAGCGCACCGCGGCTGCTATGAGGAGCTCAAAGAAACTTTGAAAGGATTCCATTTTTCTAATAAGAAGTTGTACTTTTTCCTAGGTAAATGGTAACAAACACCTATTATTTATCCATTCTCAATTTAGGCACGTAATGCACTCTTTACGAGTCTAAAATGTTCAAGGAGTATTTATCGTTTCTTGAATCCATGAGTTCAAAACGTAACGAATATGTTGAATCCACTATTTCATTTTTGTTTCGAGCTAAATATTCTAAAACGACATTAAATAATTTTCAGGTAAAGGCATGGTCCCATAAAAAAATCTGGCATGGTATTGGCTTAACCGCCGCAAAATATATTAGCGAAGTTATAACAAACTAGTTAGTGATAATTGAGGACATGAGGATAAAGGTGCTATGTCACAAAATGCAAGTTCGGAGTTACTTAGGAAAATGTAATTTGATATCGAACTATTTTCGTTACTTTAGGGTTCTGATTAAAATCACCTGTTATGTACATTGAAGTACAGTATTTTTATTGTATTAGATTTGGGATACTGAAGAAATGTACGTAACTCCTTAAACCAGAATAACATATACGTGAAAAGAAATGTCAAGTACTTTATTATTTGGAACAGATATCAACAAAGTGTACAATATCAGGGGAACAATCGAGGGAACAACATCGAAGATAAAAGTTGTTTTTCGAACATCTGCGGGATTAACAGCAACATTGATGCTGTTCATCACTACCTGCAATCCAATCGTCCCGCCGTGCTTTTCTTGGCGGAGACAAAAATCTCAGAGTCTCCACCGATTAACCATCTTAACTTCCCAAACTACGAGGTGCACTCCAATCTGAGAAAGAACGGGGGAGTTGTGGCTTTTGTCCGCAGCAGTCTTTCCTGCTCCAGAGATGCTTCTTTGGAATCAGACCGGAAGGACATTCTGTGGCTTCGCCTCAACTCCAAAACATCACCCAAGTTTATTTGCTGCCTTTATCGCTCTCCCTCGGACCATAACTGGGATGACCTACTCGAATTCCTCGCCGTCCAGAACGACTTCCTGAACATCAATCATCCCGCTTCAGAGGTAGTTCTTCTCGGTGATTTCAATGCCCATAACGAGCTTTGGTTGGGTTCAAACAAGACCGACGCAGCAGGTCGTGCAGTCGAAGCATTCGCTCTTACGCAAGGGCTGACTCAGCTGGTGACGAGTCCTACTTTTTTTCCCCGCGTCTCGTCACACGCCAGTAGCCTGCTGGATCTCTTTCTGACCACGCATCCTGCCCCTTACAGCACTGCTGTCCTGTCCCCCCTGGGACCACGGTATTGTGGATGTTAGGTTTCGGTCAGAACCCGCTGTGGCAGCAGAAACTCCTACAGGCCGCAAAGCTTGGCATTACGGACATGCCGACTGGGAGGGGCTCAGAGATTCCTTCTCTAGCTTTCCTTGGAAAGATGTCTGTTTCACTGACGCGGATGCGTCGGCTGTCTGTTCTTCGATAACGGAAATTATCCACGTCGGAATGGAGGAATACATCCCTCACACAGTGAAAGTGCCTAGACCAGGGTCCAACGGCTGGTTTAACAAATCGTGTGTCGATCCTCGCCAGCAGAAGATCAAGGCACACAGAACCTTCTTACAAAACCCCACTGTAAAGAACAGACAAGCCGACGTTGAGTCCAGAAACAAATATAAAGAAGCAGTGCGCAATGCCAAAAACCAGCACGATATAACAGTTAGGCCCAGGGTAATGTCGCAGCGCAATGGCAGTCGGTCTTTCTGGACGCTGGCCAGACAGATTGAAAAGAACTTCTCACACAGCAGCCTTCCACTACTTACGTGTCAGGATGGAACTATTGTATTCAAGTAAAAACCAAGGCGGAAGTGCTAGCCAAGATCTTTGCTGCCAACTCCACCATGGACGTCCCCCCCAACGCCCAAGTGCCATCAATTCAAGGGGTTCCCTACACTACGCGGGAGGTAACATTCAGGCATAAGACCGTAAGACGAGTGCTCTTGTCGCTCGACATCAACAAACCTTCTGGTCCGGACTTGATTCCTGCCATTGTACTGAAGAGGTGTGCACCGGCGCTTGCTCCAGTTCTTTCGCGTCTCCTCCAGATACCTTATGAATCCGGCACCTCCCCAGAAAACTGGAAATTTGCTCATGTCCAACCCATCCCAAAAAAGGGATCTAAGACCGACCCTTACAACTACAGGCCTATAGCTCTGCTTTCTGTTTTAAGTAAGGTGATGGAGAGGTGCATAAATCGCGAGCTTCTGGACTACCTCGAACGTCACGGCTTGATTAGCGACAGGCAGTATGGTTTCCGGCACCAACGATCCACAGGGGACCTCCTAGCTAACGTCACTCAATTGTGGAGTAAACTCATCCAGTCTTATGGTGAGGCTCATGTCGTTGCTCTTGACATCACGAAAGCATTCGATCAGCTGTGGCACGCTGCCCTCTTAAGCAAACTTCCATCCTATGGCCTTTGCAGATGGTTGGCTGACTTTATTTCTGGCCGCAAGATATCCGTCGTCGTGGGTGTTCCCCAGGGATCGGTCTTGGCCCCGACAATGTTTCTCTTACATATCAACGACCTCCTTTCCTGCACGATCAACCCAATCCACATTCTCGCTGATGACAGCACTCTACATGCAGGAATTCAGAGTGACAAGCCGATCTCTGCCGCTGAATTGGAAAAAAGAAGACTAGTGATGACTTCCTCTCTGACAAGAGACCTGGAGGCTATCACTGCTTGGAGACGCAACAATCTTGTACAGTTCAATGCTTCCAAAACGCAGTACTGTACTTTGACGAACAAAAAGCGTCCCTGCGCTCACCCGGTTTCGATGGATGGTCGAGTTCTGCCAAAGAGCCATTCATTTCGGCTGGTCGGAGTCCAGATCACCGAGGACCTGATCTGGCACGAACACATCTCGTCAATAGCTGCAGCTGCTGGGAAAAAGCTAGGCTATTTGTTTAGGGCTAAGAAGTACTTTTCTCCGCATGACCTTCTCACTCTATACAAGGCCCAGATAGGGCCTAGCCTCGAGTATTGCTCGCACGTTTGGGGTGCTGCCGCCCCGACTACATTACCCATGCTCGATGCTATCCAGAGAAAGGTGGTCCGACTGATCGATGACTCTTCTCTAACAGACAGTCTCGGGACTCTTTCGCATCGGCGGGCTGTCGGCGATCTGGCTCTTTTCTACCGTTACACCAACGGGCTTTGCTCCTCAGAGCTCTCTTCCATGATGCCGTCGCGCGATGTGCCTGCCAGACAGACCCGCCTAACATTGGCGTCCCATCCTAACCGTGTCGAACTTCGTACATCCAGAACCGGCCGATACGACCCCTCCTTTGTCCGGAGGGTGTCGAGATTATGGAACAATCTACAAGAGGAAGCTTTTCCCAGTTCTATTAACCTTAGGCAGTTCAAAAATCGTATTAATAAAATTTCTTTGGGATCATCATAGCAGCCGCGGTGTTCCAGCATTTAGGCTTCTGCCTGCGCGGCTGCTTCGATATATATATATATATATATATATATATGAGAAGATACGTGTTTAAAGTGTTTATTTTTTCTTGTTTGGATGTGTCAAGTTCTCCTGTATTATACCTTCATAATATAGTATTGTTCATCTACAAACTTTATCTGATCTTTGAGATTTTGTAGTTCTTCTATAGTTAAACCTCCAAAGTTTCCTATTATCCTTGATGGCTGAAATTCGGAACGGTCCTGGTTTTTGCATGTTTCTTTCTTAAATCAAATTCTAGGAATGGCGTGTATTTTTCTTCCACCGAAGCAGCCGCACAGGCAGAAGCTTAAATGCAAGGGCACCGCGGTTGCTATGAGGAGCTTGAAGAAACTTTGTTTATCCGATTTTTGAACTGTCTAAGGTAGAACTGGGAAAAGCCTCCTCACGTAGATTGTTCTACAATGTCGATGTCCTAGGGACAAAGGAACGGTCGTATCTGCCAACTCTGGGTGTACGCAGTTTCACACGGTTAGGGTGGCAGGCCATATTCAGATGGGACTGCCCGCCGGTGCGAAAGAATCCCGATAATGTCCCTTAGAGAATAGTCATCGATCAGTTGGACAGCTCTCCGCTGAACAGCATCGAGCATGGATAATGTAGTTGGGGCTGCAGCATCCCAAACATATGTGCAGTACTCGAGGCTAGATCTTATATGGACCTTGTGCAGAGTGAGGAGGTCATGTGGAGAATAGTACTTCTTAGCCTTAAACAAGCAGTTGTCGCTATTGACATGAGCTGTTCATGCCAGATCAAGTCCTCGATGATCTGGACTCCGACCAGCCGACACAAACGGCCATTTAGTAGAACTCGGCCATCCATCGAAAATGGATGAGCACTGGGACGCTTTTTGTTAGTCAAAGTACAGTACTGTATTTTGGAAGCCCTAAGCTATACAAGATTATTGCGCCCCCAAGCAGTGATAATTTCCAGGTCTCTTGTCAGAAGGGAAGTCGCTGCTAATCTTCTTTTCTTCAGCTCACTGGCAGAGATCGGCTTGTCATCAGCAAAGCTGTAGATCGGGTTAATCGTACAGGAAAGGAGGTCGTCGATATGAGGAATAATGTCGGAGCTAAGAGCAATCCTTGGCGGACACCCGCATTGACATTGTGGGATGAAGAGGAGAACCCGTCTACTCGTATTACGACAGATAGCTTGCGGACAGTACAACTTGACACCGAGGAGACTCGCAAAACATAGTTTCGAAGGTGGTATGTCACAAGCAACTAACTTATCTGTAGATACTTATTTAGTTCATAGTGGTGTAATGTCCCATATAAGATTACTTCGAGTCTTGTATTGCAATGCAGGGAGGCTCTGGATTGCCTCGCAGCGAGGCATCCGGTATCGTTAATATGTGTACCGGGGCACGCTGGGATAAGGGGCAATGAGACGGCGGACACTCTGGCGAAGACAGGATCAGCCAGCAAGCTCGTTGGTCCTGAGCCAGCTCTAGGAGTGACCGCGCATAAAGCTAGGAGGAAAATGGAGACGTGGGTTGCAAGACAACACTCTCAGAAATGGAGAAGTATCTCCAGACATCTCCGCCAGGCACGAGAACTCATTGAAGGGCCCAGTGCTAAGGATGGACGCTTCTGTCTATCTCTGGATAGAGTCAACCTAAGATTGCTGGTGGGACTGTTGTCTGGCCATAACACATAAAGGCGTCCACCTGCACGTGATGGGGGTGGCTGAGGATCCCTTGTGTGAACGCTGCGGGGTAGAGGAAGAGACCTTGACGCACGTTTTGTGTCGCTGTGAAGCTCTGAGCTACTATAGGCAGACTATGCTGGAGTCCATTACTTTGGACCCTCAGGACGTCAAGGAGCTTGGACTCAAGGCGATTCTCAACTTCGCTAAAATGGCGAGGCTTGTGATCTAAGGATTGTAGAGGTGCATAAGGGCCCCCTTAAGCGGCCTATGCACTGACTTCTTATGGTGGCCGGAATGCCTCTAATTTCAAGATTCATTCATTTATTCAATGTCCCATATCAGGATGTAGCTCTTTTATCAACTCAAATAATCGTAATACTCACTTGACACTTGATGTACAGGGTTTGTCCGGAAAGTAATAGGACTGAGTCAATTTATTTATATATATATATATATTTTTTAAATTATTGAGCCAATCGTTACAATTCTTTAAAAACTTTCAAAATAGGCTCCTTCTGCGAGGATGCAGTGCTGCCAGCGCGATTTCCAAGCATTGAAGGCGTCACGGAAGGCATTCTCCGGAATAACCTTGAGAGCCGCGGTGCATGCTGCTTGGATCCCCTCTGTCGTCTCAAAATGCTTGCCTTTCATCGGCCTTTTCAGGAGAGGAAACAAAAAAAAAAGTCCGGGAGGGGGGGGGCACATCTGGTCTGTAGGGCGGCTGCGGAAGCGTTGGGATGCCGGTCTTGGTCAGGTAGCTGTTCACAGAAAGGCGCTGTGAGCCAGGGCGTTGTCGTGGTGCAACTTCCAGTCGGCTGCGATATCTTGTCGGACCCTTCGTTTGAGTCTCCTGAGCACTTCCACGTAAAACTTGGCGTTGACGGTTTGTCCAGGAGTAACAAATTCATGGTGGATGATGCCTTTGATGTCAAAAAAGACAATGAGCATCGTTTTCACTTTGGATTTGCGCATTCTTCCCTTTTTTTGGCGAGGAGACGCCGTCGTGTGCCACTCGGAAGATTGCCTCTTTGTCTCGGGATCATACTCAAAGATCCATGACTCGTCACCTGTGATTACGTTATTCAAAAATAGGGGGTCACTTTCACACATGTTCAAATTTTCTTGAAACACTTCCACTCGCCGCAATTTCTGGTCGTCAGTGAGCACTTTTGGGACCATCTTCGCGCACACCTTGCGCATGTTCAAATGCTGCGCCACAATGTCATGAACCACAGATTTTGATAAATCTAACATCTGGCCAAATAAGCGAATACTTAGTCGACGGTCTGAGTTCAAAACTTTGCGCACACGAGTCACATTATCGGTGTTTGTCGAAGTCGAAGGTCTTCCAGCACGGTCTTCATTAGCGACCTCTTCCCGGCCCTCCAAAAAGGCCTGGTGCCACCGAAACACACCAATTCTTGCTAAAGCAACACCTGGGTAAGCCTGCTTGATAATATCAAACGTCTCTGTCGCAGATTTACCGAGTTTCACGCAGAATTCAATCGCGTACCTGTGCTCCAAGTGCTCGGAGACAACTGACCAGCCGCTCATTCGTTAGCTAGGAACGCCCTCTACCGAATCCAGTCGGTGCGCGCACGCTCCGAAGTACAGTCATGGCGGAAGAAAATGAGTCCTATTACTTTCCGGACAAACCCTGTATATCACTTATGACAAGTTATGTGAGGGGGGTAAAAATCGAAAAAGACGACTTTAGCAAGAAATGTGAAATAAGACGTTTAACAACTTATGTCTTCAATCATTCACGACATATTATTTTGTGTACAATAGCTTATCTTATACTATGTCTCCAAACAATATAATTAGATCATCTAATAGATCTTGCCTGACTCGCAAGATTTGAATGGAATTTGCAACATGAGCAAATACTTTATTTGAAAAACGTGTTTCAGGTGCGGGGGCACGTCAGAGCAGGCAGCGAAACCACCCAGTTCATTGAAGCCACAAAACGCGATGCCCTGAACCAACTTCGCCGGGAGTTGGAGAAACTCGCCGAGAGCACCGAGGCACACAAGTCCCAGTTAGCCAAGAAGGAGATCGAAGGGTTCCAGAAGCTCTTCCGCCGGTTTCTGGACGAATCTGGACCTTCCGTCGAGTGGGATCGAATTGAGAAACTTCCGACAGGTGCTGTGAGAGATTACACAGAGTTGGAATCTCCCTCGAAGGATTTGGTTACTCAGATGCTCAATAAGTTGATCGTCGTGAAGTTGAATGGTGGTTTGGGGACGTCGATGGGTTGTCATGGGCCGAAGTCTGTTATCACTGTTAGGAGTGATTTGACATTTTTGGATCTGACTGTGCAGCAGATAGACGTAAGTTACTGGGTGATATGTATTTTCCTTTCTATACGAGGATTGTGATTGCAAGTCATTTGAAAATTTTGCTATAGACTATAAAATGAAAACCATTCCAAAGAAATGATTAAAGTCGCGTTTACTTCCTATGCCCATTGGTAGTTTTGTAATCGCGAACAGTTTCGAAAATGAGATATTTCTTGAATCACGAAAGACCATGTCACTTATTTCCGTCGGCCTGTCTGTTTGTCTATCAGTCTGTCTGTCCACTGCGATTTTGCTGAAATTTTGACACGAGTTTACTACTATACTAAGGAAGAAAAAGTTTTAAAAATCGTTCGAGTGTTAGCGGAGCTACGGAGAAAAAACGAAAAAAGAAGTACGAACAAAAGTTGCTCAAACCTAGTTTTTTTACGTTTCAGAGACTGGGGGACGATATATCTAATTTTTTGGGGTTAATATTCCAATTTTTTGGGGTTAATAAATTTTTATACATCTATCCCGGGTAAGTTTAAACTGGCGATTCGTATACAGTCCACCTACCGTAGTCTTTGGAAAATAAGTTTGTATCTCATGGGCGGCAACCTGGAAAGCTAGCAGTAGATGGCGCTAGTTAGGCTGGAGGTGATGTCTGAGGTTTTAAAGAAAGATGTCAATTCCTGTTCATATCAATAGACGTTAAAACGTAATCATATAAAGCCAATCCTGTCGCCAAGGATGGTGTAGCTCTCGGAAATCTAGTAGCCGTAGAGCGTCTGCGCATTGAAAAATGTCACCTTAACCTTTATGTGCATTTCACTCATGTTTTGCCATGCTTTGTAGGTTATTACTTCGTGGTTTATTATATTTCTGCTTGCAACTCGTCAGAACTGTCAAAATTGGAGTGGTACACAGTCATGATGACAGCAACAGAGAGAGAGAGAGAGAGAGAGAGACGCCACATGCGCTGAACCTAAAATTCATCTGCTGCGCAGTGTATCAACTCACGTCGTCGTCGTCATTTTTTACTTCACTCCTACTACATGAGTTTAATCTCCTATCTCTAGACTTCATGAAATAGGTTACCTTTATATCAAATCTGTCTTTTTACCATCTACTTTTGACTGTTTGACTTCTAATCACACAAGAATGCCCAGAAGGAGCTAAATTCATCGCTGTTATGATTGAAATATTTTCAATATGCGCGTCAACCGCAACGAAAATAGGGTTTAAACCTGTCGCGAGCTAGAGCTGCCGCTGGCAGTGAACTCATCATTCGTTCGTTATACTCGTGTTTGTAGTTTTTCTTGGAGGGTCCAGCTTGTGCCAAACAAAATCTCTTATGAATGATAGCGTTGCGTGGAAGATGCAAAGTCAATCTACTTGACGCCACTTTTTTACCAAAAATACTATAAATGATGTTACGTAAACTTTTTTCCATATTTTAATTACTGAATCTGCTCAAGTTTCATGACGACACTTTTTGGCAGGATTAAAATGAGATTGAGGAAAGAGCGCTCAGTACTAATTCCTTTGATATATTAGTAGCAAAGATCGATTCGTGTCAAATTTCGCTTTGGTTAGATTTCTTTTGTAGATAAATGCTCATTTGTGAAAAAATTCTATACATCTGGCCTAGATTTTAGCTAGAACATTGATTGTAATTCATATTTTCAGCACTTGAACAAAACCTACAACGTAAATGTCCCCCTTGTGCTGATGAACTCCTTCAACACAGACGAAGACACCGAAAAGATAATCAGAAAATACAAGAACCTAAACGTCGAAATCCACACTTTCAACCAATCTTGCTTTCCCAGGATCAGCAGAGACTCTCTTTTACCCATAGCGAAATCTGGGCGAGTTCACGAAAATATCGAAGCGTGGTACCCACCTGGACATGGAGATTTCTACGAAAGTTTCAAAAACTCTGGTTTACTGGATAAATACATCGCGGAAGGAAGGCAGTATCTGTTTCTGTCTAATATTGATAATTTGGGGGCTACGGTGGATTTGAATATACTTAATTTGTTGTTGAATCCTAACAAAGAAAATGCACAACATGAATTTGTTATGGAGGTGACTGATAAGACTAGAGCCGATGTTAAGGTAAGTCTGTTTTTTATTAGCTTGATAAAATCAATTTGTGAATGCATAGCGTGCATCGATACATATGTACCTATGTATGGAGTGTGAGAACCAAAAGTTCGCCTCCTGTTGACATACTAAGCATGGTTAAAAATTGCCTTAAAATAAACTAACCCTAAGATACTCTTCAGGGTCTTGTAGGGCACGGTTTAAATTTTAACTTACAATTAGGCACCTGGCAGCCTCAAAAATAATAATTTCGAATAGAATTTCCAACTAGTTTTCTTATGAAGCTGCAAATCACATTATAAAAATACAGTACCGATTATGGCATCAGTAAGTAAATTTTTCCAATGCTGAAGGAGTGAAAAACATTTTCGTAGTATAATTATGCTGTAGTTTTCAAAACACTTGTCATAACACCTTCTAGTAATCGAGCAGACCCTTGAGTAGAAAAGTGTTACATCAAATTTCAGGATGCACCCAGATAGGTGCTTTTTCGCCGCGATTAAAGCTTTTTCAAGTTTTTCGGGTTATTTTGAACAAAAAGGTCCTTGGTAACTATTGAGTAATGTTGACCCTCTCGGAGCTATACGCGATTGATTGAAAAATCCTGAAAATGGGTATTTTAATGTTTAAAAATGGTGATGAAAATACTTATATTTGAAGTTGACAAGTGTTTAAATTAAAGTTCGAACGTTCCTCGCAAGAGTATTTTAAGATTACTTTATATTAAAGAAATGTTTAACCTGGCTTGGTAACAAATGTCGCAGACTGTACATTGTGCTTAATCAGATTTCCATCACTGTCACTGTGAAATATTTAAATTCGCATTTCACAATGTGCATCATGGACTTTTGGGGCTGTTTTTCTTGGGGTATTTATAAAAATTACATTTACATTGTCTTATTCGTATATGCATCAACTTACCTTTTCTTGACAGTAATTAGATTATAGGACTTCATTGTACGTTGCAAGTACTTGGAAGGCCATCGTGGTAGCCAAAACGTCGTACTACAAAAAAAAATTAAAACATCTTCAGGGTGTCCCAGAACGCGACGTCAAGCAGAAAACGGGGGATGGGCCAAGTCATAATAGTTATCAGAGAAATATAAAAAAAATCTAAGTCGTGTACTTTTTACATTATAGGCTTACTACATTACTACAAATTTCATTTTTTTCTTAAATGGAGTGATGGACAGTGTCTTTCTACGTAGTGACAGCAAGGCGGATAGGAACGCCACTTTTACAATTCATGTTTGTGTAGTGCCACCATGTCTGTATAGACCGTACAGGAATACGTAAGAGGTACCCAGTGCTGCTCGTTACATGAATCTATACGTACACAACTTACACGTGAGACATGTATAAAATCCACATTTGATGAGCCAAGCTAGATCACACCATCGTTTTAAAGTAAACATGTGGGGGATTATAAATGGGAGAATCATTGTATCCTTTGAGCTACCAGAGTTCTTGAATGGCGAAATTTAATTAGACGTTTTACAAAACCAGTTACCAAATTTAGAGTTCAGTTAGAGAATATCTTGAAGCGGAATAATCCAGCAGACGGATATGGCGGTTTGACTTGAATCCACTCGATCTTTTTACTAAGGGAGAGTTGGAAGAAAAAGTTTACTCAAAGCCAATCTAAAATTTAGTTGAGCTACGGGACAGAAAATGGAAGAAGCTGAATTTGTTAATATCGGAAGATTCGCCCGTCTGATAACCCGATCATTTTCAAGAAGATATCAAGCTTGCATTGCTGCTGAATGAAGGCAGTTTGAACATTTATTGTGAATTTAATTAACACATCCACGAATTAATAAAAGTGGCATTACTATCTGTCTTGCTGTCACTACGTAGTATAAGCCTGTAGAGAAAACATTCAAATTTTAGTAAT
The DNA here is from genome assembly GCA_963669975.1 of Acanthoscelides obtectus. Lineage (NCBI taxonomy): Eukaryota > Metazoa > Arthropoda > Insecta > Coleoptera > Chrysomelidae > Acanthoscelides > Acanthoscelides obtectus. The sequence goes on along the minus strand of CAVLJG010000006.1, from coordinate 60,773,022 downwards.
GGAAACTGAAACATCATCACAGGCTGTAGATTTTTCCGATTTTTTTAAAGCCTATAATTTGAAAAGTACACGACTTAGATTTTTTCACATTTTTTTGATAACTATTATGACTTGGCCTACACCCCGATTCCGGCTTGACGTCGATTTTTGGGACACCCTGCATATGGATTACTTCTTCCAGTCATTGGAAGCCTATGAACATTAAAAAAATCACAGTGCAAGTTTCATGAGTAATTAGTTTTTAGGAAACACTAGAGACAGATACTTTTGTCTCTTGCAGTGTTGCGGCACCGAACTATTAGTAGAAAATGAATAATTTCCTACCTATACTCCATTAAAACCTCATTCACTCGACATCACAACAAACATGAACACTGGATCGTTGCTTTCATTCGCTTGTCGCTGCCTTCCCAGGCATGTATATGACCCGGTGGCTAATGGGGGCGCGCGAATTTGAACATTGCTTTTGTGCTTTGAGTGAGACCATTGATTAACGTGTTCTAGCTGATGATGAAATGAGACACGATTGCGTTATCTATGAGAATTTGCAACAGCAATTTTTCTCATATTGGCAATAATCAGAAATCTAGTTTCAAATGATTAGTGTTTTCTAGATGGCACTGGCCAAGAAATAACACGCCAAAGTGACACAAGAGTAGATTGGTTTCAGATCAATCAGATAAAATCAACATGCCTTAGAAAAAGTTTTCTAGTTTTAGAGATATTGCTACTGTTAATGTTTTTCAAAAAAAACACCACTTTTTGCTCCTTTTTGGCTGTTATGGCTATAAGGAACTTCTATATTATGATTTTTTTTCCTAAGCTACCGTCAATAGTTGGTTGAGACAACAGAGTATTTATTCATTTCATTGAAAGCTAGTCCTGAAGTTTGACTCATTACTGTCAAAAAAAGTGTACTAGACTGAGTCGCCAAATAATCTTGAAAAGTAGCCTACTTAATGCTCTCTTATGAATATTATTTTTTATTTATAGTATTTCGCAAGTATTACGACTTCAATGGCAAAACTTGGAATTATTCAGTTTTTGGTGAAAAGAACCTACAAATGTTATACTATTTTTGAAAGGGCATTAAATAGCTATTTTTAAGGACATTTGCTGATTCACAGTCTGGTACATTTTTTTCACAGTAATTAGCCAAACTTCAGTAAAGGTTTTCGCATTGAAACCAAATGTAATAATTTAGTTTTTTAGCATACCGTGTTAGTTTTCAATGAAATGAATACTCTGTTGTCTCAACCAACTGTTAATGGTAGCCCAGGAAAAAATCATAAGTTAGAAGTTCTTTAACAGGCACAAAAGCAAAAGGTAGAGATTTTTTGAAAAAAATTAATAATGGTAATATCTCGAAAACTTTTATTAAGGTCATGTTGATTTTATCTGATTGATCTGAAGCCAATCCACCTCCCGTGTCACTCTGGCATGTTATTTCTGGGACAACCTGTATTTGAGCATAGAGTATATAGTTCTGTTCAAAGTAGATTTTTAATTATTGCGGCGATTTCATCTCGGACAACTTTTTGGATACTGAAATACAGTATCAATGTCGCCATCTTCAAATAAAATACGTTAATCAATGCTGAAAGTAAGATTTTAATACACTGTAGACAAAATTGCTTTTTTAATCATTGTAAAAAAACATTTCACGTGAAACTGACGACATCAGAGAATAAAAGCTATTTTCTCCACATCTGACGATAACCAAACCTCCGTTGTAGAAGTATTAGAGTGACCTTTTAAGGATTCTTCTCATTTTGTAAGCCATTTGCTTTACAGTGTGGATTTATAGAGCTATTTTTTATATTAGTCGAGCTATGAACTATTTGTAGTTAATTTGTTAACCCTTGCCTTATTATTTCCAGGGTGGAACTCTTATCCAATATGAGGGCAAGCTGAGACTTCTAGAAATTGCACAGGTTCCTAAAGAGCATGTAGATGACTTCAAATCTATCAAAACGTTCAAATTTTTCAACACAAATAATATTTGGGTCAAACTAGATGGTTAGTAAAACTATTGTTCTATAATTATTTTCAAGTTTTTGAGTAACTCGGAGTTTTTGAGTTGCAACGATTTAGTGAAAAGAGATATTACATAGTTCCACTACTTAATATTTTCGAGAAAACCGTATCAATTTTTTAATCTTATGATGTGTACTTTTCCCTAAAGCTGCTAACTTTGCAATCTACTTAAAAATTATTAAATATTAGTTTAGTGTGTATAGCTCGGAACTCAATTTCTACTCAATTTTATGGTTATCATCTTTATTTTTTCAGCAATTGCCAAAGTATTACAAGATGACCGTCTGGATATGGAAATTATAGTGAACAATAAAACCTTAGAAAACGGGCAAAATATAATTCAGCTAGAAACAGCAGTCGGTTCAGCTATGAAAACTTTCGAAGGTGGAATAGGGATTAACGTACCTCGTAGCAGATTTTTGCCTGTCAAGAAGACTTCCGATTTGTTTTTGGTCATGAGTGATCTCTATGTGTAAGTAACTCATATGATGAGAGAAATCAATAAATTTTCTGTAGCTAAAAGCTGTTATGTTGCTAATGAATATTTTTATCATTTTCAGGTTGAAAAATGGTTCTCTAACGATGTCACCTCAAAGGATGTTCCCAACTACTCCATTAGTCAAACTAGGTGACAACCATTTCGCCAAAGTAAAAGAGTTTTTGGCTAGGTTTCAAAAGGTACCAGATATCCTGGAGTTGGATCATCTCACTGTGTCTGGGGATGTTACGTTTGGAAGGGGTGTTTCTCTAAGGGTAGGTTTTGAGATTTTTACAAAATCAAAACCTAGGATTATTGCCCTTCAGTCAAAATTTGCAAAAAATATTGCCGATTGTGTACTAGCAGCTTCAGAGAATTATGAAAAAGACAAAACTGTTAACATTGATTAAAGTATTCTACCAAAAGATACCTAGTGCCGAAAAAATGAGGTATCGTAAAGTCAACTATGAGAAATTGTTACAGCTGTTTCTCTATTTACTATACCTACAGGGTGTTTTCAAAGTTAAGTCATTTACCTTAACTGCTTGTAGGACTTGTCAAAAGAAGTTGGTATACCAAATTCACATATTTATATAAAAGTTGCATAATAAAAGAAATAGTAAAAGATTAAAAATTTTTAAACATGAGCATGTTATTACATAGTTTTTTTGATATTCTTGACCACTGCCGAGTAAAATCTTAGCGTTTTTTGTTTACTACACTTATCGTTTATCTCAAGTTTCTCATAGTAAAGTGTGAAAGACAATACGACAAGTACAGTATTATCCTTCTCAACGGGTGCAAGCGCTACAACCTGAAGAGCATCTTAGAAGAGTTGCAGTTTGTCAGTGGCTTTTCGGCAGAGATGAAGATTTTACGAAATTAATTTTGTGTACAGACGAGGCCACATTTACACGAAATGGAGTGCACAATTTCCGCAACAATCATGTCTGACCAGTAGGAAATCAGCATTCTGTAAATGAATTTATTAGATTTTCTTCGACACAATCTGCCACAAGTGTTAACTAGATGTTCGTCTAACCGCGAGGCAGATTATGTGGTTCCTACATGATGTGGCTCCACCACATTTTAGACGAGACGTTCATGAACATCTAAATAATGAGTTTCCGAATAGATAGATAGGGCGCAATGGACCCATTTCTTGGCCTGCTCGCTCCACGAATTGAACGCCTTGCGATTTTTTCTGTGGGGCTATTTTGAAAGAGTTGCTGTATCATGATGGAGCAGTAAATATTCTGGGAGAACTTCAACAACTCACTGAAAATGCTTGGGATTTAATTCGTATCCATTTAACTTGATAATGATTCTTTTAAATAATTTTTATAATGTAAACTAACCCTCTTATTATGCAACTTTTATATATGTGATTTTTAGCATATCAACTTCTTTTGACGAGTTCAAGCTGTTGAAATAAATGACTCAACTTTGAGGACACCCTGTTTATACTTTGAAAAGGTTAGTGTCTCATAGATGGAGCTGTAGTCTCATATATGCATGTATATTATATAGAGAGCGCCATCTATGAGACACTAACCTTTTCGAAGTATATATAGTAAATAGAGAAACAGGTGTAACAAATTCTCATAGATGATGTTACAGTATCTCATTTTATTTTAGACAATTTTTTGGGCGCACGCTGCATGATCATCAAGACTCCAAAATTGTTGATTGATTTTTATACATAGTTCAAAATTTCGTAATTTTATAATTTTTTTGGTATGCGATGTCAATTTCGATTATTTGGAGAAGTTACTCTCAAAGAGCAAAGAGTCAAATTAGAGCTTTAGAATGTGACCGAAATGTACAAGGTTTGTGTTTCACAAGAAATAATGATTTAGGGGCCGTTCAAGTAATACGTAAGCAGATTTATTACAATTATTTACCCCCCATCCCCCTTGTCAGCAAAAGTAAGCAAAGCTCTTACCCCCTCCCCCCATGCTTACGTAAACATTTGTCAATTAATGTATTGTTCTTTTTTAATATGAGAATTATAACGTTATAATTATAATTCGAAAAATAAGAAAATAGATTTAGGATAGAGATTATATTTTACTGATACGGTATTCAACATAGAGTAAAGGACAAAAATATTATATCTTACTAACATAACAAACTTATTTTAAATTTTTGGTACATATATTAAATTCAAATTAACAGTCTTCAGTCCATGAAACCAGAATCCATGATTCTAAGTTTTCGATTACATTGGATTGCGTCGATTGCTGCTCAGTGTTGTGAGTTTGCGCGCTTTCATCGGATTTTGGAATGTCTACGTCGTTCTCATCGGGCCATTTAACATCATGGTGCTCTAAATTTTGAATAACGCACATTAGTTCATTAGCACGACGAGCAGCGACTCTTACAGGTCTAACTTTCGTATCAGTGTGCGTGTTTACTTTTTTATGGATATTTTCGATGTGACGATTTAGTGACTTGACGGAAGCATGATAAAGACCACACGTTTTGCATGTTCGACTTGGTAGCCTCAATTTTACCGTCGGACAAAAATAATCGTAGGGCATTTGCAGGAAATCTTTGAGTGAAGCACTTAAGCGTAGAGCTAAATTGACTGGAAGATTAGGAAATTGCTCTCCTTCATCCAAAACCAAGTCATCAACTGTTTGTTTTACTTTTACAGGTGGTGGAAGAAACCTATTGTCTAGTAATCTAAATAGGCCACTTCTTGGACGACAGCATTCTGTATTTCTACATTTTACAATTTGAAGCAAGTATTGGCTCTCACGCACATGTTCTGAATACCATTTAATGTCTGGAAAATCAGGAAGATCTTGTTCACCTGCCCCAACATCTTTTGCATTAACATTATAGCCATCAATTTGCTTTGAACTCCATACTTCAGCTAATACATTTCCTGCAAATTCGAAATTAGATCTTTCTAAATGTTCATCAATTGTAACACCACGTTCATCCAAATGAGACCCAAAATGGTCATGAGGCAATATTAAACCAGCCAGTTCCCGACTAAGAGGAGCCATTCTGCGCTCTGCTCTGTTATACGCACTTCTTCCAGGAGCATTGGTAGCTAAAAACAATGTATAGCAAACCCTATGACTTTTTGATAACGTGGATTTTCATCTGACCCTCCATCAACCGTCATGATTACCACTGGTTTTACTAGTCCATGATCAGTTTTAGCTAATGGTCGAAACTCTTCAAGTTCGAGAAGCGTCTCGAAATCCTGAGTATGAGTATTAGCAGTCGATGAACTATGCTTTCCACTTCAAATAGCGATGTATGTTGGTCCAGAATATCCAACGGCTTGCGGTTGTCCTAGCATATTGGAAGTGATTTTGATACCAGCATAAACAGATGGTATTAATTTATGACGCTCAGCGATTACCCAATCGTCATCAGGCAATTTGATTCTATATTCCATGTGCATTAGAAGAGGGGCTTGCTTATTTGCCGCAGTTACGCCAATAAGGACTCGAGCTTTATCATCTTGAGATATGAAAAATACTTGATCTGGTCCAAGTATGGATGCTATGTTCTCTAAATAATGGATTGATGTTCCAGCGAACTTGCTATCTAAGTGGCTCTTGTGGTCATCAGTTTGAGCCCGAATGAGCTTAACAGGGACTGACGATTCATGTCTTCGTCCTTCTGCAGAATTAGATTTTCTGGAAATCAAACGAAGATATGTCCCACTGCGACTAATAAAGCTATATACGCGATTGTTTTCAATAGTGAATGTTGATTGCTTTCAAGATTAGGACGTCATACTGAATCCCTCAGAGATAGTCTTTTTTTTATTTCTGGATTTTCATGACAAATATCTTCTTTCTTTTCATACCATCCCTGTGTTTCTTCTGGGCAACTGCGTTTTGAACCTTCCTGTTTAAAAACTGTTTTGCTGTTTTTATTTCCTCGCGCAACTTAATGATCTGTTTATCAACTTCAGCACGGCTTGGCATAGTATCTCTGGCAGAATACAAAGCATTCAGATTTTTTTCGAGTAGAGCAATCTTATTTTTCATAGCTTCCTGAGAAGATTTTGCTCTCTGTTTATCTGTATTTTCATTAATTTCGCATTGCTGTTGTGATTCATTACCGGGTTTTATTTTATCTTCTTCCCCTTTTTTAATATTTGAAGCTGACTGTATAATTTGTGTTTTTTCTGCAGGTTTACAGGTTGCCTAAAAATAAAAACTTTCTATGGCTTCTGCTAAATATTATCTTATTAAGCTACATAAATACAAAGTATGGCAATATATATATACTAAGTGACATATAAATCCGAACACCCAGTTTAAATGGTTTTATTTTAATAATATTTTGTATAAGTACTTAATGAAGCATAATAAGTAAATGATAAAAATTTCAAAATGATTGCACTGCTTTAAAGCCCTTTGACCTTTAATAATGTGTGGATGCACCCTGATGTGCTACGCATTCTCCAACGCGTCTATGCATGCTTCTGATCAGGTGGTCAATGTCCTCCTGTGGTATCTCATTCCAGGCAACCACCAACTCCTCTCGAAGTGCTTCTAGAGTCTGAGGAGGACGTTGCAAATTGAGCAATCTCCTACCCATCATATCCCACACGTGCTCAATTGGGGATAAGTCGGGAGATCTTGGTGGCCATGGTAACAATGTGACATCATTATGTTGAAAGAAGTCTATTGTGACTCTTGCAACATGTGGTCGGGCATTATCTTGTTGGAAAATTGGATCTGCCAGGGTGTCAAGATAGGGTAAAAGATGGGGTTCTAGAACTTCGTGGATATAACGCTGCGGGTTCATGTTACCTCTGATGAAGATTAAAGGTGACCTGGAACCATAAGCTATAGCACCCCAAACCATAACTCCAACAGTGTGATGAACATGTCTTTCAACAAAAAACTGTGGATTCCTCCTTTCACCACGTCGCCTTCTAACCCTGGCACACCCATCGTGCATGCCTAAACAAAATCGACACTCGTCACTGAAGACAATACTGTTCCATTCCTGATCCCAGAGTGACCGTTGTCTGCACCACTCAAGGCGATTACGTCGGTGTTCTCGAGTTAAAGGGAGGACCCAGTGTGGCCGGTATGAAAACAAGCCAAAACTTCTCATTCGTCGGTAAACACTTCGCATGCCAATAGGTCTTCCGTGTTCTGCAAACCATTCATTTGCAATGGACCTGGTAGTGGAGAAACGGTCCCTTAAGACCAATAATCTTAGGCGGCGATCTTCACGGTCTGTTGTTCTACGGCGGCGTCCAGTGCCCCTTGCTCTTTGCGTACGGCCTTCTCGAAGCCATGCCTGACAACACCTAACCACAGTGTCTACACTTCTTTGCACTCTAACTGCAATTGCCCGAAAAGAAAGTCCAGCTTCCCGCTATACGGCCCCTATCAAACTCACTAAGTTGACGAAATCGTACAGGTCTCCGTACTCTAGGCATCGTAACCGATCGTAAAGGATGTCAAGAACCAAAATCCGCCAACGTTGATTCTTTACTGCGGCTGAAATATTCATTTTTAGAGCGTTAGTGAATTAAAAAAAGCAGTATAAAAACCGGAATGTCCAACTGATAAGGCTGAAAATTTTGTTACTTGTTATGTACAGTAAGATAACATTCACCAACTTTTATTAAAATAAAACCATTTAAACTGGGTGTTCGGATTTATATGTCAGTTAGTATATGTTAAATACAAAACCCTGTGGCTTTAAATCTAATATGTTTAAACGAGCAATTCGGTCACAAAATACAGGGTGTTAGTTTTCTGTATATGTATAAAACTAACATCCTGTACTTTGTGACCAATTGACGGAATCAATCATAAGAAATAAATCTATAATATAATGAATATTACCTCTATACTTTGAGATAGGCCATAATATTTTATAATCTGTAAAGAGAAACTTTTTCGCGATTTATAATATTTCTATTACTCATAGGTACCTAAAATGATTTCGTCACTCACCTTAGAAAAAAAATTTAGTAGATTGGATTTATTCTTAGGCGCCGCTTGCAATTCTTCTTCGATTCTCTTAGATACAGTAATATCTAGTTCCTTGTCGGATTTGGCTTGTAATTTGTAATTTCGCCACACTTCGTTAACTAACTTTTGTACATTTTGTACTTTCATACTTGTATGAGATTTTTTAAAACTTTCAAACAATTTTTGGTATAACTTGGATATGTCTATGTGAAACGACATCTTATTTAAACATTAAACTTTGGCTAATGGAATCAATGGTAACACAAATGTTAACTTGCTTTACTATGCCTACAATACGTCTACTCGCTATAGTATCCAAACGAAACAATACACTGATAGAGGAAATTTAGACAAGTGAACACCGCGCGGTAATACCCCTACTCGGTTCTAAAGCGAGTAGGGGAATTACCGCGCGCTGTTCACTAAACGTATGCATTATTTGCGGGAATCCCCGAAAATGCGTTTCGTTTTCAAGCAAAGATAATGTGAGGATTGCCATTCGTGTAAAAAAGTAAATAACTACCGATGACGTAATCATCATCTAGACTCCCCTACCCCCCATGTCATCCAAAATAAGCAAAGCAAAGACCCCCACCGCCCTTCCCCACATAGTGCTCACGTAATACTTGAACGGTCCCTTATGACCAAAAACAGATTTAAATGAAATTACCTTTTGTTCGTTTTATTTTCAGGGTACAGTGATAATAATAGCAAACCATGGTGATAGAATAGATATTCCGTCTGGTGCCATATTAGAGAACAAAATCGTATCTGGAAATATGCGTATCTTAGATCACTAAAATTATATTTTTTAATGTTGTGTATACTCTAAAATTTTCTTGTTATTCATATTTATTATTGCCTATATTATTGTGTGTGTATATATAAACATTTTCGAAAACATACTGAGATTTAATAAAAGTGCTTTATTATTTGTTTGTTTTTTTTAGAACTTAATACTCTATTCAGATATGCAGAATTCTGATATTGACAAACTCAAACTGGATCCATTCTGGAAGCATCCTAGTTAAAATTTCAATAAATAGAAACAGCTGTGCAAATAGATTTATTGTTGTCACAAAATTGTTAAAGCACCTAAAAAGCAATTACTTGTTGAACCCTGTATACACCCTGACAGAGGCTAATCTACTATATACATTCTCAAACGAAAAAGAAGCATGGTCAAAATAGTAAGAATATATTTCAATTGAGAAGGCAAGTCTCAAGCCACCTATTTTTTGCCTTAAATCACTATAAAGGAGTTTTTGACCGACATTAAAAGTTTCAGCACCCATAATTATCATGTTTTATTATTTTGTATTGGGAGACAAAAAGTGAATTATTGACCTATATTCCTATAATATGTGGAATACTTTATCATCCTGATAGGATAAAAGATTCTAAGTGAACAGGACTTAAAAATGAGTTTTATTTTTAAAAATTTTATTAAAAAAAAAATCACATTCTCATGTACATCAGTCTCTTGGATGATAATTGGACAATCCAAAAATATTCAATGGCAACACAAATGAGTTACAACATTCAGTAACATTAAGCACACATTATTTATGAATTGATTAAAAAAAACTTCACAGATATGTTTAATCAAACCTCCAGTATAGTTTTTTCATAGATTGTCACAAAAATAATTTATTACAAAGTAAAATATTTTCTTTCAGATTTTTCTCAAAATATAGAATCAGCAATAACACCATTTGTTTGAAGGTTTTGTTGAGGAACATAATCTGATCTACCTTGCAGACAATCCTGAATTATTATTTAAAATTAATAAGTAACTATTGTCTTTTTGGTATAATTAAATGTTGAACAAAAAAAAAAAATAAACAAAATGTACTGTTAATCACAGAATACTATCACTTCTTAGCTCAAACTCAGATGAATTTTAGTTCATCTTATCATAGTTACACTCAATTCTTTCAATAAAAAGTTACCCAACTCTTTGAGTACTGCCTCCTTTAAGGATGGTGATGTAATTATAAGTGTGACCAGCATAGCTACATCTTCTTTATTGACACCTTCCATGACTCCTTCTAGGCATTGAGATAGTCTCATTTTTTGTTCATAGTCAAGCTCATCCTTTAGAATCTGCACTACAGGCTTGAAGTTTGACAGAGAAGTTGCACCAATGATGGATCCTATTGTACCTCCTATGAACAATAATAAAATTAAATCATTTGTATTTTTTTGCAAGAGAACATAGAAATGAAATACTCTATTGTTTAAGACCCACAGAATGTTGTTTTCAAAAATAATATGAAAAATGGATAGTCACTGAAATTAAAAACTGTAAAAATGCAACTAAATAGCTTCTACCTCTGTGCTTTGAAATATGGAATTATCAGCACAAATATTATACCCTATTCGTAATCAATTTACGCCCCGACACAACAAAGATGTAGCGCGGCAACACGGCAGCCGATTAAGCTTTGCAATAGCTATTGGTCATTCGGCCATAAAACTACGAACAAGTGCAGGATTCGACAGGATAGAACTCGGCACGCCTACGGCAGTTGCTGTTCATATTCGTGTGTTTATAGGTTAGCATGTGGTCTACGGATACAGCAGATGAAACTGAGAAATTTCTCCCAATGCTTCCTTCAGCCATGCTTCCTCTTCAGTGATTCCTCCCCGAAAACGTGACAAGAAGGGACATTTGAATATTCAGGCAAAAGAAATTGTCCTTAACATTTATAAGAGCAAAATTTTAGGGCACCCTGAAATGGAAATTCATCATATTGAAAGACGTGTGGCAAACAAAACAGGCTTATGTCCTAAGACAATATCCAACATTGTTGAAGAATATAAAAAAATAAAAGAGTGTCTCCACCACACAAGAGGCTGCATTACATGAAGCTATTGGATACAGTTGATAACTTTGATCGGAATGCCAACAGACGCAGTCCATTAATTTTTTGAAAGGCAGGAACTTCCCATCATAGACAAAGTCTTTCAGGAGGTTGGTAGTGATGAAGACTTACTTACTTTCAAAAGGACCATATTCTACAGCTTACTCAAAGAAATTCATTTTGAGCATCGAAAACGGAGCAAAAATAGTATTTTGATGGACAGCCAAGAGATTATTTTATGGAGAAGAAATTATTTAAAATCGATAAAGAAATACCGCGACTAGGGCAGGAAGATTTATTACTTGGATGAGACCTGGACAAATGCAGGACATAAAAAACCTAAAGTAAGGGCTGACTCGACAATTACATCAGAAAGACAAGCCTTCTTAGATGGACAAACCACTGGTCTAAAGAATCCGTCAGGTACATGTATCTAACCAATTAATCATTTGTGTTGTAAAAATGGTGTCAAGTACACTGAATCTATGAGCCCACACTGAAAACTTAGCTACATTAAACTTAGCTATATCTGGTATAATTAGAACCAACAGATGTTAGATACTCTGCTTGTATTATTATTAGTTTTCATGAATACTATATCAAATAACTATTGTTTCTAGGAAAAAGAAAACGATTTGTTATCTGTCACGTTGGCAGTGAAGATGGCTTTGTGCCCTCTGCCCTATGGGCATTTGAGTTAAAGAAAACGACGACTACCATGAAGAAATGAACAGGAATTCATTGTAAAGATGGTTTGAAGAAATGCTTCCAAAGTTGACGACAATGCTATCATTGTACTTGATAATGCTGCATACCACACTAGATAACTAGAAAAAATTGCCACAATGTCCACAAGAAAGGGAGAAATTTAACAATGGCTCTTATTAAAAGACATTAGATTCAATGAAAATATGGTCAAAGCAGAACTTATCCATCTAGTCAGGCTGTTTTAAGGCTACCCCCTTATCACTGCGAATTAAATCCCATTGAAATGATTTGAGCAAATATAAAAACTATGTGGCTTCAAACAATAGAACATTCAAATTTTCTGATGTGAAAAATTTGTTTTATGAAGCTGTCAACAGAGTGACCGCAAACCATTGGAAAGATTGCATGTCACGTTCAATTAACGATCGAAAAACAAAGATGTGTGATTTTGACAATATGATCGATATTCAAATTGAGCCTGTAATAATTAATATTAACCGTTCATACGATGATTCAAGTACTTACAGCGAATAAAGAATTGCGATAAGTATGTTCACTTCTTTCTATAAAAATAATCATTTATTTTGTTAAATTATTCCCCGACCATTGAGGAAAATACGGACCTGTACAATCTAGCTTTTGGGCATGTCGTGGTTTGTCGGGGCGTAAATGGACTACGAATGGGGTATAGTAAATACCTAGTAAGAGTATTATTATGAACATAGCATAGCAAACCAAAGAGCAATAAAGCTGTATCAGTTTGACTGCACAAATGAATCTAAACTACTCGCATTACTGTACCTATTGCTAACCCAGGAGGTCCCCCAAGAATTGCTCCACAGAATGCTCCAAATCCTGCGATCAGAGCTCCTTTCGATGCCTCTTTCACAGTAACTTTTAGATCTTCTTGTTCAGCTAGTATTTGACATGCCTCGATCAAAGGCTCTCGAATGCCTGCAGGTTGCATCATGTTGGATTTTCTCTTGCTCAGTTTTGGGTACTTGTGCTTTTATAGGTATTTGCTCGTTTTCCTAACTTGGACAATAGCTATTCAATTGATTACAAACTATTGAATTCGCTTGTGGGATTCTCCAATTTAATGCTCTCTATCCATTAGCTACAGATCTAATTCTGCGCAATAAATAAAAATAGTAGTACAAAGGTTAGAAGACATACAAAATTATTCACAGAAAATGAAAACATTCAATTTGGATACAAGTATTCTCATTATTCATTACCATCGTATATTTCCCGGGTTAATCAAAGATATACGTTATTGTAGAGGAAGAGGCGTGGTTGAATAAAAAAAGTTAGCAAACATTTTTCATTAAAAACTACAATCTGATTAATGAGAAAGCAAAAAGAAGCACCGTTAAGAGAGCGCTGTCAGGAACTTACCGAATTCGAGTGTTTGAAACTTTTGCTGTTTCGCATCTCTATCCCAGCAACTTGACAATTTGTCATTTTGAGTGACAGTGATATGTGTCACATCCTCACATCTCCTCTGATGGGAGTTCAATTTGTGCTTTGTGCATTTGTATAGTATTTGTTTTCCTATTTTAATTGATTTGGGATATGTCCGTAGAGAAAGCATAGGATATTCGATAAACTTGTGTCGTATAAAGTGTGTGACAATGCGTTTTCCCTTAGCACCTGGATAATATTCAAACTGATCATGAATGGAATGTCTTCAGAGGATGGGTCACTCGTTGACCGTCGACCTATCATAACATGTACGTGACTTTCTTGTAAATTCCACACTTGTTTTACATGGAATCATAAAATCTTGTAGGTTCTGGAGAAATAGATGTATTTTCTACAATAGAGAACAATCTCTCAGAAGCTTTACCACAAGAGGCCTGTGAATGGAGGAGATCTTTAGGAAGACCCATAAGGTCTGTGCATATTGGAGCCACATTTGCCCCTTACAGCGCCGCGGGGCTACCGAAAGGGAATCAGTGGGACCTGATAAGACAACCTTTATTCCATATTTACTGGACAGAGTGTTCGGTATGTATTAAAAATACATAGTTTTAATTTTCCTTGACTTGTTTTTTGGAAATTACTATCAATGATCTACATATGTTGTAACTTGAAATGCAAATATTTTGCAATATTTTCCATGACCATTGAGTTCAGTTATCTTTTGAGCATTATAGTGCACATTGTTTACATTTACACCAAAATAAATACTATTGTCATAACAATAGAAAATAAAATTATACAAGAGTTGTGATCCTAATGCTAATACAGTTTTTGATGCAGCTAAATTTTAAAAACTATACATTAAATGACAAACTTCCATGTAATATTAATATTAGTTTATTTAGTAACTCACTCAAACATAAAGGTAATTGTATTATGTGGGTAGTAATTCATGTAATTTTGTAAGATAGTTTCAAATTGTAGTTTACTGTTCCATTTACAGTTCCATACTCATTCAAGCAAACATATTAGAAGTGAAGTTATTTATATTGATATCAGCTTCATGAACAACTTAATATTTTTGCTGCCATGAGGACATTTGAATGTTCTTTTCTCTCATTTACTTTCATTAATGCTTTAAATTCCATACCTATAACTTTATAACTGATTATAAAGGTGAACATTTTTAACCTTTTTATGTTTAATTTTTTGATCTGCTAATAAGCTTGAATTTATTTAGGATGTGGATGTATATAAATCATCTGTAAAAGAAGACATAGAAACATGGTTAAAGGAACTGAGCTCAAGGGAAATACCAGATTGGTTAATAGTTGTTGTAGAAAATTTTGATGGAAAAAGGGCAAATAAGTTATTACCAAGAACAACAGTTTTAGACAAAATTAGAGCAGATTTTGCACCAAAACAAGGTAGGTCTCCACAAAACCCCAAAATATATTTATTGTCTATTGTTCTTGAGCAATTTTATGTATGACATAAAAATGTTTGATTGATTGAACAGAGTTCAAATTAAAAAAGTACTTAACATTGCATATTGCTTTTCATGTGATTGTTTCATTGTGTGTATAGAGATGACTGAAAAACAATGTTATCAGATTCTCTTTTGTCAAAACATGCATTTTTTGTGCATTCCTTTTTCATACCTTGTTAACAAATAATAGTACAGCTCTAAAACTGTATGGGAATATTCCAGTTTTATAAGATAATTGCATGGGTGAAATTAATCATCTGCTCAACTTCACTATAAAAGTGGAATCTTGACATACAATTTCAGGGCAGTATTAATAGGTATTTGTTAACAAGCTTTGATTGAAGAAAAAATGCATTTTTCGATGAAAAACTGATAACATTGCTTCATCTTTTTACACACCATGAAATAATCAGGTGAAAAGGGTTTAGAATACTGCTCCAAACAGGCAATTGAAAAAAAAGCAACATGTATCCAAAGCATCAAATTTTCTTTAAATGTTTATTTATTTATTTATTTCCTCGTGACAACAAACATTGTATAGAATTGTCATACAGTTTCAAATCTTAAAAAAAACTATCTAACAAAAAATAGTCAAATAGTAAAAAATGAGATTTAAAGGCATATATGACAATATTCTTCTAGACTATAAAAGCTATTTTCAATTAAATAGTCTTTTAAGAGATTCTCTTTTTTTTGGCTGTGGAAGTAGGTTAAACATTTCTAGGCCATGTTGACTTTTAGAGTATATAAATCTGCAGAAGGAAATCAAAAACTGAATCTTCTGGACATAAAAGGCCTCAAAAGAATTAGATTTCATAATTCTTGCTTGAGATATTTAATGCCATACAATTTTCTAAAAATCTTTTTTTACTCATAATAGTTACTCACCAATCAGATTATTATTATACACTGATCTAGACTTTTCTATTGAAATATTACGTTAATATTGTATTTTT
This sequence comes from Acanthoscelides obtectus, assembly GCA_963669975.1. Lineage (NCBI taxonomy): Eukaryota > Metazoa > Arthropoda > Insecta > Coleoptera > Chrysomelidae > Acanthoscelides > Acanthoscelides obtectus. The sequence goes on along the minus strand of CAVLJG010000006.1, from coordinate 60,757,090 downwards.
AGGTGATAGATGTATTTCTGTGATAAACCCTGGTAAGTCTGAATCTCGATCAGCTGATTCATGGAGGGGTCTAGTTTCTCGAATTCGTCATCTATTATTAGTTGCATATGCTAGAGCAGTTTCTAGATTAGAAGACCATGTTAGACAACAAAGGGAGAGAAGAAATGACCCTGGGTGGGATTTCATGAGGTATTTTCACCTTCAGGTAAATTTATAAGATTATATAATAATTAGTTTCTGATTTTTTGTTTCTTTAGTCAAGGAAGTGCCATATAATGAAGCCTTCTAAAACTGTTGACTAAACATTATCAGTAACTAACTTAACATCTAAACAGTGCTTTTCAAAAAGGTCCCTCTACTTATTTTTTGAATGGGAAGCTGAAATTTGGTGTGAGGAAATTCATGCATATATTTTGGCGTCAAATTGCCAGTTTAAAATTTCAAGATGCTGGCTGAACTCTATTTTGGGACATTTTCTTTAATGGAATGGGGGGTTGTAGAATACGTAATTTTTAAGCTGTATATGAGCACTTCATGACTGTAGAATAAAAAATTACTATTATTCAAAATAACAAACAGGCAGTCTGTCAAATTTAAGCATTTTTGTGCATTGAGATGCTTATATCTCAATAAATCATCAAACTCCTATGATATGCATATTATATCAATCTTCTCTTGGAAGGTCAATTTTTGTTTAATCTGCATATTTCATTGCACATTTGGGTAGACTCTTCCAAAAGAAGATTGATATAATTTACTCAATTAGCTTGAATATCCTCAAAGGAAAGATCTAATCGATATTCTTCCACCTAACTGATAGACCATGAGTTTTCTACAGGTTTTCTCATGGTTTTTTGTTTAATCCCAAACGTGCAGATGTTCTGCGTTGTCATCTCAAGGTCAAACTGTTGTGTCTATTTTCTCACTGGATAAACATGGTTCCCTTTAGGTATCAAATTGAAGAGTAGTAATTCAAAAGCGTCTAAGTGCCAAAAAGGTTTTGTTGAGAAATTAAAGAAAAACATATCAGGTATATACATACAGACAGATAGATAGACTGCAGGCGAATTTTAAATAAGTATATAGAACTGCAGATTCTTGACTGGCACATAGACTATTTGGTATACATGTTACATAGACCTTAAAATCAATGAAATTCGAAAATACCTAAATGTAGCACTTAGACGCTTTTGAATTACCACTCTTCAATTAGTATATCTCGTGTTTTAGATCCAATACAATCCATTTTCAATATTTTAGTCGAAGACTGCATAACAATTAACCAGTGTGATACAACCATTCTGGGTGGGTTTACCTAGACAATGGACTAGGTTTACTTAACTGGTACACTAAAAAAATGACAGATAGCCTCGTGCTCGCTTGCAGTTTTGTTAAGCTGCACGTGTTTATTTTGGGGAACGGGAATGCCTACCTCAGGCGATCTTGGGCTGTGCTGGTTTTGTGAGATGCTAGCCTAAATTTCGGATTGATGAGTTCGTGGAATATCAGCATATTATAGCACTTTCATACTATCGTAGTAACACACTGTATAATGAAAAGAAATACAAATGAACTGTCACATGGAAAACAAAAAATATATCACCTTTGACTAGCATGGGGGATAAACACTATAATGTTTTGGTGACCTGGGTGACCAAGGTATGTCACCGAAACAACTTATCAGTTTCTTAGGGAAAAAATGAAGAAATCTTGAAGAAGCGTCATGGTGTCTCTAACAGTATGAGGTCTGGAGCCATCTTGTTGAAACCATGTATGCGAACTAAAGTCAGGATGTTCTCTTAATAATGGCAGAAAATAATCGTCTAACATGTGAAACACCGCTCACTCTTATTGCTTGCCTTCGGCAATTTTCGAAAAAATAGGGCCCGATTATTCCGTAACTGGATAATGCACTTTGGGACTGTGAAATGGCTGCTCATGTTTTAAACGTGGGTTCTGATCTTTTGGCCACCAATAACGGCAATTTTGCTTATTCATGCATCCATTTAAATGGAAGTGGGCTTCGTCACTCCAAAGGATAGAGTTTACTGTACGAAATCGCTGTAACATTGTCTCACAGAAATTTCCGTAATCCTTAGGCTTAAGTGCTTCCACAATCTGAATTTTAAACGGGTGCAATTTAAGATCCTTCTCCATTATTTCGTGCACAACGGTCTTAGGAGCCCTAGCGCACCGACTGTCGCGGATTAACGTTCAAGCTGTTCACGAGGAGTTCAATGTTTTCATTAGTCCTCGACGTCCGGTAAGGCCCTGGCCGCATGTTGTTTGCTGCTGATCCTGTTGCTCGAAAGCTCTGCACTCACGAACGAACCAGTTCTGCACTTGGAGCATCTTGTTCTCGTTGAATATTGTACCGTGAACAAAATTATCGACGTGCAGTTGCACACGACCCAGTCGCCTTGAAATATGCTTCGATTGCGACGCGCGTTGTTTGCCAGTCCAATGCGGCATCGTGACTAAAAACCCGCACGCATGACGAAGCTACCGCGGCCCGTTCTCCGCTCACCTGCCTAACGGTTACGGAAACATTTGATTTCGAAATCCAAATTCTGCCTCTGGACAACCTGTATAACCCAATAACTATTTATTCACAGTAATATACTTGATGTAAAACAAAGCACCAAACAATTCTAGATCAAACAAACGTCGAATTACAATAAATTCCCTATTTATATACCCTCACTCACTTTGGTCGAACCAGCGATTGAGCGCTTCCGCGCCAGACACCTCGTAGCAAATGACATTAAGCAGTTTTTGCTGTAGTCCGTAAATAGATATTTCAAAATTATTTCTCGGGATACAAGATAGCTGATGTGCTATCGATCTCTGTACCAAATTTCATCCAGATCCGTTCAGCCATTGCGGCGTGATCGAGGAACAAATAACCACACTTTCTCATCTCGTTCAATTAAGGGGGAAAGTACTGTATGGTTTTCATTTGCTCTCAGCCTAAAAATTATTGACATGAAATTATGTCACCTGATATGCAATGGAAAAAACGAATTCACTTTATCTATCTTTTTTCCAGGAAGAGTTGGCTCAAGTCCTGGAAATGTTAGGTCTGTATGATGAGGCCTTAGTACAGTATGACGAACTAGATGTCCTGTTTTCTCAATTTGTCGCAAATGGAGTTTCCAGCAACTCTGCTGCCTGGTTAAGCAATTTCCAAAAGCCTCTAGACAGGTGGCATGGCTTAAAGCTGGGCCAGTCTCACTTGGCAAAAAGTCCTTCTATTTTGGAATTGAGGGCATATTTGTTTGCCAAACAAGCTCATATGTTGTTGCTGCTAAATAAGGTCTGGGAAGTAAGTAAGATATAAAAAAATTAAATGTTTATCTTTCTAATAAGAATCTTACTATTGTTCAAACAATAAAATACTTTTGGAAATTGTGTCTCAATTGGTACATTTGAAGGAAATTAATTGCCGGAGGAAAAATGTTTCTCAAGTCATTGGAGAAATACAGCCACAATGATACCAAATGGTTACTGGAAGTTTTATTTAGAAAACATTTTTTTTAAAACACTCGCATACTACATTCTGATAATATAAACAACCATGTCTTTTGTTGTTGTTTTTGTTTTATTTAAAAACAATATCCAATAAGGCCTACTTCAAAATTGATGGTTTTCATGCTATAAAGACTCTTGACTGGAAGTGTCCAAAATACTTGGTGTGTTGCGTGAAATTCTCGTAAGCTTCCGTTCGTTAGACCACAGACAGCCAACCATGGACAGCTGTTTCGTGCTTTTTGACAGCTAATCAGCTTGGTTTCTGGGACAATGAACAAACGATAGCAACTGTTCTCCATCAGAGACATGAAATCTATCAAAATAAGACTGCTCCAAGCGTTATCTATTTTACCAGAATCGTCCACTGCGAATTATATATAACGGCCATTGGTTGGAGCTGTAAAGACCTCAGAGCGTGTTTGATAGTCCAGTCACTATTGTGACCACTAGAGGCTGAGGATGTGGTCTACTTCTTATTGAACAAACTAAACATGCTGCTTATTTAGATAATCTCATATAGCGGATAGTTGCTAAACCTTCGGTCATTGTCCCACAGACCAAGCCTAGGCCAAGCAGATGAAATGCCAAAAAAACACGAAATAGCTGTCCATGGTTGGCTGTCTTTGGTCGGACGTACGAAAGCAGCATGTATAGTTTGTTCAATGGCAATTAGACTACATCTGCGGTCACAGTGGTGGTTGGGTTATCAAACGCGAACTCAAATCATTATAGCTCCAAGTGACTGGTGCAATACACTCTCGAAGTGGTCTTTCTGGTGGTATGGCGTATGATTTCATAGATCTTATTAGATTTCATGAAAACCATTTACTTCTAGATGGCATCTCGTTGCCTACCATTCCTTCACACATGCACCAGAGAAATGTCAATCCTTGAAGTGTCATCTCCAGAAGGTGCTTTGGCTTGCTGGCTTTTTCTTGCTGCTATGGAAGTATTGCAGACTTGTGACAAGTTTAATCATGCTGATGAGGCTGAGGATTTTTCATTCCATACTGCTGGTCTTTGGGAGTATGCTAGTCAAAAGGTTTGTGCTTGAAATGTATCTTGTATTCAAACATCAAGTTTCCAAAGAAGTAGAAATGAATGTCTTGAGGAAAAAATGGATGTATGGATGGATGAATTTTGATATGAATGCGTGAAAGACAAACAATCGCGAGATTGTTTTTGACATTTCGACAAAAGAACTGAAATGGTTCCAAGAATTTCGTGAAAATTTCATAAGGTTTGTTGAGCTTACAAAATTAATTTTGTCCAACTTCTTTTATATGATTATTGTAATGGGTGGGCCATTTAAAAGTTTCGATTTAAAAATAAAATAAAACAAAAACGGTTTGAGATATTGCCAAATTTATTTTTTTGTTTTGAAGTACAATTGTTCCGCTCAGAAATGAAATATTACTTCATTCAAATGGCTGCCGCGGCTGGCCTCACAGTAGCCCATTCGATCGGACCAATTTTCGAGCACTTTTTCGAGTGTTTGGGGCCGTATCTCGTCAATGGCATCACGAATGTTGGCCTTCAAATGGTCAATTGTCTCTGGATGGTCGACATAACACTTGTCTTTAACAGCGCCCCACAGGAAATAGTCCAATGGTGTCAAATCGCAGCTTCTTGGCGGCCAATTGACATCACTATTTCGACTGATTAAACGGCCATCGAAGGTTTCGCGCAATAAGTTGATTGTGGCATGCGATGTGTGACAAGTTGCACCATCCTGCTGAAACCAAACATTCTCCACATCAATACCATCAAGAGCAGGAACAAAAAAATCAGTTATCATGGTGCGATAGGTGTTTCCATTGACAGAAACGGTTGCGCCGTCCCCGTCTTCAAAGAAATATGGGCCAATGATGCCTCCGCTCCACAATCCACACCAAACAGTCACTCGCAAGGGATGCATTGGCTTCTCTAAGACCTCGTGTGGGTTTTCCGAGCCCCAGATACGGCAATTTTGCTTATTGACGTAGCCACCAATATGAAAATGAGCTTCGTCTGAAAAGATTATTTTTTTCGCAAAATCGACATCATTGATTAGTTGCTCGTTGGCCCATGTAGCGAAGGCAGAACGAAGTGGATGGTCACGCGGCTTCAACTCTTGAACCAATTGAACTTTGTAAGGCGTCATACCGAGATCTTTCCGCAAAATTCGTCGTAAACTGGTGCGGGAAATGTTCAATTCTTGGGAACGATGACGTGTTGACGTTGATGGATTTTCACGCACACTCGCAGCCACAGCATCGATACCTTCGGGTGTACGCACTGTACGAGCACGCTGACGTGTTGGAGCATCAACAATGAAACCAGTTTCACGCACTTTATTAATAAACTTGCGTATACCGGGCGCTGTTGGTGCTTCGTTGCGACCGAATTTTGAACGGCATTTTCGTGCAATTTCTGCCCAATTGTCTTTGTTTTGGAAATAAATTTCCAATATTACCCAACGTTGCTCAAGCGTAAATCGATTCATTTCGTTCAGCGGAGATAATATACTGAATTTTATGACAAATCAGATTGACATAAGTATTGTCAGCGTCAAATTAACACTTGGTTCAAATCGAAACCGATAGATGGCCCACCCGTTAACTTTCTATTTGCACATACTGTAGCGGACAAAAGTTTGGAAACAAATATTAAAATTATTATGAAGTATTTCATATACCTAAATAAAATTGTGAAGGAACAGGTAATATAAATATTAAAGTCTACCTTTGACTTCCGTACTAATACAAGGTTCATCTTATCAATATTCAAATTCTCTGAAAATAAAAACGCGTTTTTTCAGATACAACAGTTTTCGTAACGACAAAAGTATGGAAACATTTCAGTTTTGCCGTATTTATTTGTTCTGCGATACTCTGATATTGCATGCGGTAAATATTAACATCAGTGAGAGTGGCAAAGGTAAAACAATTTTAAAAAGATTTAAGAGATAGTATTTGAATTATTTAGAAGTGGTTTCAGAAATTTTGACATTTCTCAAAGATTAAAAATTAACAAAGGGACGATTTCGAAAATTATTAGTAAATATCAAGAATCGGATTAGCAGCAACGCGGCCCAGGTGCGAAAAAAGCCGATTATATCTTGGATCGCTACATTAAACGTTTGTCCCATGAAGATCCTTGAATGCCAACCACACAGATTTTCAAAAGAATCGTAGAAGAGGGTGCCGAGAATCTTTCTGTCAGAACAGTGCAGAGGCGCTTGGTAGATTTTGGGCATTTTGGTAGGCGTATAGCGCAAAAGCCTCTCATTTAAAAAAAAATCGTATTTCTCGGCTTGAATTTGCTAAAACTCTTCTAACTTGGACAGAACAACAATGGAATACAGTTTTATGGTGTGATGAAAGCAAATTTAACTTGTTTGGATCTGACAGTACGGCATATGTTAGACGTCCAATACGAAAAATATTTGACAAAAAGTATCAGTTGCCAACAGTTAAGCATGGTGGAAGCAACATCATGGTTTGGGGCTGTTTTTCTGGTTCTGGAACGGTTCCAATTTTTGAAATTATTGGGAAAATGGATCAAAAACTTTACAAAGATATTCTTAGTTTTATATATTCTCCCTTTTGCTGAAGAAGAAATGCGTTTATGATGGACATTCCAGCAAGATAATGACCACAAGCATACCTCAAAATCCGTAAAGGACTGGTTAAGACTGAAAAATGTTAATGTTCTTACATGGCGTTCGCAATCCCCGGACCTAAGCCCTATAGAACATCTCTGGGAGTATGTTAAAAGACGACTGACAAGAAAAACTTTCAAAAATATGAACGATTTATTTGATTATGTAAAAAATAATTGGCAAAAATCCCAACAGACGTCTGTAAAAAATTGGTGTCTTCTATGAGCAGCAGGCAGTGTTGAATGCTAAAGGCTATGCTACCAAATATTATCTAAACAGTGTTTTTTAAATCTTTTTGTAGAGTTAAAATAATTTGAAGGTATTTTAATGCTAGTCTGTAGTACCACAGCAAACACTAATTGTCATTTGTATCCTCAAAACTGTAAGCAAACTAAAGTAGAAAAAAAGTCCTTAATGATAAAAAATAAAAAATTAGCACACTTTTTTAAAAATTATTAAGAATGTTTCCATACTTTTGTCCGCTACTGTATGTGATTTTATCAAAATATAAAGGAAGTAATCTGTAAAATACTAATTTATTGCTAAGTAAATTTTGAGTCTTTGAAGATGATACTTTGTATGGAAAAATAGTTTGTTTTATTTTTAGCTCCGATGCTTGGGTGAATTATGTGGTCTGCTACCGGGAGGTACACCAACTTCAGAACAGTTACACATAGTTGTACTGTTATCATCTGGAATGGGTGATAATCCTGGACCACCAAATCATCCTTCTCCTACTGATAAATTAAAGGAAGCACTGTGCTCACAGGATGTCTTCAACAAGACGTATTTGGTATGTATGTCACACAAAGATTTAGAGCATTGTGTCATTAAGCTGCTTAAAAATATAAACAATTACACATAGAGTGCTTGCCCGCGCATTAATTTTTCTGGAGGCTATTTTCAATCCCCATTATACCATTGTACTTATTTCGATTGGGTATCTACAGCTATGGATTAATATATTCCTACTGAAAATAGACAACTATACACCATATTCCGGCACCCAAAAAGGGATCTGAAAGATGCTAGTTCCAACTCCAAGGCAGTAGCAGAAGAGAAAAATAAATTTAGGCATCTACTTTGAACAGAGTAAGTGTTTGGTTCTAGTACTGACTCATAGATGGTGCTAGGATTTTCCCTTTTTATCTCCAGGTAAGGTACATTAATCAATAGCTGAAAATGCTCAATCAAAATAAGTATTAGAGAGCCGCCAAACGAGGTGTTGCAGCCTAGCCTAGCGCTATCCATGAAAGTAGCGGAGCCAAACATTCTAACTATTTTCAAAGTAGATTTCTAAATTCATTTTTGTATTCTGCTACTTTTTCTTAGATGGCGCTAGGATTTTTCGCGTCGTGATTCGGTATATGATCGGCTATCTTGACGTAGAAAAGGTTAATCAATGCTTGTACTCATTTTTAGGAGCTGACAGAACTGTCAATGTGCACTTACAAACACACTGGTCGACTGCGGAGCGCCCGTTTAGTCGGACGGCAAGCGTCATCCTTCTATCTTCTGTTAGGCGAGACTCAAAAAGCAGCTGCGTTTCTGGGTGATGCTCTGCGCAACTTCGAAGCTGACGGATGGCGGGAATTGGTCGCGCAGGCGCATATCGAGCTTGCCGAGTGCTACAGAAGGGCGGGCGATCCTGCCAAGTTGGTGGTGGAGGCGGCCAGAGTAGCGGGAGCGTCAGAGGTTGATACATTAGAGAGGTGGGTAACACTTTGGCGGTTCACGGTCTAAGTTTAGTGCAAAGGAAAGTGCCCAAAACCGGGTCCCTATAGTGTTATTATTGTTTTTTTGTCCGATTAGCTAGAAACATTTTACAGGGTCCGTCAGAAAGAACGCATGTTTTTCGAATGGGTACTACATCGAGTGGGCTGGTCTCGTGTCGGTGAGGAAGGGCGTGTTGAATAGTGGGAGAAGTGCCGTTTCAGTTGGCAAGATGGTTTGGAACGTTGAGCATCGTGTGTTCACTGTACGTCGGTACTTTCAAAATGACGAGTCTGTCGTTCGAACGCAACGTGAGTTTCGCGTTCACTTTCGTGTTCCACGTCGTGGGATAGTAAGAGACCGTAACACCATTTTGAGATGGGTGGAAGCATTCAACACAACAGGTAATGTGATGAAGAAAAAACCGCCAGGGCGAAAGCGTAGTGTTAGAAACCCCAAAAAGGTAGACAGCGTGAGAGTTGACCCGCTGCAAAGCCCGAATCTTTTCGTCCGTTTGCGTGCCAGTTCCCTAGGGATCCACGCGTCCTCTGTACGTCGCATCTTGAAGAAGGATTTTGTGTTCCATCCTTACAACATCCAAGTTTGTCAACAACTGTTGCCAGGGGATTATGCACATCGCGTTAATTTTGCACAGCTCATGCTTGAACAGTTGGATAATAATGACATGACGTTGTTTATGAGTAATTAAGCACATTTTCATTTACATGGATACGTCAATAAACAAAATTGTCGATATTGGTCTCCAGTGAACCCCTAACAGTTGCATGAGCACCCCCTGCATACCCCGAAAGTTACAGTTTGGTGTGCAGTAGGCCCAACGATGATTATTGACCATTATTTTTTTGAGGATGATTGAGCACAACTACTGCGAATTCGAAGCGTTACATCGACATGCTGAACAACTTTTGTTTCGGAACTTCGACGTTGACGTGTCCATCTAAGAACAGTGTGGTTCCGACAACACGGGGCAACATCTCACACAGCTCGCACTTCGATGGAACTTCTTCGGCAAAAATTCCCAGGACGTCTCATTTCACGTGTGATTTTTTATGGGGCTACCTGAAATCACAAGTTGACCAAAGCAAGCCTAGTATCTTCGTCGAAAAAATGAGCAACAACATTAGAGTATCGTAGTGTCATAAACTTTCACAATCAAATTTTGGGGGCGTGAATCTATAGAAGACGATCACAGAAGTGGAAGACCCAAAACAGCAGCAAGTGATAAAATGTCTCGAAACGTTGAAGTCATGGTTGTCGAAGATCGTCTTGTGAAGTTCTCTATCATTATTATGGCATTGAATATATCGGAACCCCGAAACCATCATTGGGATCATAAGGCAAAAACAGAATCCAAGTAGCTGGAAAATCGATGGCAACAGTTTTCTGGGACATCAGAGGCATCTTTATCTTTGAATATATGCCCAAAGGGACCACAATAGATGCGGACGTCAATAAACCAGAAAAGATCCGATTTTTTTCAATCGAGAAGTGTTTCTGCTGTATGACAGTGCAACTGTGCATAAGGCTGCTAAAATTAGATCAATTGTGAAGGATTTGAGTTAGACCATCCCTCCTATAGTCCGGACTTGGCTCGGTCTGACTTTTATCTTTTTAGATTACTAAAGAAAAATCTTCGAGGGCACCGGTTTGACTCAAAATAAAATTATCTAAAAAATATCGTACGTCCTTTGTTTCATACATATCGTGGTAATATTAGTGAACGTGATGAAAAATAATTGGAAGTATTTTTGAAAGCATACATCAACTTTGTCGTGTTAAATTTCATTTGCTTTGCACATGCACAGATTGTAGATGAAAATTATTAATAAAAAAGTATTTTCTAAAATCGTTACATACCCCTATTTATAAATTAGGTGTCAAAACCAGACACCTAGTAAATATTTATGAATCGTCAATTAAGAGCTGCTGAGAAAAAGCTAGGTTACTTGTTTAGGGCTGAAAAATTATTTTCTCCTCATATCCTCCTCACTGTGTACAAGGCGCAGTACTGCTTACATGTTTGGGGTGCCGGCCCCTTACTACATTGTACATGCTCAATGCTGTTCAGAGGAGGGCTGTCAAACTTATTGATGACACTCATTTAACGGACAGTCTCGAGATCCTTTCCCATCCAAGGGCTGTCTTTTGTGCCGGTATGTCAACGGGTTTTGCTCCTCCGAGCTCTCCTTCATGATGCTTCTGCGAGTTGAGCCTGCCAGACGAACCCGACAGGCTTCTGCCTTCCATCCTAACCGTGTCGCACTTCGTACATCCAGAACTGACCGGTGCGACCGCTCCTTTGTCCCTGGGGTGTCGAGATTATCGAAAAATCTGTCTGATGAGTTCTTTCGCAGTTCTACTAACCTTGGGTAGTTCAAAAGTTGGACAAGGCGTCTTCCTTATAGCAGTCGTGGTGCCCTGGTATTTAGGTTTCTACCTACGCGACTGCTTCAGTATAAAAAAATATATTCTTTAGCAAGGATATAGAATATATTTTTTATAAATTCTTAGCGACAAAAATCGCAAACGTACCGGTTTTTTCAGTTCACTCCGTATTTGTTTGTAACATAATCAAAACATGTTTCCTCATCAAACGACAAATTCGAAAATAATGTGCCACAACATATACGAAAATATCCCCCTATTGTCCCACGGTACCCATCGGTGTATAGGCCTTAGGCCCTTGTGGTGGTTCAAGTATAATAAAATGGTGAATTTCGAAAATTTTCCAAAAAGTTAGAACTACCATATTATTGAACTAACGAACTATTTCCGTATATACTTATTAAAGTAAACTTTGCAGAGCTGGTACGACGAAAGTGTATATGAAAATTCGACAAGAGCATGTCGAAAGCCTGAGTAAACAAACGGATTTCTTGTAAAAGGGACCCCACCCCGCACAAAACATAAATGGAAAATGGGTCCCAGTCGATTTGTCTGAAAATTGAGATTGATATATGTCTTGCTTTCCTGAATAAAAGTTCTCGTGGGACCACACCCTATTAGTTTCTGAGAAATAGGGTTTAGAAAAAACTGGTGAATGTGCCGATTGTAGTTCCCAGTCCAAATATTCTAAGAGTTGTTTTACTGAAAAAAGCATTTCATTTAAAAACATTTTAGGGAGGTGTGTTTAGAGGTGTTATGTTGATTTCGGCTATGCCCCTTACAAAGTCAAAGAGTAGGATTATTTTTATATGTGGACACTGAAATGGATCTAGCACTAGTTGCTCGAGCATTAAAAAATTCACCCAAGAGGACAATTCGTTTTACAACGGCACGGAAAAGACGAGGTTGTGTGCATTCACCATTTTTGCAAATAGACAAACTTTATCCTTTATTTCTCGGATACTAATCTTGGGATTGCTTTGGCTCCGTGAGAAATTTCGTTCAGGATAGCGAGAAATATATCATACTGAATTTTTAGACAAATTGACTGGGATCCATTTCTCATACGTTTTGTGCGGGGTCCTTTGTGTTTGATGTCAATGCCCATCATAAAAACACGTTTTTCTACTTGCTAGGTGGAGTTACTTTGAAGAAATGAGAAAATGTATAGAATCATTACAAGAGCCAGTTGTCATACCATTCGGAGATATTATCAAAATAATGAATGTTTCTGTAAAAAATGACGGACCCATCATGCAGGACACTATTATTGAGGTATAAAAATGATTATCGTATCATATGACTATTATATTCCAAATTTGTAATCAAAGTAGGATTCACTACTTAGGGATTTTCGTAGATTGAGGCAATATTAATTTGTAAATGTAAGCTACTATGCATTTAATTTTTCGTTGTTATGCCTGAAAGTCAATATTTTTGCTGATAGAACATTACCCGAAAAGTTACGAACATTTTCATATTACATTGTAGTCTAGGTATTCTTGTTTTACTTCTTCATGACCCAGTTTTTAATTTTAATAATCAATCACGGTATTTTTTAGGTGGAATTAGTGATAGACTCAAATTTCCCTAGGGAATTTGTCTGTTCAAACCTTATGATGTCACTAGAGCCTGAACCTACAACAGAAAAAGAAAAAGTGTCTGAAAAATATTGCTTAGGGCGGACATTGACAAGCAAAGACATGAAGACGCAGGATCCCCGGTTGCAACGGTTGAAAATGAAGAAAATTTTGGATTACAAGCAAGACAAACAGTTGGCGATGGCAGGGGTTTCTTCGAAATTTACTGTGCTCAAGAGGAAAGACAGTGTTCCGCCACAGATTCATAGGGATTTTAGTAATTGTTTAGAAGTTAATAAATTGGTGAGAATGCTCAATTAGTAATTAGTTTATAATACTCCATTGTCTGGTCGAATCGAATAACATATACATATGTATGGTAGCTTTTTTTAAGTACAATAACAATTATGATAGTTTTTTATATCCATGTTTCTTTCCTTTTTATCTTTTTTTCTTTCTATATTAACGTTCAAAGTTTCCGTCGAACTATGAGAGTAAATTTTGGAAATTATGTTTTTAAAAGAACCTCTCGATCCCATGGAATTCATAAAACGTATTGTTTCGACCACATAAAGACACAACACTATATGAGTTTTTACATGTTTTAAAGGAATAGCTCTAGCCTGTGAAGCTTATGGTGTCTTGTATCAACATTGTGCATTAACAAGAAAATACTTTATAACTTAGGAATAATTGTAGATGGTTGTTGATTAATATTGAATTGCTTTATACAGCCTTTAGTGATAACTCCAGGATTAAACACGATAAGACTGAAAAAGAAAGCGGACAGCATAGGAAAGTATTTCATAGGCCAGGTGGCTGTACACATAAAAAAACTGCACCTGATATCGTTGCCATTGAGCCCCAGATTATTGGTAGAGATCAAAGAGGAGGGACCGACGCTCAAATTATATAAAACAGCTGCCCCATTGCTCTCGGGCATTGAACAAACTATGAATTTGATATTGACCATTGGAAGTTACTCAGTTGAATCAGTAAGTACATGTATGCAATTTTACTATTTTCTACCAAATTTATTAATAATAGTGGGTTTCCACAAACTACTTTTGTTTGCTTCATAAATATTATTTATGGTATCTTATCCTCACAATAAAATATATAACAAATTTTTGAGAATATCTTTACATTATTTATGACACCGAATTTAAAAATGCTTAAGGTGAAATTAAAAAATCACTTTGTGTAGAATGTAAAATCACAAAAAATTGATTCAAAAAAAGATTTGTAAACGAATGATTATACAAAAGTGACATTGATAAATTGGTCGTGGTAATATCCATCAAAACGGGCATTTAAACATTTTACCAAAATACATTCAAAATCTGTTCTATTTTGAAATAATTAAGTTTTCTTACTATCGTTGAAGCCCGTGGACACGTGTTTACTTTTTTGCCTACTTTATGTTTATTGGAGACTGTATTTATATGTATTATTATTAAGGTAGAAAGCCTAATACCGCATTCGCGCGCTCGAAAAATTATGCAATTTGAAATGAGATACCGTAGTGTCATCTATGAAAATTTGCTACAGCTATGTTTTCCCTCTCCACAAATATTAGGAATACATTTTGTCTCGTAGATGGCGCTATATACTCATATATAGTTATATACTTAATCTATACTGATGCTTTGGTAATTCATATCTCATTTCATCTCGGATAATTGTATGGACGCGAGAAAGCAGTTGGCTATCTTCAGGTATAATAATATTTTAAACAATGGATTTATGTTCTTTTGTATTTCAACCAGTAAACATTGTATTATATTTTCTAGAGGTCCATAATAAAACTGACAACCTCACCTGGACTTGCGGTTCAAGTAGAACGTGATAACCCATTGGTCAATAGTTTAGAAATCGAAGTAGGACCAAATTTTCCGTTCAGTAGCATAAGAAGGCACTTAAGGATCATGGCTGATATGCTCTCGAAAGATCATCAGGTATGCAATGAATCGAAGAATGTCCGGAGTTAAAAGAACCGGCAGTACCACGATTCTTCAGTACTTTTAGTTTTGGTGCTGAAATCGAGTCAAAACAGACTGCTGTGGTGCTAATTCCAGGGTTGGTAGAAACCCAGGTTTTTTTTTTAAAATAGTTTTTTTGGTCAAAGCCAGATTTATTTGGTGTATAGTTGCTTTTAGACATAACTTATTTGAGCCACCCGTCAAAAGACCAGCTTTCCACCTGTTAAACAACATAGGTAGCAGGTGGATAGCATTATTTGACAGGTAAGAAAAATCTTAGAAGTAGCAATAAAGATTATGTCTAAAGGCAACTAAACACATTTACATAAAGACACCTACGCAACTAAACACATTTATATAAAGACACATACGTTATTATTTGATTTCATATGCGAAAATCAGAATGGAAAAACGTAACTGTTCAACTAAAACTTATGATCAACTCTAATAGACAAATTAGTAATATATTTAAATTCACTTACAGCCATATTGATAAAGACCAAACATAATAATATCAACCAAGGATCACCCGGAAGATTAACAAAATATATATCGCCACACCTGTTTGCAGCTGCAGATCCCACACGGAAGAGATTGCAGAAAATTAAATCTGGAAATACTTTTTTGACTTCTAATGTCAAAAATTAGGTCAAGCTAAAAAAAGGTTTTTAGGAGATTCCTGAATTTTTAGTTTGAATATGGAGGGAAACTCTAAAAAGGATGGAGCTAGTGAGGGAGTGGAGAGTGTGGCCTCACTGAGTGAAAAGAGATTTTGTACAGAGGAAGTTTTGAAACTAAAAGATTATACCATTTCGATTCAAGAGAAATTAATAAAAGAATTGTACGAAAAGATAGACCAAGAAGCAATTACAACTTACGCTAATATGGTTAAAGCAGGGCCTTCAACCGTTAATTCGCCTACAACAATGGTTGAATATAAGCAGCAATGCTTACCATTGCAAACACGTACAGCAAAAAAACAATCACCAGTATTAAAACCCACAAATATAGTCATTGTTAAGCCTAATAACCAACAAGAGTGTAATAACACAAAGAAAGACATCGCAAAATTTGTGAATCCTACCAGTTTGAAAATTGCTATTGAAAAAGTTTATGAATTGAAGGATGGTGGGGTGAAAATCCAATGTAAAACAAAAGATGATAACGCGAAGCTACATAAAGAAATAAAATCAAAAATGCCAGAAACATATACAGTGAAAACTTCAGAGATAAGTAAAAAACCACAAATCAAAGTTATTGGATTTTGTCAAGAATATGCAGAAATCGAGCTAATAAATACTATAAAATCACAAAATGAATCTTTTCAATAAAATTCACATATGAGAGTAATTACAGTCAAGAAAATGAAAACTAAATATCAAGCAATTTTAGAAGTGGATGCTGGGACTTTTAAGTGTGTTATGAATCAGGGTGAGTGAAAAGAGATTTTGTACAGAGGAAGTTTTGAAACTAAAAGATTATACCATTTCGATTCAAGAGAAATTAATAAAAGAATTGTACGAAAAGATAGACCAAGAAGCAATTACAACTTACGCTAATATGGTTAAAGCAGGGCCTTCAACCGTTAATTCGCCTACAACAATGGTTGAATATAAGCAGCAATGCTTACCATTGCAAACACGTACAGCAAAAAAACAATCACCAGTATTAAAACCCACAAATATAGTCATTGTTAAGCCTAATAACCAACAAGAGTGTAATAACACAAAGAAAGACATCGCAAAATTTGTGAATCCTACCAGTTTGAAAATTGCTATTGAAAAAGTTTATGAATTGAAGGATGGTGGGGTGAAAATCCAATGTAAAACAAAAGATGATAACGCGAAGCTACATAAAGAAATAAAATCAAAAATGCCAGAAACATATACAGTGAAAACTTCAGAGATAAGTAAAAAACCACAAATCAAAGTTATTGGATTTTGTCAAGAATATGCAGAAATCGAGCTAATAAATACTATAAAATCACAAAATGAATCTTTTCAATAAAATTCACATATGAGAGTAATTACAGTCAAGAAAATGAAAACTAAATATCAAGCAATTTTAGAAGTGGATGCTGGGACTTTTAAGTGTGTTATGAATCAGGGTGTTATTTTTATCGACATGTCTGTTTGCTCTGTTTTCGAGTACATCAATGTTTTGCGATGCTATAAATGTACCGGATTTAACCACACAGCTAAATACTGCACAAAATCAGGAAGATGTATTACTTGTGGATTAGAAGGACATTCAACAGAAAACTGTAGTACCAGTGAAATGCTGTCCAAATTGTAAAAGTGCAAACCAGGATTTTAATCTAGGATTACCTATTAATCATGGACCATTTGACAAAAATTGTGAAGTATATAAAAGGAAAATTGAACGTGAGAGGGAAAAAATTAGTTATGCAAATGAATAGCAACTACTAAGCTCAGATTTGCAAGACGTGGCTAAATCTGTAAGTGATGAATATAACTCAATATACCATTTAAACATACAAGGAATCCTGAATAATATAGATGAAGTTCGACAGTTTTTAAGATGGAGAAAACCACTTGTACTATGTCTTACCGAAACACATGCTACAGAAGACATCACTGATGGTGAATTACAAATTACTAATTATAAAACCTACAGATGCAACTCCAACTCCAGACATACTGGAGGTGTAGTGATTTATGTTTACCACAAAATACAGATCACAGTATTCGATTGTACCACTTTAGACTATGCATACTGGTATGCACATATACAGTTCAAATTATTTGGGAAACGTTATGATCTTTGTACTTTTTACCGTTCACCAAACAGTGATGCGGATACATTTTTAACGTAAAATGCGAAGAAATGTGGAATTTTAGAAACAATATAATACTTTTATGTGATTTTAATTTAAATTATTATGGTAAAAGCATGAAAACAAGAAAATTGAAAGAAACCATAAACATTTATGGGTTCAAGCAAAAAATTGAAGAGAGTACCAGAATAACATCATTATCAGAGACTTTGTTAGATCTTGTTATTGTAAATTTCGAATGCTGCCTTTCGTAGGGCATGTTTCTGATACAAAAATTAAGAAAATCGTAAATACTATTAAGTACGAAAACTTGAACGAGAACTTGCTGGCTGCTATTGGAATTTTGGTGAGAATATGGAAAAAATATATGACAACATAATTGGAAATATAAAAACTTGTTTAGATCTTGCAACTGATAAAAAAGTGATTTGCTCGATAAAAAATACACCCTGGTATAACAAGAATATTAAGGCAGCTCAAAATTTGAGAGACAAACAATACAATAAATGTATATTCACAAAATAAAATGATGATTGGGAGGTATATAAAACTCTTAGGAATAAATGTGTATATGTAATTAGAGAAGAAAAAAGGAAACTCTACGATAAACAAATCGATAGTAACAAGTGCGACAGTGTAAAGATGTGGAAGACTGTAAAAAGACAGATCAATTCGAAGCCGCATAATTGTGTAAATCAAGTTCAATTCGAAAACGGTACCGAAACAAATTATTTGGTGATTGCAAACAAACTAAATGAATATTTTGTGGAAAGTATTGTTGATATTGTGGGTACTGCCAATGCTGCACCTGACTATATGAAAATCAGTTTCCAGGTGAAAATGTTGCATACACTTTAAAAATTGCACAGCGTAACACTGAATTATCTAAGAAAAAAAGTAAACAGTTTAAAATCAAATAACAACTGTGCCGAAATCACTACTAAAAACGTGCTGAAAAACTGTTTTGAAATTTTGGGATATCCTGTATTAAATTGGATCAATTGTTCACTGAGAAGCAGTTCTTTTCCAGAAAATTTGAAATGCTCTACAATAACACCATCAGTTCCCAAAATAAAAAATTCTAAAAGATGCAGCGATATGAGACCAGTAAATGTGTTACCAGAGATTGAAAAATTATTAGAGTCCATAGTGCATGGCCAATTAATGCAGTTTATAGAAGAAAACAAAATTTTAGTGGAGGCGCAAGCAGGTTTTCGAAAAAATATTCCACACAATCGGCTTTCAAGTTGGTAACTGAGAATTGGAGAAGAGCCATAGACTCAGAAGAAGTTGTCATAGCAGTATTTTTGGATGAAGAGGGCATTTGAAACGATTGATAGAGATATTTTATATATGTATAAGGTAAATTGAAGGCATATGGTATAACAGAAAGTGTTTTAGATTCGTTTAGAAATTATTTGTCTAAAAGGATGCAAGTTACAAAAGTTAATGACATTATTTCATCAAAAATTGAAAATACGTTGGGTGTTCCACAGGGCAGTATCCTGGGACCACTTCTTTTTATTTTATATATAAATGATTTACCTGCCATAGTCAAAAAATGCAAAATTCAAATTTTCACCGATGACACTATGATTTATATAAGTACTAAAAATATTCAGTCTGGTATCTCTTATATAAATGAAGACTTGAAGCTTGTCTCGAAATGGTTAGCATCTAACAGACTAAAATTAAAGTAAAACGAAAGCCTTGTTAATCGGAAAAAAACAATGTACAAATGTTCAACTGAATATTGATGGTGAAGATATTGAATTCGTAGAAAATTTTAAATACCTGGGGGTTTTTGTTGACTTTCGATTAATTTTTGATATTCATTATGAAAAAGTTATAAATAAGATTAGTAGTAAAGTGGGATATTTATCGAGAGTTTCTGGATGTCTGAGTTCATATAGCAGAAAAATTATCTATAATACCATCATTCTTCCAAATTTCTTGTACTGTTCGACTATTCTATATTTAGCAAATAATTCCATTTTTGAAAGACTGCAAATTTTACAAAATAAGTGCATGAGAATAATACTAAATAAATTAGGCAAATGCTTAGCAAATTAAAATGGCTCAATGTAAAAAAAATATCAAATTTCTTGTAATGATATTCATTTATAAAGTAAAAAATAACATATTTCCATCAAGTCTAACTAATTTAACATCATCAAATGTCGAACATCATTTACATAATACCAGAAATAAAGATAACTTCCATTTAATGACCAAAAAGTATAACATATGCTACAAATCTGTATTCCATCAAGGGTTGATTGAATATAATAAATTATACTCGGAGATAAAAGACCAGAAAACTTTGACAAAATTTAAAGTAAAATTGAGAAATCACTTGTTAAATCTACAATTATAGGTTGCCCAGCATTTACATCATACACCATATGGCTTGAATTTACTAGTTCTAAGTTGTTTACAATTATTCTGTTTATGTAGCCAAATGTGCTAAATAAATCTTTCTACTACTACTACATATTAATTATTTGAAGATGTATCAAATATTTTATATATAAAATCAATTTGGAGGCCTTTTCAGTACCTATCCGATTATGTAGCTTACTTTGTATTAAGCTAAAAGAAGAAAAAATCTTTCTACACCTGCTGAAGATGCTTGTATGGTGTTTAGTCAGTCAATGATATTGATAATTTTGTCATTTTCGCTGTATCAATCCCTTTTTTTTGCTTCTTCATCACTCATTTGTCGTCACTTTTGGACTTGAGCTAAGGTCACTAAATCGTGTAAAAATGGTGCATTCAAGGGACTATAATCGTGAGGTGTTTTTGGCAACAGCTGATTAAACTGAACGAAAATTTAATTTTGATTCTTGTTGGTGGAAAACATTTACAAATTACAAAAAAACCTGGTTTAAATGACGGTTTAAACCTACCTACCCGGGTTAATTCCAATGCCATATCAAATTTTTGGACTATTTGGTCCGTTTTATATGTAAAGAAACACCATCTGGTTTCACTTCTTTATCATAAGAAACAATATTCTTAACCATAGATTCATCTTCAACAAACTAGTAAGTCCTTAGTCTGCGGCCATAACGGCGCACCGCGCCTCGCACCAAAGCTTCGCACAGCGAAATCGAGCTTAGTATTTATTTATATTTATTTATTACGTTGTCGCTGATCATGAACAAGGAAAAATTAATAAACAGTGTATTTGTAAGACAGGCTTTTTGGGACAAAACAAGTAAATGTTTATAATATAATCGAATGTATCAATGCTCATTCGCATATACTCAAAGAAACGCTTAATATCATTTATAAGGTCATTGAAAAGATGATGGAATTTACCAAAGTGACTTCGTTTTTTATTCAAAGGATGCAATGTCTTCTTTCCTCTATTTTTAGTGAAGTACGACTTTCTTAAACTAGAATTAAGCAAGATATTATCTTCATCTGAAGGCGAATTCATGTTTGGATGCTTATTGCTCAGTAGTTGAAATTGAAATAAGTACTAGGTGCGGTGCACCACTATGGACACCGAGGGGCAATGCTATTTGCGAGGCAGGGGCGATACTATGGAACGATACTCTAGTATAATACTAAGTGCGATGTGTCGTTATGGACATACTCTAACCCCCGCAAAATAGGCGATATGATGCCAACTACAATTGAGGATTTAAACGTAATTCAAATTCATATTTTTATTAATAAGTCCACTCCGAAAGTGAGAAAAGAACTGAGACAAAGTATTGCGGTCCCGGTTTTTCGGTCAGATTCTAATTTTCCGGAAATCTCTTCCCTATTCTGTAGTTTAGGGTCGTGTCAAAGATTAGTTATATCAAGTAAAGACACTTTGTGGGATGTCTTTTTAATCCACCGGTAGGCTCCATCGACCCTGGGTTTCTTCTACATTATAGTAGTGGAGCTGACCGCAATTTTTTTGTTACACCATCGTTTAACTAGTTGAACCGTATTTTGATGCCGAACGACAAATTGTTTAGCATCATCAAAAACGTACGGTTCTTCTAGTTTTTAACGTATCATATCAGTACGCGATGTAATCAAAACTTTAAGGTCGGCTCTTGAACTATTACAGGTTTATCTAAAAAAATGCCATATATGCTTTGGTGATTCGCTCATAGATGGCTCGATATTCTGACAGGAATCCGCGCGTTTCACTTATACCTAACTCTGCAAGTACCAAGGTGGTGTCGCCAAACTGACTTTTTGGTGGTTACATCAGGAAGTCATAATTAGTAAACATGTCGTCTTAAGGCCAGGCCAGGTCTAGATAACTAGTAATCATATCTTATACACCGACGATTGGTCGAATAAGCAATTTGGTGTTAGAAAATTTGAATTTGCTGTCTAAAAGCTACTAAGATAAATCGTGTGATATTTCACGTAGGGGCCTAAAAGTTAAATAGCTATGTGATAACTTACATTATTATAGAATTATTTCTGTTTACAAGACGCAGAGAGCACTCACTTAATTGAACGAATATTTCTTTTTGTACTTGAGCCACCACGAGGTCCTAAGGCCTAAACACTCATGGATACAATGGAGCTGTAGGCAATGTAGAGAAAAGGCGGGAGACGCCACACGCACTCTAGCGAGGGAACACGTGTTCATGCAACATGCGCACATTTTGGTCCCGCCTTAGAGATCCGCCGGGTGGTCGGAGACCGTCTACCACCTACGCACAATCACAACACCCATAGCCATGCGCAGCGCACGGCGACTGATTAGTGTACCCATAACGTTTACCAATACGCCTCTGCTGCCAGTATTTCGTAGATATCAAGCCGATGATAAATATCCCCCCTAAATAAATCTCCAAACAAAAGTGAATTTGACCGAAAAATGCTTTCAAGTGAAGAGCATCCTAAAAGGATTATCTCTGTCTAATTAAATCACCTTGTGTAATCAATATCAGCCTTCACTCGACATAACTTCTGTTTGGTCTTACTTTATCCGCTAGAAGAGCATGTAGATCGCCAATTTACGAAGTACATTTTTTAGAAACGTATTTTTTTCTTTTAGGTAACGATACATTGTCCATGGTCGGCGAAACCAATAGTAGTTAACCTGACATTTACGCCACCGCTAGCCGCAACGTGGAAGTTGCAAACAGTAGAGTTGAGAAAGTTTGTTCAAGTTACAGTTGTAGGCCAGTGTGAGAAAGACTTAATAGCGGAAGACGCTGTGCTCAGTGTAGCAGGAGAGACATGTGATATTGTTGCAAGGAACTGTGAATCTAGTCAAGTAAGTGCTCTCTTAAGTCTCTACAGCGCAGAAATGTTTTATTTGTATATATTTGGCGCTAAATGTACCGGGTGACCCAATAATAAAGGGTGCTGGCTACATCTCTGCAACGTCTTAACCTAGAGCCACCGGTTAAAAAATGTCAGAACAAAAGTGGCCAAGCGAAATTGCTGGAAATTATTTTCATCTTCCTAATTTCAAATATTCAAACGCCATTATTTTGCAAAAAATGCGTAACCAACGTACTGATTTAAAAACTCTATTATGTTGATTGCTGAATTTTCGGATTTTTATGTAAATGTCATCTTTTCATATTTTGTTTCATTTAGGGGGGGGGGTTCATTTCAGAAAAATTAATATAACTTCTGTTAAGCTGCACCGATTTTCACGATCTTGCTTTCATTCGAAAGAGTCTCATTCTTGTCAAATTAGTTCACTTTGTGGCCTCTAGTTAACGTTTTATTGACATGTGACTATTTTTTTTACTTTAAAATCTGTTATGGTGGTGGAAGCCTGAAGATAAATATGATAAAGAATTTATTGTAACAGTATTTTTAAACTTCAAAAGGGCATTTGAAACTAGAGTTAGGGAAAAATTGTTAATGAAATTCCATCACTATGGTGTTAAAGTATCAGTATTAAAAATTTTTAAAAATTATTGAGTAAATAGAAGTCATAAGACAAAAGTTAGAAATATTATGTCAGGCATTCAAAATATATCAGTAGGGGTGCCATGGTGGAGTAAATTAGGGCTGTTACTATTTATTATTTATATAAATGATGTATCTGACATTTTAGAACACTGCAAATTTGTGGACGATACATTGATATACATATATAACACATAACCATTTGGACATTGCTGTAGAACTGATAAATAGTGATATTAAAAAAAATATGAATTGGTTAAATATTAATAAACTTAAATTAAGCACTAATAAAACAAAATGTATGTCAATAGGAAAGCATTTGGGTGTCAATACAATTAGGCTCATGATTAATGATGAAAAAATTCAAGTCATCGATTCATTTTAATATCTGTCTATATATGTGTAAACTACTGTTTCACGAGCATTATGATTACATTATTCCCATAATCTTAGTATGTATTCAAAAAAAAAATGTATATAGCACTATAATTCCTCGCCATTTTTTATATCGTTCAACCATCTTGCTTACAGCAAATGAAAATATATTTTCAAAATTACAAACTCTACAAAATAAAGCTACGAGAATTATTTTAAATAAAAACAAATATGCTTGGATTAAGTCTATGTTAGAAGCACAACAGTAGTTGAATGTGAAAATTTTCATTTGTTATTTAGTTCTCATTTTCATAGTGAAATTAAAAAATCATTTATTACCACCACATTCAGAAAACTTCACAAAATTAAATAGTCATTATTATAACTATGAAACTAGAGGCAGTATAGATTTCCATCTGGAAAATTGTATAATAGTAGCATAACTAGCAAGTCTGTATTTCAAAAGAAACTATTTGGATGTAACAAATTGAATAATGATATTATGTCCAAATTTAAAAATGTTTAAGGTGAAATTAAAAAATCTCTTTATGAATACTCAAAATCCATAGATGTCCATAGGCAGCAGCGGTGGCCGCAGTAGTAGAGTCTTCGGTCTCCTGATCAGTCGCCGTGCGCTGTGCGGGTTCGAGTCCCGTCCCAGGAGAAATTTTTCTCTTGGCTATGGATGTTGTGATTGTCCGTAGGTGGTAGATGGTCTCTGACTGTCGAACGCGGAGGTACCACCCGGCGGTTCTCGTAGGCGGAGCCAGAATGTGTGCATGTTGCATGCACACGTGTTCCCTCGCCAGAGTCCGTGTGGCGTCCCCCCTTTCCCATGTATCCCCCTATAGCCCCACGGTACCCAATGGGTGCTTAGGCCTTAGGCCTTCGTGGTAGTTGGAATATAAAAAAAAAATGTAATTTTAATAGACAAGAATGTAAAATTACAGAAAATGGATTGCAGAAAAATGTGTAAGCGAATAATTATACAAAATTGACTTTGTAACATTCATGCTAAATTAATCAACAGACAAACGAACAAATAATGAAAAATATGCTATTTCAAGTACTACTGGATAAAAAGAAAAAATGAAGGTATGAATCGTAATGTAAAATTTATCAATATGATTCGATTTCTAGATATATCAGGCGACACTTGCGAGATCTATCGGTTATAAAAAGCGGAAAATAAATTTCCTAATAAAATATCTTGAAATAGTATCATATTGATACAATTTACATAACTACTCATAGCTTGCATTTTTCTTTTTATCAAGTAGTAATTGAAAATTGTAATTTAAGCGTATTTTTCAATATATTTCCGCAACGAATAAAAATATTGATCTGCGGTTTTCACCATTTTAATTCACCGTTTTAACATTATAATACCACTGTCAAAAGAGTATACCGTTGTATTCAAAGTTGTCGAAAAAATGTTGAACAATAATGATATCCATAAAACGCTATCTAGCCACCAGTTTGATAAAATTGAGCCTTGAGTATGAGCGCGGGGGCGGGCAAGCCCTTTCCAATGAAACCAAGATTGTGAAAATCAGTGCAGCGAAACAGAAATTATATTACTTTTTCTGAAATGATATTCAACCCTTCCCCCACCCTAAAAGAAACAATATGTGGAAAAATGACATCGAAAATTGAGCAATAAACATAATAGAGTTACTAAATCAGTAGGTTGATTACGCATTTTTGCAAAATAATGGCGATTGATTTTTGAAATTGTAAATACCCCGCCCCCTAGCAGCCTTTTTAAGAAGCTGAAAATAATTTTCAGCAATTTCTCTTGACCACTTCTGTTATGACTTTTTCTAACGAATGGCTCTAGGTTAAGCTGTTGCTGAGATCTGAGAGACCTATATATGGCTTCCTTTATTATTGGGTCACCCGGTACAGAAACTTATAGAGAGAATGCCTCGTTTGTCATTTGGAAATGATAGTAGAGTTTCTCTTCGTGGCATACAGGACATATTTTGAATAGCTTGTAGATTTTTTATTTTTTGAGACCAACTTTTTTTTAAGACTTCTTTTTACTTCTAATAAAGCGTTTCTTTTTTTTCAGATTATTCCTAATGGTTTAAGTTACTCCTACATGTGGGAGATAGTATTTAAGAGACAGTTAGGCGCTGATCTGCCTACGTTGAAAGTAGAATTTTCCGTCAAGTACAAGTTAGATGATAAAGACGACGACAATAAACTGTTTCGATATTTTTTTGATATCAATGATTACCAGGTAAGAAGGAAACTTTTCAAACTCTAAATTGTTTTTTTCTTGGAGTTTTATTCTGCTTTGCATAGGTAAAACTAGCTTCTCATTTTCAGACTTTATATATACTGGATACCAACGTAACTCCTTTGAAAGGAAATGAATTTTGTCGGGCTGGCGCAGTGTGTCACTTACACCTTACAATTTCACCAGCTGCTGAACACCTCCCTGTTACACAGTGAGTATTGATAATTTAATTCATAAGAAAATCTGCCCTTTATAGTTATCGAGTTTACCAAACTTCTCCACTTGTTTCAAAAACGTTCTGACCCTAAATTACCACTCTTTTTCATAGTAAGGTGATTAAAACTATATCTGAAAGTTATCAAATCACCAAAGGATATGATTCTCCCTTTGCAGCTTGACCAATGTGGTTTTGTGCCTTTGACCATGGATTAACATATTGAACCTGAAGATGCCACATACTCTATACATATACAATATACCAGCACCATCTATGAAACAGAGGTAGAACACAAAAATTAATTCAAAAATCTACTAAAAAAAGAGTTGGAGTGTTTGTATCTGCTACTGTATCATGAATGGCGTTAGGATCTTCAATCCTTTTTTTATTATCTAAAATACATATTTTAATGGTGAATTACATTAATGAATGTCTGAAGATAGCTAATTAAAGTAGGTATTATAGAGGTGCCAAAAAGTGATTGGAGATCCCAGCGGCATCTATGAGGCAATAGCAGACCAAGCACTCTGTTCAATTTCTGAATTAATTTTTGGGTTCTGCTTCTGTTTCTCAGATAGCGCTAGGATAATTCAGATCGCCAGAATACAGTATATGGTTGGTTGTATTCAGGTATATTCAAGGTTGATTCTGCATAATCACAAGTGTTGTGATCCCACGAAAACTGTGCTCATTTGGTAGATATGAATCCCGCCAGGGTGAGGTTATTTGTACCCTGGTTTTTAGATGCAAATGGTTATGGTTTGAGCACCACCTAGTTCCAAGCACTAGGAAAAGAAATAACAAGTAACCAATGTTGGGATTCTGGCGCTAAGGGAGATACAAACTCACTAGGTACACAAACCTAGCTAAATGATTTCCAATAAATATTGAAATAAAAAAGAAAAAACACCTTGGCAGATGTAACTCTATACCTGAAGGTAGAACCTTAAATAGATTAAATTACTTGTTAAAATAACCCGAAATAACGATTTGACTAATAATCCCCCCACTTAATTTGCTGCCAAGAATTAAACATTTAAGATTAAAATGGAACCATTTAGTCTAGGTTACATCAAGTCAAAAATTTTGAATTAAAACAAAGCTGCCGTTCAATCACGGTGTACAAGGAAAATCGTGTTTGCACTAGCAATACCCAAATTTTTAAATTACCCTGAACTAAATTAAAATAATCAGATACCTGTATAAAAAACATAAGGATATATACAAA
The DNA here is from genome assembly GCA_963669975.1 of Acanthoscelides obtectus. Taxonomy (NCBI): domain Eukaryota; kingdom Metazoa; phylum Arthropoda; class Insecta; order Coleoptera; family Chrysomelidae; genus Acanthoscelides; species Acanthoscelides obtectus. The sequence continues at coordinate 60,729,481 of CAVLJG010000006.1, read as the reverse complement.
TATTTCATGTCGTCACTCAACTAATAAGTTTTTTTTTATATACTCCAACTACCACGAAGGCCTAAGGCCTAAGCACCCATTGGGTACCGTGGGGCTATAGGGGGATACATGCGAATGGGGGGGGGGGCACACGGACTCTGGCGAGGGAACACGTGTACATGCAACATGCACACATTCTGGCTCCGCCTACGAGAACCGCCGGGTGGTACCTCCGCGTTCGACAGTCAGAGACCATCTGCCACCTACGGACAATCACAACATCCATAGCCAAGAGAAAAATTTCTCCTGGGACGGGACTCGAACCCGCACAGCGCATGGCGACTGATCAGGAGACCGAAGAGTCTACTACTGCGGCCACCGCTGCTGCCTGCCTAAAGCAATTAAAATGTTACTTGAGAACAACAGGAATATTTTACCTCTTGAGCATGGCTCACTCAAATTTCAGTAAATATACAACCAACATCAGAAGTTGCAGAAATATAAAAATAACACTATATTATTCTCAGCGTATGCACTATGATACAGAACGATATATAAATGTTACCAATGAGAAATCCATAGTATTTCTCTCTTTTTACTGCCTAAATAAGTTGATGAATTAATAGCTTTTGACGAATTCAATATTGACCTAAACAATGGATAATTAAATGGTTAACATATAACCCTAATGTTACATAAGAACGCCTAAACTGGCACAAATATAATTACTGATAGTTTTATGCTAAATTTTTGAACAAAGTGGTCGCGTTTTCAATTTATACCTCGAACAATGAGGGTTCACAAAAATGAAGAACTGCTCCTCACAGGCGTGAGTCCTACTTAAATTCGCCTCGAATTATCCCTGCAGACGGTTTCCTCTATAGAATTAGAAATCATGTTTTGGAAATGAACACGTAGTTTGTAGAAAATGGTCACTTACCAGCTCGATGGTTAAGTGTTGTTATGTCCACGGCTAAATCCCCAAGACGCTCCGACAAAAAAAAACACCAAGAGTGGCCGATTTCTAAGAAAAACCCCACCCACCCTATAAATTCGCATTCACTGCGTGTGAGACTATCTTGCAAAATCGGGTAGTGGCGCGCTGAATTCCTACGCAAGAGCACCGAAAATAGCACCAAGTCACCTTCAGCTCTCGTATTTACGGTCGCCAGAAATTATAAGAAATGGCCTTCAACGAGATGGAGAGTCAAGTATGATTTTCTATCACAAAATTATTAGACTAAGTGCCGTATCGTCAGTCCATCCTACAATTGTAGGACGCCTTTAAGGTTTCCTTGATTGTCATAGTATTTTCTCTCCTTCAAAAATAATATATACATATATACTCGTATATATAAAGGTTATTTTCCGGTTTAAAACGTAGTATAATATAATCTCTGTACCAAACATCCAGCATTTGGCGTGATTGGTAACTAACATTCGTGCTGTCTTATTTATATTATTAGAAGGAATGATAACATACCAGATTGTTTCAACATAAATTTTCTAAAATAAGTTGGCGCTTTATTACTTATTATAATTTTATATAATGGAATCAAGTTTGCCTCGTTAAAAAATTACTCATGACTTCGAGTGGCGTATACTTATGGCAATTTAATAGTATTCTCATACACGTATTTAGTAAGAGTTGGCGCTGAACAACAAATTAGTACCGAATACTGGGGAATAATTGAAATGTGGATGTATGTGCTATGCGATTTTAATAATTTTCGTTTATTATTATAGGTCCGTAATGTATGAAGTTCTAGCAGAAAACGGTGTTTGGGCAGTTTGTGGCCGTACTGCAGGTGTCGTAACTTTCGGTGATGGTGCTGAGGAAAGAGCAGGGGAAGTTACTTTAGACGTCATGCCCTTGTGCGGGGGATATTTGCCAACACCATTGGTCCGGGTGTCTAGGTATATCCATGGAGAAGCAGGAACGACAGGTAAGAATACAGGGTGTCATAGAGGATGTGGCCTGTCTGTGGAATGAGGGGTTAACTTGGAAAGCTAGAATTGGATAACGCTAGTCAATAGACGTCAAAACGTGATGAAGTCCAGGATCTCAATTCTTGACATGAAAGGGTAGAATTTTGGGATGCACCGAGTACTTTGTTTTTACCCGGTATTCGGAGCATTTTATCAAGTACCCGGTTTTGCAGAGTATTACAATTTAATTACTCGCCCGAATATTACTCGGCCTGAACGCACTAAGTATATAATGTCTTTTTGCCCACCTTTCTAATATATATAATAAATGAATACACTATCTAAAAATTAGTTAAGCATATCAATATGCGGCACTGGTATTACGTATCTTGAAAAGTGACCTTATGCCGATTTTATATTGGTTTCTTGTGACATTATGTAGGTTTTTCTACAAGATGTTAACTTAGCACTAGCTGATGGACATGTTGTGAACTCGTTTTGTAATTGTACGTGTTGCCTACACATTATGAGGCTTCAGCTATCAATGGTTGGCTCTGATATGATGTAATGGCAATGCATAGGTGCATAGTGAGGATTTGTGTGATGATAATTCCATTGGATTCTTGTCTCAAATACACTTACTTGAGATTCAAAGCTAGAAATTAGTTGCGCATCCACTTTTTCTTATTCATTTTGGAAATTACATATGCAAATTTGCTGGATTTCAAAAATGAGATATAAGAAAAAAGTCATATACATGCTAACAGTAATTACACACAATATATATAGTATATATATATATATATATAGTATATATATATATATATATATAATTTCCCGTAATTCTCCTCAAAGTTTTTGAAAACACAGAAAACCTGAAAAATCGTAATTGATAACTTTCAACATAATCGGTTTTCCCAAAAGACAACATAAATAACTCTTCGGGCACAGCTAATAGATATACTTCATTGGCAGCATATTCAGTAATATTTTGTTCACATAGCAAATATCACTGATTTTATACACATGCAGACCAATACACACAGTCATCCAGATGCGATCTTGCTATTCAACCAAATAACCAACTTTTTTCTCAGAGACGAAAACTATAGACCACTCTGCTTCATAGAACATATGCAACCAACAATGCGTGTACACGTGTAGTTAAACCATTTCTCCATAGATGGACACTCACAACGATCCTAGTGAGCAAACGTGGAATGACTGTTTGCACCCTAAAAACTACGTAGTCTGCAAGATGACATCTTATTGGGTTTTTTGACGTTTTATAGGTTTTTACATAATACCCGTTGCCAGTCACTTGATTTGGATGATCTTTGTTTGTAAATCTAGACCATCTTCTGCACTAAGCTTATGAGTTTGTAGTATTTTTATAGCTTATTTTTTACATACAGCGTGTTACTACGTTTTTTTTTTGTAAAAAACATGAGGAAGCCTCTGTATCCATTTAAACTATAATTCATTGCCTTTTTCCATTTTTATATTTTCTTTTATCTTTCTTTTGAATACTCAAAATAAAAAAACACAAAGCACGCTAAATGCAATATATGTCGAAAGGCAAGATGAATTACAAGTTTCCTTCATTTCTTTAAAGATACCTGTTGCCATGGATTAACTTATTCCACCTGAGGATTCTCAATTATAGTAGGCATTCGAGATGAGTCAAAATGGGAATGAACATTGCAGCACCATCTACGAGACAGTAGGAGAACCAAGGATTTCTGGTTTTGCAGGGTGCCATGTTAAAATTAAGATGGATACAGATGGCTTCCCGCGATCTAGGCGTAGTACAGGACTGTTCAGGATGTTGTTGCAACACACTGTATGTCGAAGAAAAGGAATAAAGATGAACTGTCACCTGATTGGAAGACAGATGAATACTACATATATTGTAATTTTCACAATATGGCATTGAATAACGTTTTCCGACTGAAGGTACCCAATTAAAATAGGCATTAGAGATGCGCTAAGACGGTATTGAAGGTCCTAGTGCCACCTATGGGACAGTAGCAGAACCGAACACTTTAACTCTTTTCAAAGACGGTTTCAAAATCATTTTGTGGTTTGCTATGTCTCACATTTAAATCCCTTTTTGAAAGCTGAAATACAGTATATGATTGACTATTTCAAGTAGAATACGTTAACCAATGCCAATGTAATGATCAGAAGCAGCATTAATTTGTTTAGAAAATTATTCTTTTAGTGACCCTTTTTATATAATTATCTTGTAATTCAATGTGGAGTACAACAAACACAGTTTCCTGTTATAAAGTTGGCAACGTTTCGGATAAAAATATTTCCTTTAGAGCTTTACAAAAAAAATAAAACACTAACTTTAATATACTTTAATTAACAATTTAAATAATATAATCGATGTATAAGATATATATATTATTACTCATCTTCGAATTTCATCAAGAGGATAGTAATTCCCAACGATTACACACAAAAAAACTAATTAAACAAAACAAAGATAAAATGATTAGATAGGATTTAAAAACGAATAACATTTCTTTCCGTATTCGATTATCATAAAAAAGAATTGTAGATTTAAAAAGTCCGAGAAAATATGTACTTTCCGAATGTACAGCATTTATTTTCGACTGAAAGTTCCGTTATGTATGTCTAAAATTACCTTCCTAGTGTGTTAATATTGTTTCAAAAATGTGCTTCTCTTGTAATAAGCGGGATGAAAAACAAACAATATGAAGCTGTGAAAAACATACCTAGCAGCTGCAAGACTGAATATTAAAATCGACCAAGCCGCACAACAATTTTTTTTTGTGCTTCAAGCTCTTGTAAATGTAAATCAAAACCTAAAATACAATCTTAAAATTACTGATAGTAACTAGAATAAATCAGCGCTAATCACTGTACCGACTACTCCGCCCAGTACCCGGTATTCTGCTTTAAAAAAAAGTAGTACTTGGTGCATCCCTAAGTAGAATGAATAATAGACAGTGGGTGTTGTTCTATTACTCTTTGAGGAGCTGTAGTCCTTAACATTGAAGAAAAAGTGCGGAAGACTCGCCATCGTCCATCAGTCTCATCGCGAAAGATAAAGTTAACATTGTTACTCATTCTTTCTTCTAACAATACGTGTTTTACTAGCTCCGTTATAGCTTCTAAGATCGGTAGTGAGACTCAATTGAAAATTTGTTTGCGAGTATCATAGTTACGCTCACGTAATTACTGAGCATTGGGCAAGTTTTTCTAGTTCATCTTTAATAGTTTAACACAGTTTTTTTTGATAATAAAAGAAAGCTAACCTCTACAATCTCTGGTGGAATTTCTGGAATTTTCATTGAAACAAAGTGGAAATAGTTTTCCAGTGGCGTACTTGTGTTGATTTAGAAAACAAACATTTGCACACAAAATTCATAATTATGCCAGCTAGAGTCCCTTGCAGCTGCTGTAATCAACAGTGTGAGCCTCATCAAATTGTTACGTGCTGTGTTTGTAAGCAGAAATACAAGCATTCCTGTGTGGAAATCAGCGCAAATGAGGTTCGTACTTTAAATTCGAGCAAGGGGTACGATTGGACCTGTAAGGACTGTAGATCCATAGGTAAAGACATTAATGACTTGAAGGCATTAATCATCGATTTGCGTAATCAAATAAAGGATTTGAAAACTGATAACACCAAAAATGCAGATTCAAGTTTTTCCATGGAAGACATCATATCTGAGATTTCAGAGCGTGAAAGACGTAGAAACAACGTAATAGTCTTTAATGTCACTGAGCCTGATCAAAAAGCCAGAAGTGAGCAAAATGAATCTGATAAAACAGTTGTCGTCAACTTGTTACGTGAAGCTGTCCCTGACGTGAGGCTAACCAACATAAAAGTGATGAGATTAGGAATGTTTTGCGGCACAAAAGTTAGACCCATCAAGGTAATACTTGACAGCTATGACTCAGCATTGCAGGTTCTGGTGAATGCGAAAAAGCTTAAATCAAGTAATACCTTCAAGCATGTAAACATCGTACAGGATCGCACCAAAAGGCAAATGGAGCATTATAAAAGTATCAGAACTGAGTTAGCCAGGCGTCATGAAGCAGGAGATAATAACTGTAGGATCAAGTTCATCAACAATGTACCAAGGATTGTTCCTTTAAACTAGGTCGGCCCAATAGTGGATGTAGTGATTTTTTGACAGTGTACTATCAGAATGTTAGAGGGCTAAACAGCAAAATTAACAAATTCTATCCTGCTGTGAGTGACTGTGAGTATAATGTATTTGCTTTAAGCGAAACGTGGCTAAAGCCCGAAGTAAACTCTCTCGAATTATTTCCCAATTCTTTTGACGTTCATCGTAAGGACAGAAAACATAATCAATTGAACCTGTCAATGGGTGGTGGTGTACTACTGGCATTTGAAGCGGCTCTTAACTCTGTTGTAGTAGATACTACGCAGTTTGATACAAGTTTCCCAGAAATAGATTTTTTGGTATGCAAATGCATTGTATCTCATCAGAATCTTTATTTCGCTGTCATATATGCTGCACCACATGTTTCTGTTGATACATTTTGTAACGCTTCCTTTCCGCAAAAAGTCCAGAAAAGATGGAATGCAATGAAGATTCCAACTTTTCTGCACAATCACAGAAAGGGGGTTAACATTAGCTTCCGGTAGCTCAGTCGGTGGCATGAAGACATCTACAGGCGTGTAGCTGTGTGTCGACCATGGCATGGCTAGAGGATAGAAGAACAAACAGAACACAAAAATTTAACAGATTTTATTTAACAAAAAAAAGGCATTTTCATTACATTACAATTTTACAAAAATAACAAAATAAGTTTTACATCTTTGGCGCTGCTATAACGCTATCGACTTATCTTTCGCTGGTCCATTTTTACTCGACTGAAGCCAGGATGGCCAGGGGCTTGAAGGGGAGGTCCCAGTTATGAGGGGTGACCTCCATATAGTGGCTTCACAACCAGTTGTAGGCGAAGTTAAAGGCGATGGCGCTGCCAAGGTACATGCATGGGTGAAAATATTGGCCAAGGCTAGGCAAAGTGAAAGGGAAAGAGAAAGGGGGTGGCCCCAATCTGAAAAAGAACCATGTGCATTAGCAACGTGCCCTAATGGCCAAGGCATTTCCAATCTCAGTCTGCCTCAAAAGAGAACCAACGATTTTCTAGATTAGAATTACATTATATAGTTTGATGAAATCAAACCGAAAATTGGAAATGCCTTTCATAAAATAAAATCATGAAATAGCAAAAAAAAAGCGTAAAACAAGATGGTGGTCATCAAAAATTTCTCCACATGCTTCTGATATAAAAACACAATCATCGAATATTCATAATCAACGTACTTATAATTTCACTGAACTATGAATATATATACGCGCACAGAGGTAAAATCGATGTGGATCGATTTCCACCTCGATTTGATTAAAGTTATGGCGAATGATCGAAGTAGTCGAAAATGACGTTCGATGGATATTTTAAAATCGTACAAGAAATAAATCACTTACATATCGATTATCTATAAACTACAGGCAGATCCAGCAATAAAACTGTATAGTATTATAAAACTCACCATTTTTGTCCTATACGGACACACATCCTAGAAAATTCTAGCACATGGTGCTATATAACCTTGTGCTACTGAGAAGAAATTTCTAGCCGTTGTTCGATCGGCGGCTCAAGTGAAAAGGAAGCGCGAGGAAGATCGCAGATCAGGAACTCCGCATCAAGCGCTCCAAGCGGAAAATTTTCCAAGCAAAAAAGCTAGAGATGGGATTAATGAAATGATAATCGAGAAGTGATTTAATAAATACGATCGGACGGTGAAACCGTTACACTCGCCCCAACTTAACCAAAAAAAAAAAAAATCGAAGAAGCATTTAAGAATTTTTTTTTTTTTACTAGGAAATTGAAAGTTATCACGGAAGGACAAATGTACAACCATTCGACCAGATAACAAGTAGTAAAAGTAAGGTAGAAACAAAAATGTTAGAAGAGAATTGGAAGAAAAAGGGATAGCCTCAAGTCTACCAAACAAGAGGGATGGTTATAGCACCAACTCGCTGAAAAGTACAGTGAAGTTGCACTTAAAAAAACTATCATCATATGATGAAAAACCCAAAACATAAAACATCGTCATACCTAAGACGAGAAAAATAATAAACCAAAAGTTTCAGCAGTAGTCCAAGCACGAATCACAATGGCATCCAAAATGCACGACTGACTACTAAAAACTTCAAAACTAAGTAAGTACCTAAACCATAAGAGGTACTAAAAAAATAATAATCTTTCTCAAAACAATTGCCGGATTATCTCGCAATACTCCAAACCCAAAAAGATTATGATCTACAGTGATATTTTAAACCAATATCCAATATAAAAAAAAGTGCATTACTATTTTCAAAATATGAAAATCAAAAGAAATTAACAAATTCCATTAGGAATTCAAGTCATATAACAAAACAATTTACAAGTACTAAACCAATGAAAACTTGATCACGAAGGTATTTTAATCAAAAAAGATGTTAAGTAAGTGCAGTTCTGATTCCAAAAAAAAAATTGTCGGGCGCCAGCAGTCTGTAAGACTACAAAATAATTCGAAATGTTTTCAGAGAATTGAAGTATATAAGAGACATTCATGAAATATTGAAGTAAGATTTTCAAAGTCAAAATATAGCTTAAGTTCAATCAATGAACTAAAATTCAAGAGTAAGTTCAATTAAGATTATCGGGTCATGTGACAACATAAGAACCAGACAAAAAAAATTCTGAAGTTCAATATAGAAAAGAGCAAAATATATTTCCAAAAAAACTAAGTGCAACACAAGTGCAACTGTAAATCTAATAGTGTTAAAATCATAAAGTGAAAGGAAATATTAAAGCTATATGAGCATGATTTTATAAAGGGTTCTCAAAAAAATTTAAAAGTAAGCAAAATATTAAAAGTTTCATGAGTAATAAATGAGAAACGAAGTGAGCATATGTAAAATGCAAAATAGCGAAACGAAAATCACAAGATATTTTATTAAATCATGATACATGAGAGTAATGCCGCAAGCAAAAATTGTATGCAAAAGACTACGATATATGTAGGTGCAAAATTGGAGTTATAAAAAAAAATCTAGTGAACAAGAAATAGAAATAAATATGATAGGTAAGAATTAGAATTTTGATTTAAAGCAAAAATATGAGAGAAAGACAACTTTCTAGGGTCACCATAGGTGCATTCCAAAGCCCTAGACAAGAATGTCTATAGTCTATGGAATATTCTCATGTAGATCACTGATATCATCAGCGCACTTCAAAGTCTACACTGAGAATAACCATAACATTGTAAAATGAAAGTTAAGTTCAAATATGAAATATTACAAGATTAGAAAAACTATAATCATTTATCAGTGTAAAGTATGAAAAGAGAATTACTATACTGAATCTATAAGAATTGGCGATTACTTCAAGTCAAGACAGAAATTGAAAGAAAATAAGAAGTCGACAAAAAATTATGAGAGCAGACTATCAAAACAAATGCAATAATGCAAAAGCAAAATCACCAGATATTTCAAAATCTATAGCGAAACATGAAAGCAATGTCGCAACCAAGCTCAAGACTTAGCAATACGCACAAATGTGCACAAAGGCTGAAAGCATATATGAAAAATCTCAAGAAGGAATTGACAATTACTTCAAATCAAATTGAACTGATTGAATTGAACTGAGACATAAATAACTATATCAAAAGTGAGTTTTACTTATACGCCAGAGGTTTCAAGAGTTTATCAATACGCACAGATTTGCAACTAGGCGGAAAGCATATATGACAAGTCTCAAGAAGAAAATAAAATGCATATGAAGAAAACACTTTCAATTAAAGAAACTGTGGATAGTACAAGACCCTCAAGGCATACATCGCAACGAATCTATGTAACTATCCAGACTACAAAATACTGTCAAAGTTCAAAACCACTCAAAAATATGTAAACAAACATCAAAAGTTTGAACCAAAAATCAATGTAAGTCTGTGCTCTCGAAGAAAGTTATAATGAATTCAAAAAGAGGATACTATCAAAAACTTCAAAAGTAATAGACTTCAAAAATAGAAGTACGTAAGTATGTAAAAGAAATTCAGAAAATATACGCATAAAAACATTATAAAATATTATACACAGTATTTGTCACATGATTTTGATCGGGAATGCAATTTTAATTTTGAGTAAACTCAGAAAAATGAAATATTCAAAAGATGAAGTATACACATTAAATTGGAATCAGAAAAATAATGATTACTTGTAAATTTTGTACATGGTGGACTGACGTAATGGTTCAAAAGGTTGAAAGAACAACAATGACTAATGTCCAAAGTAAACATTCAGCTGCCTCTTACAGCAAATAAGTTTAATCATTATCAAAGGAAATTCTTCTCCGTTCGCATCTGTACTAGGAAATAAATATAGGAAAACCTACTCGCTCCAATGTACAGATCGAAAAACTCGCCCCCTTCGATTGAGCGGAAGTATGAGTATTGGACAAATTGTAATATTTCAAAAGGTTGAAGGATCAACGATGTTAAATGTCCAAAGTAAACATTCAGCTGCCTCTTACAGTAAATTAGCTTAGCAATTATCAAAGGAAATTCTTATCCGTTCGCATCTGTACTAGGAAATGAATATAGGAAAACCTACTCGCTCCAATGTACAGATCGAAAAACTCGCCCCCTTCGATTGAGCGGAAACATGAGTATTGGACAAATTGTAATATTTCAAAAGGTTGAAGGATCAACGATGACAAATGTCCAAAGTAAACAATCAGCTGCCTCTTACAGCAAATAAGTTTAATCATTATCAAAGGAAATTCTTCTCCGTTCGCATCTGTACTAGGAAATAAATATAGGAAAACCTACTCGCTCCAATGTACAGATCGAAAAACTCGCCCCCTTCGATTGAGCGGAACTGTGGGTATTGGACTGATTGTAATATTTCAAAAGGTTGAAGGATCAACGATGTTTAATGTCCAAAGTAAACATTCAGCTGCCTCTTACAGCAAATAAGTTTAATCATTATCAAAGGAAATTCTTGTCCGTTCGCATCTGTACTAGGAAATGAATATAGGAAAACCTACTCGCTCCAATGTACAGATCGAAAAACTCGCCCCCTTCGATTGAGCGGAATTATTTTTGTAATTATTATATTTAAAAAAAATTAAAGTTAAAAACGTGAATACATCAATAAATGACAAGGATCCAAAACACTATAAAAACTAACAATACAAACAAAAAATTTCAATACAAAAACAGGAGCAGCCAAATCTTAAAAAAATTATTTTATATCTGACATACATTAAAAAAGTACAGAGACGTTCAAGTCCTGTTAATCCAATGGAAAATCAGACACTAATGTTCTAATTTCTCCCAAAGAATATGCCAGATAAAACTATAAAACATTAAAATTATGAAAACTTATGCTCCAAACAAGAGACAAAATTACTACAATAGTTACTGAGGAACGTATACTATATATTTAAACAACAAGTTGACATTTACGAGTAATTACCATAAATGAGTATGTGTGTCTTTGTATAGGTAAAATGATTTAGGAGTCACCCCCCATTGAAAAGTAGCAAAAAAATAGTCAAGAAAAACATCATTTGTTTCTTGAAAGAAAAAAAAAAGGTAAGTATCAACGCACTATGTCAAAGTGTCAATACTTGAAAAAAAAGTAAAACGCCAAAATATACGAAAAATTATGAATATCAATTCATATAATTCAGAAAAAATGGATAAATCGAAAAATGATTTACTCCAGATAACTCTAGTCAGTAGATTATTGCCATCAGAATGAAAACAAATGATCAAAAGTTCAAGTACAGTCAAAAATTCAAAAAGTAAATACATTTGGGGAAGGCAAAAAATAATTTTGAAAGTAAATTTCCTACATACCAAACATCATGAGAGCTATATCAGTACACCAGAGATCCAACAATTAGGCTATATATGCATACATGAAAAGTCTCAAGAAATCAAAAAAACTGCACATGAAGAAATACTTTCAAAAAACTAAGAGGTTAGTGATCAAAAATGAAAAGCATATAAGAATATGTAAACTATCAACAACAATAGTCACAACCTCAATCAAAAGTTTGATGATATTCGACAAAAATGCTGGGAAACCTAAAGTCCCCAGACTATCAATATTCAACAACAAAAAAAAATATCAAAATATCATAAATCTCAAAAGTACAATGAGAAAAAAGTTATAACTGTCCCCAGCAGTAAATAAAAACTGTAGTAGTATGTTGAGACAAAAAAAAATTCTGGCAATGATCTCGCTGACTACTAACAAGACAATTTAAAAGTTACTAGTATGCCTATGAAATAAACAGGTGGAAAAATTTTAATCTTCTGATAAAAAATTTAAACATTAAGCAAAAAGTAAGGATGATTAAGGATCAGAAATTTGAGTACCAAAAGCATTTAAAAATAGAAATGCTGCCAAAAATTGTAAAAATTTTGAAAACTAGGTTCTGTCTGCAATCTTCCACTAGCAAACCACTTGTCGACAAGCCAAACACCTATCGTGCCCCACGTGGGCGCCAATTTATGTAACGCTTCCTTTCCGCAAAAAGTCCAGAAAAGATGGAATGCAATGAAGATTCCAACTTTTCTGCACAATCACAGAAAGGGGGTTACATTAGCTTCCGGTAGCTCAGTCGGTGGCATGAAGACATCTACAGGCGTGTAGCTGTGTGTCGACCATGGCATGGCTAGAGGATAGAAGAACAAACAGAACACAAAAATTTAACAGATTTTATTTAACAAAAAAAAGGCATTTTCATTACATTACAATTTTACAAAAAAACAAAATAAGTTTTACATCTTTGGCGCTGCTATAACGCTATCGACTTATCTTTCGCTGGTCCATTTTTACTCGACTGAAGCCAGGATGGCCAGGGGCTTGAAGGGGAGGTCCCAGTTATGAGGGGTGACCTCCATATAGTGGCTTCACAACCAGTTGTAGGCGAAGTTAAAGGCGATGGCGCTGCCAAGGTACATGCATGGGTGAAAATATTGGCCAAGGCTAGGCAAAGTGAAAGGGAAAGAGAAAGGGGGTGGCCCCAATCTGAAAAAGAACCATGTGCATTAGCAACGTGCCCTAATGGCCAAGGCATTTCCAATCTCAGTCTGCCTCAAAAGAGAACCAACGATTTTCTAGATTAGAATTACATTATATAGTTTGATAAATCAAACCGAAAATTGGAAATGCCTTTCATAAAATAAAATCATGAAATAGCAAAAAAAAAGCGTAAAACAAGATGGTGGTCATCAAAAATTTCTCCACATGCTTCTGATATAAAAACACAATCATCGAATATTCATAATCAACGTACTTATAATTTCACTGAACTATGAATATATATACGCGCACAGAGGTAAAATCGATGTGGATCGATTTCCACCTCGATTTGATTAAAGTTATGGCGAATGATCGAAGTAGTCGAAAATGACGTTCGATGGATATTTTAAAATCGTACAAGAAATAAATCACTTATCGATTATCTATAAACTACAGGCAGATCCAGCAATAAAACTGTATAGTATTATAAAACTCACCATTTTTGTCCTATACGGACACACATCTAGAAAATTCTAGCACATGGTGCTATATAACCTTGTGCTACTGAGAAGAAATTTCTAGCCGTTGTTCGATCGGCGGCTCAAGTGAAAAGGAAGCGCGAGGAAGATCGCAGATCAGGAACTCCGCATCAAGCGCTCCAAGCGGAAAATTTTCCAAGCAAAAAAGCTAGAGATGGGATTAATGAAATGATAATCGAGAAGTGATTTAATAAATACGATCGGACGGTGAAACCGTTACAATTTGAAGCTTTTTTTGAAATGTTAGAAAACTGGGAAATCATGCATTCCAAACGTGTTGTCTTTCTGGGTGATTTCAATTCTCCAAACTTGTGGAAAATAATTTAAATGACGCAAAGACCCGCTACATTGTTAATTGGCTCAACTTCTGGAACATGAAACAGTATAATAATATTCATAACCAATATGATAGAATCCTGGACTTAGTAATAAGTAACATTAATTGTATTGTTTATAGAGATTTAGCTCCATTAGTGGATGAAGACGTGTATCATCCTTCTTTGTCCGTAACATTAAAAACTGTCTGCAAAAAGAGTGAATACGTCACAGTCGGTACTGACCAAAAAGATATAATTTTAGACGTGCTAACTTTTTTTCGCTGTACAATCCTTTGTTATTGGTTAATTGGGATTTCTTGGATAACACTAGTGACACAAATGATGCAATTAATGCATTTTATTCCAAACTTTACGAATTATTCGATGCACACGCTCCACAATATAAAATTTCAGGCATAAATATCCCTCTTGGGACACCAGTGAAATTATAAAACTAGTAAAACAAAAAGACAAAGCGCACAAAAAATTTAAAAGGTCTGGTGCTAACGAAGATTACCAAGAATTCAGCAGAATCAGGAAAATATTTAAGCTTAAAACCAATGAGGCATATAATATCTATCTTCAAACCATTCAAAATCAGCTAAATGATGACCCTAAGTCTTTCTGGTCTTTCGTACATAGTAAAAACAACACTTCTAGGATTCCGAATAGAATGCTGTATGGAAACGAGTCATTTGGTGATCCGCAAAGTATAGTCAACGCCTTCGCTGATTTTTTCTCCAGCGTTTACTCAACTGCTAAAGTCGATACTGAGTTGAACTTTGATTTCAGTCATAGTGGACTCGTCGACATTAGTTGTGAGCCAATATCAGATGAGGAAATTTTAGTGGCCTGTAGAAAGCTTAAAAGTAAATTGACTGCTGGACCTGATCAAATCCCATCTTTTATTGTTAGAGATTGTATCAGGAAATTAGTTCATCCTTTACGGGTTATCTTCAATTTAATCCTAACAACGACTGTTTTCCCCGATAAATGGAAAATTGCCAAAGTTTGCCCAATTCCAAAGTGAAAAAATTATCACTGTATCAGTGAATATAGGGCTATATCTATACTCAATAATTTTGCAAAACTCTTGGAGATCGTACTGTACAACCGCATTTACCTGTCCACTAAAAATAATATTTCCATCGACCAACATGGTTTTATAAGGCAGCGTTCAACACTAACAAACTTAATGGTATTTAGCCAATACTCGTGCGAAAGATTAGACAATAGAGGACAGGTAGATGTGGTGTACACCGATTTCTCCAAGGCCTTCGATAGGGTCAGCCACAGTATTTTGCTCCAAAAGCTTGAGTACCTGGGCTTCAACAACATTTACTTAGCGCTCTTAACATCATATCTGTTTGAAAGGAAACAGTATGTTTTTATAATGGCTACATATCACATGTTTATGTCTCAACCAGTGGCGTACCACAGGGTTCGAATTTAGGACCACTGTTGTTCATATTGTTTGTGAATGATCTGTGTGAATCTTTGGCTTGTTCTAAGTTAATGTTTGCAGACGACCTAAAATTTTATTCATCCGTTTCGTGCTTGGAAGACTGTGCATTTGTTCAAGGTCAAATAAATAAATTGCAAAGCTGGTGTGCCAAGAATCAACTTCATATAATATAAGTAAGTGTAAAGTAGTAACTTTTTCAAGGAAAACCAACCCAATGGTATATAATTATACAATGATCCAACATGTTCTTGAGCGCAGTGAAACTGTGAAAGACTTAGGTATCTACTTTGATCAACATCTAACCTTTAATGAGCATATCAATCAAATCATATCAAGTGCTTACCGAACCTATGGCTTCGTTATCAGGAATTGTAAATCTTTTGACGTTTTGACTTTGCAGACATTATACTTTAGCTTGGTTAGGTCTAAGCTTGAATATGGATCTTTGATATGGAGTACAAGCAGTATATTGATGTTGTTGATAAACTTCAAAAGAAATTTTTAAAATTTTTATGTTTTAAGATCGA